>JAWHQI010000282.1:3172500-3596495 GCA_033032865.1 Dactylorhiza incarnata | reverse complement strand
CCCCCCCCCCCCCCCCCCCCCCCCCCCCCCCCCCCCCCCCCCCCCCCCCCCCCCCCCCCCCCCCCCCCCCCCCCCCCCTCTTAAGCATTGCTTCTATCCCGAAGACCAACACAAATATGACAGAAATCCTGTGATCGATGTTATCTCATGCTAATATATTCAGAGCTTGAGCTTTCTTCGAGCACCCTACTTTCTTCGAAGTAACGACATAGGAGGAAAGACCCGGCCAAGTAACGCGGGAAATGCATCGCCCTTATGACTTTCTCAACCAGCAGCCCGGGCGTAAAAATTTCGCCTATGTCACCCGCAACTAATTTATAGTTTCCTCCTTAATAACTTGTCCATGGTTATTATTAAACATTTATCTAAAAAAAATTGTGATTCAATATTAGTCTAGTCCGAATTTTCTATATCTATACTATATATACAAAGAAATAGTTTGGAGGTTGTAATGGTGTAACCGCGTGCACCACTATCTATACTATAACCGTGTGGAGGTCTAGGTTAATTTTACTAGAGCTCCTACACATACTATGATAGGGTATCCTAAGCCTATATTTTTAGCCCAGCATTACCCTACAACGTGATATTATTATTTTATCCCTAACTTTATTTAAACTGGAGGGTATATGCCCCGATTTTTAATCTCGCAAGAATTATTGAGAATTGAACCCAACTTCACACTATTGAACCAAAATTGACAACCATCACACCATCTAATTTTTGTAGCATATATATATGCTACAGTTCACGGGAGAACTCCCGTGTGTGGAGGAGGGCGGAGCCCGTCCGGTCGCGGCAAGAGCCCTCGCAGAAATGGCTGGAGCCCGCTTGATCGCGTCCGGAGCCCACCTTTTTGTGGCCGGCGCAAGTATTGGCTCACTGGGCACGGGCCTCGTGCACTGTCACTCGTTATATGTTTATATTTTGTACCGCAAATGGCATTTGTATTTGGCCCGATAAGTTCCGACCCGGCCCATATTCCCCATGGTTGACCAGCAGTTGTGTTTAACAAATTGAATTGGATTTAAGAGCTGGAGAGAATAATTACAATTAGTCGTAAAGAGGGTCCTCGGCTTCGGCTTCAATAGCGTATGCCAAACTATAAAGCCACGTGGTATGCAGCTCATTTGGTCAAGGAGTACAACTTTTCGGTGAAGATATTCCAAGAAACCTTCACGAAATTGTGAATCGGAGAAAATGCGGATTTATACCGTTTTCCCTTGTTTAACTAGATTTCTATAAATTGTTTATTTTTAATTATATTTTTTTGATAACCGGACTATGCCTCTGATTGTGAGTGTTTCTTCTCTTAAAAAAAACGCTACTTATTTGCTCAGTCTGAATAGCCTTCATTTTAAACCTCAAAACACGACTTATTATGCTTAATTTCAACCACAAGGAGGGAGCTCCTATTTTATGCTCAAGTATTTAGTGTCAATTTACTAAATATTTTAATGCATGATTTGATCATGATTAGGGTTCGTTCGGCGCGCAGGTAATGACTTTCTGGAATTGGCTTTGACCAGAAAACCAATATCTACAGAAAGTAGTTTTGTGCATAAAACCAATTCTGCTGTTCGGTTACAGGATGAAATTCAGTGAACAGAATTGGAATTGATATCTGTAAGTTGTTCGGCTGCACGATGGAATTGACTTTCTGGAATTAAAATTTTTAAAATTCAAATTTTTAAAAGCGCGCGCCCGGGCAAAAATATGTGCCCGGACGAAAAAATTGCGCCCATGAAAAAATCGAGCCCGGGCGAAAAATCGAGCCTGGCGAAAAAATCGAGCCCGGGCGAAAAAAGCGCGCCCGGGCGAAAAACGCGCGCCCGACCTAAAAATGCGCTGGTCAAAAAATGTGTGCCCTGGCCGAAAAACGAGCGCCCGACCGAAAAATGCGCTCTCGGGCGAAAAACGTGCGCCTAAGCGAAAAAAGAGCGTACGGGCGAAAAATGCCCGACAGGCCGAAAAACACCCGGTCGGCCGAAAAATGCCAGCCCGGGAGAAAAATACGCGCCCGACTGAAAAACGCGCGCTCGAGCGAAAAATCGCGCTCCCGGACGAAAAACGCCCGCCTGGGAGAAAAATGAACGTCCGATCGAAAAGCACGCGCCCGACCGAAAAACTCGTGCCCGACTGAAAAACACATCTTGCAGAAAAATGCACGCTCGGGCGAAAAACTCGCGCGTAGGTAGAAAACTCTAGCGTAAACATTTGATTATGCGGAAAACCTATGGGCGGAGGTAAGAATTGCTATTTGATTTTTTAGTTCGTAGTAAAAGCCATGAGTTTTCACATGAAAGTCAATATCCGCTTAAATTTTGTTGCGCCGAACACTAGAATTGAATTTCTAAACCTATGGGCGGAGGTATGAAAAATTTGGATTTGATTAAAAAGCTATTCGATTCAATTCGGCCCATGAACACCCCCAATTCACAATAGTACTAGGTTGAATCTTATTATTTGCTAACCAAATATATAGTTTAAGAGCACTGCATCGAAGAAGTTAAATCATAAACTCAGAGCCAAGTACTGAAGAGGGATCTTAACTACACGTTCCATTTCATACGCTTGATCCGTTGCGTTCCGAATCTAACTTCAACTACAACCTACTTAGGCCTGAAGCTCTCAGCAGAATGGGGAAAAGCGAAAGCAATCACAAGATCTCCGCATTTCATTTCATATCACATTTACAATTTGATAACGGCTAAATATAGCATAATAATACATGTCGAAATATCTTTCGAATACTTGAATCTTATAGTCTGCTGCGAAAGAAAGCAAACCATTGAAAACAATCGGACCAAAGGGCTTGATTACAACAACAAGCAAGCTTGATGAGATGCTCATGAAATCAACTTTAAATAAAAACTGAAGAGGGATATGCAAAGCTTTTATAGAATGAGATGGCAAAGAAAGAAAAGAGGTCAGCGTTGTCTTGTTTGAGGACTGCGTACAGACACACCATGCAAAAATTTAGTGTAACCAAGAAAGCTAAGTTTCCCGTCGGCAGGTCGGATCCAGTCGCGCGCGATCGAATAATTCGCCGGAGTCAGGTTCAGCTCCTGCAAAATGAAATTTGTGTCACGTATAATCGGCGCCGAGTTCTGTAAGCGAAGTGAATCGGGAATGAAAGACGTACCCGAGCCAATTCCTCGACGGAGATGACCCGGTTGCCCTCCTGCTCAAAGTGCTCGAACGCCGTGCTCGCAATCTGCTCCCATTGTTCGACCGCCTCCAGCTGATACGGGCTGATTGCTGCAACGCAGAACTCTTCAAAGTCCATCCTTTTGTATGAGAGAGGCTCCAGCTGAGATGTAGGGCAGCCAGTAAATGTTAAATGATATTAATGAAGAAAAATTAGTATCCAGACATCTACAAATATATGTATTTATAAAAAGGGCACAGCGAGGGTCCCGGGAAGGGCCCCACCACAAGGTTGAAATGTATGCAAACCTTACCCTGCATTTTTGCAAGAGGTATATATTAAAAAAAAATGGACATTAGTGCAAGACATTATGACATCAACAACTTAAAAGGGAAGTGATATTTAATATTTAATAAGATAGAGAAGGATTCAGAAAAGGTTGAACCTTTATACATCTATGCACCGTATATTAAGACACAAAGTGAGGGTATCAATCATCTTCAAGCACTAACAATAAGGACGAAGCCCTTTTTTAAAATGGAAGTATCCGTTTTAAAAGCTTAATTCTATCACGAGAACTATGCACTAGAGTGTAGTGTATGTGCAATTGTGCCCCAAGGGGAACACTAATGATTTGATGTCAGTGTAGTGTCGGGGATGCACCTTAATGATGTAATGTTCATACAATTAGCTGACGAATAATTATAATAAATTCTGAAATTATTAGTAGAATCTATAAGCATTTACGCTAAAGATTAGATATTAGAAATACAAGTAAAATTGAATTAAAATAAAGAGAAAATGCTTCAATTAAATGGTTGGTGAATAAGCTTTTCCAGGATTAAATTAAGCAAACTTCTACAAATATATCAAATGATATGATTGCTCACAATAATAATCAACAATAAGTAGAAAAAATTCATATGAGAACTTACACAACTAATGAGAATCCGGAGAGGGGTAGAAGGTGATTCGGCGGGCTGAGAAGTAGGATTCCTGCAGCCTGCAATGAATTCAAATCTCTGAAACTGCTGTCCAGACAGCAGCTGGGAGGAGGCTCAGGAGGCTGGCCGATGATGCAGGAATCAACAATGGGGGCTGGAAAGTGAATGGGATGGCTGTGCACAGGTTTACAGGAGGGGAAGTGCTATGTGGCTGGTCGGAGGGGGAAGTCCGGAGCAGGGTGATGTCGTTTAAGGCTGGAAAGGGGATTGAAATTCACGTACAGGCTGAAATGTGTAGCTGCCAATAAATGACTATTTTTTTGGGCAGTTGAGCAATTAGGAAAGGAATTAAGAGGAATTAACTGGTAGTTACAAGTGGTTACGAGTAGTGGGAGTAGTTATTAGTAGTTATAGAAGATGGGGTAATTACCTTGGCTTCGACACCAAGGATCCACGGAATCGGCACCGTGGGATGACGACATGAGTAAAAAATTGTTGTCCAAATCCGCAATCTATGAAAATCCCCTAAACCCCTATTTATAGACTTAGAACCCACTGAGAACGACCAAGATCGTCTGAAACATAAAACTACTGAATTTACATGAAATTAAAAAAAAAATTAAATAGATAACATAAAATATGTCCCCGTCTAATTCTACCAGCTTGGAGCCTTGGATTGTCCGTTTGATGATCATATCTCCTCCACCTGCATATGAAAACTCGCGTGGACTCCGGTAAGTGTCGACCCGCCTTCGATTTGTTATCCACATCAATGCCCTTGGACTTGAGAGCATTCATTCTTGGTGAATGAAGATGATCATATTCTCTATGAAGCCCATATGCAAGTATAGCTCCTCTAGCGCCATCCACGTATCATCAATAGTGGGTTGCTCCCTCAAATGAATCATATATCATACTATGAGTAATCTGGTGTCACTTAAATGTCATGGTTCACAATGTCTGCTATGCTCTCGACAGAATGTTGTATACTCTCAGGTGCCGAAATAGGAACTGGGAAATCTGATGGTAGCTGGGTAGTAGGCTGAGGTTTAAAACTAAAGGGTAATGTCTAACATAGGCAATTACTAAAGCTCTGGGGAAGTATCGTGGAATGGACTCAAATACTCGTGCGGCTCATAGGATGAAGTAAAATCCTCAATGTTGAATACAAAATGAATTCTCATACTCTCAAGGAAACCTCTCAGCCTTAATTTTAACCATCGCTTGATTCTGACCTTCTCTAATACTCTGCTCTATCCTATGAATTCCTGCGTAAACTGTATTTTTTTAATTATTTATTGTAATTTTACGTCAGACAAGTTTATGTAGTTCATGCAAATGATACAAAGTGGATGATGGACAATAGACATTACCAACGTCTTACCCTGAGACTCTAGGGTGCTACAGGGGACCCCAAGAGGGATACATCGTTAGGGGGCTCAAGTGGCGGGGTATAAGAAATTCATCATGAGTGGGATGATCACTCAGATAATCACTCATGACATCGACAAATAGATATGACAGTATAGTATGTTGAATGTCTCATGAAGTATTGGTAATGATATAATAGATCCTCAAGCTATCAAGAGCACTCTCAATCTCGACTGACTCACTAATTATGAGTATGTTGTGGGCTGGGGCCGGAACTTTGGGACTCTTGGACTCTGGGCCTAATCCCGCTCCCGGGTTTAGTCTGCCAAACAACAGGGCCGCGACCCAAACACCCCAACCCCTCTCCGCATGTGTTCTCAGCGCGGCGGGTTGTTGAGGCTGGGGCTCGATACCTAGACCTCCTTGATGAGAGGCACATAATGCTTGCCCTCATCACCAACTGATCCGCGGCTTTTTATGGTGATAGGAGCAAGCGTTAAGTGCTTCTATCAAGGAGGTATGAGGATCGAGCTCCGACCTCAATAACCCGCTGCGCTGAGAACACGTGCGGAAAGGGGTCGGGGTGTACAATGTTGTGAATAGTGGAAAAGGCCTTAGGCTCCACAAAGGAGACCTAGTATATATATATATATCTAATATTACAATATTGCCCATACACTACACAATAATTATAACTTCAATACTCCCCCTCAAACTGGTGCAAAGATGTCAATCATGCCCAGCTTGGAAATGATCAAATCAGACCGAGTAGGACCAAGAGCTTTAGTGAAGACGTCAACAACCTGGTCATCCGAGGGGACAAAAGCAGGAAGAACAGTCTCAGTACGAACGTGGTGACGCAGAAAATGAACATCCATCTCGATGTGCTTGGTGCGTTCATGAAGCACCGAATCCTGGGTAAGTAGGAGAGCTGACTTATTATCACAGTAGAGAGTCGAGCCAGCAACCAAAGATAAGCCAAGTTCAGTTAGCAGCGATCAGAGCCAAACCAATTCAGTGACGCCGTGTGCCATGGCGCGGTACTCTGACTCAGCCGACGAGCGAGATACGATTGGTTGTTTCTTACTCTGCCATGAAACAAGATGATCACCATGGAATACACAGAGACCGGACGTGAATCGTCGATCGGTCAAAGAGCCAGCAAAATCTGCATCAGTGAAGCGGGAGAGACTGGAGGCATTATTAGCCCGATAGAACAACCCAAGACCAGGAGCGCGTTTAAGATAGAGAAGAACACGTCGAGCAGCCTCTAGGTGAGATGCCCTGGGAGAATGCATAAACTGGCTCAAAACACCCACTGAGAAGCTGATGTCGGGCCTAGTATTGGTCAAGTATATCAAGTGACCAACCAGACGCTGGTACTGAGAGGGGTCTGGTAGAGGATCACCAGATTCAGCATGAAGGCGATGGTTGGTATCCATAAGAGTACTCGCAGGACGACACCCATGTAGACCAGTGTCCCGAAGAAGATCTAAGGTGTACTTCGCTGCGAGATGGAGATACCCTGCCGTGAGCGAGCAACTTCAATCCCAAGGAAATAACGGAGGGGTCCAAGGTCTTTCACCTCAAAGACTGAGCGTAGCGTAGCTTTCACCTCAGAGATGCCAGAAGGGTCATCCCCGGTGAGAATAATATCATCTACGTAGACCAAGACAATGGCCCGACGGCCCGACTCATAACATCAAAAGTGCACTTTTAATGTTGTGGGTCGGGCCCGGGACTCTGGGCCTAATCCCGCTCCCGGGTTTAGTCCGCCACACAACAGGGCCGCGGCCCATACATCCCAACCCCTCTCCGCACGTGTTCTCAGCGCGGCGGGTTGTTGAGGCTGGGGCTCGATACCCAGACCTCCTTGATGAGATGCACTTAACGCTTGCCCTCATCTTGATGAGGGCAAGCGTTAAGTGCATCTCATAAAGGAGGTCTGGGTATCGAGCCCCAGCCTAACAACCCGCCGCGCTGAGAACACGTGCGGAGAGGGGTTGGGGTGTATAGGCCGCGGCCCTGTTGTGTGGCGGACTAAACCCGGGAGCGGGAGCGGGATTAGGCCCAGAGTCCCAAAGTCCCGGGCTCGGCCCACAACAGAGTATGCCTCTAATGAGCGGCGGGTTATGTGGCTCTCTAAGTGGAATATAGAAATACTCGTCAAGTGTGCAACAAATACCCATAAGAATATCTGAGACATCGACAAGGATATCACTTTAGGATGTATTTAATGCCTCCACGAAGAGAAAATTCATCAAGTGGCTCACCCGATTGGGTGGGGGTGGGAGGGGGTGGAGTAGGGGGTAAGTCCATCGCAAATGCGGAGATGAGCGAAATAGGTTCCCAATATATCAGGAGTGTGCTTAGAAACAGGTGAGTCTGCCACTAAGCAATATTGGTCAATTCAATATGTATCTGAGATCGAATCCCATACCAAAATCGGGAAGTGGCCGCAGTGGGCTCCTCTTGGATGTCACTCGTCACTACTAACTCGTCAAAGCTAGCCATATAATCAACAACATACATAGATCATTGATGTAGGGAAAATAACTGTCCCAGGAGACGACTTTTATAAGAAACGGGAAGATACTTTTGGTATAACTTATACTTCGTATCAACCCAACTAGTAACGAGGTGAAGATGATTGTGCTTGAGTCCACTTTATCCTACTCCAATATGCTCTAGTCTGATCAAAGAGTCTAGCCTTCACAAATATAACGTGGCGTTAATATCTAGTATCTATCCAGACAATGTTCCATATCTACGAGTCAATAGCTAAAAGATTCGGGATTTAGTAAGTCATCAAAAGTTGGGGCAGCACTCCGAAATATATACTCGAGATCCTCCTCTATATGATACCATCCCTGATATGACTCATGATAATCATCATATTGAGAGTAGTCATTCTTACCATAGTCGGATCGTGATGGGAGGTAAACAAGACTTCTATGAAAGGGTGGACGAGGATGGTCTGTATAATAGCATGAAGATTTCTCATAAGGAACTCTTTGGGGTCGAGCATAAACAAGCTTTGAATCCTCGAATTGAGGAGAGTAGTGACCATAATTTAAACGACACATATCCCGACAATAACCACATCGTGCAAGATGATTACCATGATATACCATGAGTGATTTATAGACTCTAATCTCACATATCCTAGACTAAGCCCGAACCTGAGACTCTGATACCAAACTGACACAGGACAAATGTAGATAGTGCAGTGTATGTGCAATTGTGCCTTAAGGGGAACACTAATGATTTGGTGTTAGTGAAGTATCAGAATAAGTCTAAATGATTCAATGTTCATGCAATTATCGGACAATTAATTGCAATAAATTCTGAAATTGTTAGTTGAGACCATAAACATTCACATTAAAGATTAGACATTAGAAATACACGCAAAATCCAATTAAAATAAAAAAAGTGCTTCAATTAAATAGTCGACGAATAAGCCTTTCAAGTAGGATTAAATTGAGCAAAATTATAAAAATTAATATCCCAAAAGACTTGATTGTTCACTCTAATAATCAACAATAAGTAGTAAGACTTCGTATGAAAACTTACACAGTAGTGAAAATCTGGAGAGAGATAGAAAGCTGATTCGATGGACTGAAAAGTAAGATTCATGCAGCTTGCACTGAATTCAAACCTCTGAAATTGCTGTCCTGCGGCTGGGAGGAGGCTCAAGTGAGAGGTAAAGCCAGTGATAATGGGAGGTAAGTGGGGTTGTGGGGCGAAGGTAGTGGGATGGCCGGATGAGTCTATGGTGGCTAGGACCTAAGTTAATAAAGGCGCAAGGCGCACCGAGGCGCAAAGGGATCCTGAAGCTGAGGCACATGGCGCAGGCACGCGCCTAAGGCACACGAGACACAAAAATGAAAAATAAAATATAGTTTATTAAATACAAAAAAATACAAAATAAATCTACCACCATATCAACACATTAGAATTAATACATTTACTATCATATGAATCTCAAACTGTATGACGTTAGAATCCCACGTAACTGAAATACAATGAACTCGGCATTCATAAATCCTAATTCCTACATAAAAAAATCCCTTCTGAAAGTCCCAGTAAAAAAAATTCAAATTAAGTTGGTGATAAGCAATAATAAACAGGAAGGTTTTTACAAAGTTAAGCTTAGCAACAAAAGTAAATGATCAAAATTAGAAGAAGAGAACGCTGAGGTTGGTACTTCAAGGTCTCTTTTAAATGAAAAAGATAGAAGACTGGAGTAACTGTCCAGAGAGATGAAACCTAAGAAACGTTTAAGAAGAGTTTGTTGTTGTGCTAAAGCAATAGCTGATGAAAGCTTCCATGATCAAAAAATAATGATAAAAAAATAATGATCAAAATGAAGAACTCACAGTGTTGGCAGAGGGGGAGATCTCGTAGGCTAAAACAAGAGGAGGAGCAGGCGAGAGCAGCTTGACCTTCTCTCCGGCGAGAGTAGACAACAAAAGGAGGAGCGGGCGAGAGCTTCTCTCCGGGAGGAGTGTCGGCGAGGAGCCGGAGAGAGTAGACAGCTGTTTAGCAAGAGCGAGTGAGTGGAAAAAATGAGGGGGCCGTCGGGCTTAAGGAGAATAGGGAAATAAAAACCCTAAAACAAGAGGACTTAAACCGAGCTTATCAAATCATTTTGACCGGCTAGTGACCAAGGCGCACCTTATGGCTCGTGCGAAGCGCGCGCCTGACCTGCGCCTAGGTAAGCTCGCCTGCCTTCGACTAACTGAGGCGGCAGCTTCCACGCCTGGTGCACCCGGCGCCTGAGGCGCGCCTTTAATAACATAGTCTAGGACTGGTTCAGGAGGCTGGCCAATGATGCAGGAATCAATAAAATGGGACTGGAAATTGAATGGGACGGCCGTGCACAGGTGTGCACAGGTTTACCGGAGGGGAAGTGTTGTGTGGCTGGTGCGAGGGGGGAATTTAGAGTGGTGTGATGCCGTTTAGGTCAGAAAAGGGGATTGGAATTCACGTCTAGGCTAAAATGTGTAGAAACTGCCAATAACAGCCTGTTTTTTGGGTAGTTACAACAATTAGGAAGGGAATTGGGAGGAATTAAGGGGTAGTTACAGGTGGTTATGTATGAGTAGTGGAGGTGGTTATGTGGTAGTTATAGAAGAGGGGGAAGTTACCATGGTTTTAACACCAAAGATCCACGAAATCGGGCGTGAGATAGGAATTTCTGTCCAAATTCTACGATCTTTGAAAATAAGCCCATAGACCCATATTTATAGACATAGAGCACGCTACAAATGACCTAGATCGTCCGAAACATAAAACCACTAAATTTATATGAAATAAAAAAAATTAAATAAAAATATGTTGTTGTTGCTCTGAACGCGACTACCGGCTCGGATTGTCTATACGACGATCCTATCTCCACCTCCTGCAAATGTAGATTCGTGCAAGCTTCAGTAAGTGTCGAACCGCCCTCGATCCAAGATCCCCATTAGAAAGCATATCTCACTTATAGTAGTCTATGATTATTGATTAACCTAAATATCTATAGGATGAAACTTTCATACTTGTAATTGTAGCATTTGCACAAACTTTAGATCTAGACTAACGCTTATGTGGGTCAAAACAAACTAAATGCAAACAAAAATTAATTATGAAATGGGAGAAAATTTGGAATTACACAACAATCTTCACTTTTATGATTATGATATCCTCAAAAATAAGATCTGCTCAAGAGAAGTTCCCATTGAAGTTCAATATGAATCTTTTGGTAATTCTAATGAGATTTATGAACACTATAAAATAGTAGGAAATGTAAAAAGAGAAATTCGTTGTATATGCATTCAAACTACTATTGGTCATCTTTCTTTTTATCGAGATATAGAAGAAGCCATACAGGTGGGCAGGCTTACTCATAGTATCTAACTCATACACTATAAAAATGAACAAATCCTATTAGTGATGCCCATACTCGTGTAAATTTGTGTCTCCCCAATTTAACTGATATCATAATTTCTGAGAACCCTTTTTTTCTGTCCCACTTCAATACTAAGCAAGCCCGAACTAATTGAATACTTGTGTGAGAGATTCCTCGAATTGACTTGTCATTTCCATAAAGTATATAATTGACAATTCGAAGTTGGACATTATCCTTTTCCTGCAAGAGATCCTGAGAGAAAAGTGTTGTTAAATTTATCCCATCAGCTATATTACGGGCCAAACCAAAACAAAATGTTTTTTTTGTAGGTGCAATACGTTGGACATAGATCCAAATTTTAAAAAATTTTGATCCTTTAAATATTTTTTTTCCATTCCTGGTGGTATCAAAATACCACTGTGCCTAGATATTTTATCCATCTCTCTAGGAAAATGATCATCTCCAGAAAAAAAATTTCAGTTCCATACTTTTTTTCTCTCTACTCGGACTAATCAGCCTACTCTACTTCTTGTATTTAAATTTAAAGCAAGTCATGTATCTACTCAAACGATAGTGGACCATTATGGGCGAAGATCCGGGTAAGATATGCACTTCCTCAGGAACACAGAAGATCTAAAATTCTCTATATCAAGGAAGAAAGAAGATAAACCATGATAAGTCGCATTCTTGCAACTATCCTCACACTTCAAACATGAGCTTTTCAACATTATCGGTTATCATCACCAAGAACCCGCTCAACCATGAAGCCATCATAGAAGTCATCCGCTCATATATATAGCTCAACTCAAGTAGAAGGAAATCAAAGACTCGTGAGAGCCGCAAACTGCATTAATCACTAAAGCCCAATCAACCATCCACTCTAGAAAGACTTGTTCGGGAGTGTGAACCGTAGTAATGATTAAACACATCTTAACTCAAAAGCTTAAGTTTATTACAGAGGGTCAATCACTTAGCATACAACAATATATTTTGCACCCATACAAGTTAAGACTAAACTCAGTAGCTCAGATGCCTTAACAATCGCCCTAAATTTCTTTTGTTGTGCATTGCCAAAGTATTGACGATAAAGTTGGTGAACCTAGGTTCATGGGTCCCACTAGGGCTAAGGAAGATGTCGAAGGTAGAGGAATCGCTCACTCTGATTGCCTCGAGGCTAAACCAAAGAAATTGTTCTTTGAGAAGTGAGGGAAGTTGGCAGTCTCATAAGCTAGATAATCAATGGTCTTTCCATACGACAGGTTAATTGAGAGGAAGGGGATGAGCCAGCAAGAATCAATTCACCTTAAGCATGGGCCGTGTCCAGATAACTAAGCAGATTTACCGGTCTAGTCTTAAGATATTTTGAGATTGCAACTATATAAAAATAGAACACAAATAAGAGAGAATAAAATGTTATTAAAATATAAATACACCGAAGGTAACCCTAAACTAAACAACAGCTAAATGGCACAATAATATATGCTATGCACCCAAGGTAACCCTAAACTAAATAGCAGCTAAATGGCACAATATTATATGGTATGCACCCAAGGTAACCCTAAACTAAACAGCAGCTAAATGAGACAATATTATATGTTATGCACCCAAGGTAACCCTAAACTAAACAGCAGCTAAATGGCACAATATTATATGTAATGTGAATGGATACAAATGATTATGCCATACGAATGAAATAATTGAAAATAGATAATATAAACATCAGCTCTAGGAACAAGTAAATGTCAGACCGCATTAAGGATGTCTGGAACCCTAGATTCTTTCATAGCAGCGGTCGCATTTTGCAGAAGGGCCTGCAGTGAATTTAACAGATAGATGTAACTGTCTGAATGTGAACACATGAAATTACATTAAATTCAGAAATTGAGTTGCATTTATAGGGATCTTTAATTGTTAATTTTGATGAAACTACAAGAACTAACCCTCCGAAAATTTTCTAGGGATACATGTCCTTCTTTACTAGGTTCCAGTAACTGAAACTGTGACCTTAAAAATACAAGCTCATCCTCAGTTACTGCCTTGGACAAAGCCTGCAAAATAGTAGAAATAATTAAAGAAATCAATATTTGAAAACTGGCATACTTGCACACATTTAAACTTCAGAACAGTAAAAAATCACAAAACGTGTTGTAACTAATGTTGTTCACAAAAATTAACAAATACAAAATTGAAGGGTTTGGAAAATTATAGTCAGTGGTGAAATGCTAATGATAAGCCTTAAAGGGCATAGAAAATGAGGACATCTTACTATGGACCCTCAAGATGTGAAAACCTCGGAAGATTAGCATTTAGATGATGCGAATTTGGTGAATGTACTGTGGGATTATATGGAGTATCAAGTAGGGGATTTAGTTTCTTAATGTAAGATAAAAAAAAATTTAGAACTATCTAGATTTGTTGTACTTTGAAACAATAATGTAAGGTGTATGAGGCCTCACAAGCCTATAACCACAATGTGACAGGAGTCATTGATTATTTTACTCTTTTCAAAACCAAGTGAAGAAATGAATACTCTTTTTCTTATCTCTTCTGATGTGAAAACAATAATAGAGCAACGAGAACTATTGAATTTAATTACCTATTTAAGAAGCATGCATTTAGAATTCAATGGGATTCTAAGAGATGTCACTCTACAGCGTGAAAGAGGCTTTTGCTAGAATTCTGAGAGTAACGCAATATAGTACTAAGGGCTTTACACGCAGTCCCCTGACTTCTGAAAGTTCTGCTTTGCTTACACATGGTATTGGTAGAGGTCATGGAGGGGGTGTCAGGGATGTGATACTAGAGATCGGGGTTGTTTATAAGGTAGTTTTCAGATTGACTGAGGAAGCTTTCATGGGGGATGTGGTGGTAGTAGATGGAGCTATCAACAAGGATTTCAGCAGAATTTACAGAGAGGTCACGGTAGACGTAAATGTTATCACTATGGAAAGGAAGGCCACGTGATTGCAAAATGTTCAAAGTTTAATAAATGCCTTTGAATAAAGAGGCCAGTAGCTCTTATTGATGATATGCTTACTATAGGTTTCCATGATGAATAGGTGGCACTCTCTAAAGAAGAATATGAGCAGTTGATTCAGTCTCATATTAATTCTCAGAGAGTGTATCCATCTACATCCACAACCGCCTTTGTTCAGACTTTAGGTACTCATATTGCTTGCTTTTCCTCTTCCACCAAAAGGACATGGATTATTGACTCGGGAGCATCAGATCACATGATGGGAAACACGGGTATATTTACATCCTTTACCCCATCTACATCTCTACCTACTGCCACTTTAGCTAATGGCTCCAAATTCATTACTAAAAGTGCATGTGTTGTATCTCCATCTCCTAATCTATTGCTATCTTCTGTATTATATGCATTACAATTTCCTTTGAGTTTACTTTATGTTAGCCAAATGACAACAATTTGATTACACAATCACCTTTTCGCCTACTTGCGTCTTTCAGGATTCAAAGACAGAGGACATTTGGATCAAAGTTTGAGTCGGGAGGATTATACTATTTGTATTGTATCTGCCCCTTCATCTTTATTTAAATTGTGTTGTAGTTATCTAAAATAAAGCAAATATATCATGAGTATCAAAAAGTCTCCACTTTGGAGTGTGAGCAATATGGGTTGGGAACATATAAGGTGTCATATGTTCCTAGGGAGCATGCTCTGAGTTAATGCATGTTTTTATTTGGTCCATCGTGATGTACGGGGCCCTTGTTCCACCACCTCCAAAAGGGGTTTTAGATATTTTGTAACAATTGTTGATGATTACTCTTGTTGCACTTAGTTGTTTTTTATGAAAGCCTGATTAGAGTTATTTTCTTATTTACTATATTTTGTGCTGAAATCAAAAATCACTTTGGGAAATATATCAAAATCTTGCAGAGTGATAATGCTCCAGAATATAAACTGCTTTTTGCTCGAGTTAATGCATGTTTTTATTTGGTCCATCGTGATGTATGGGGCCCTTGTTCCACCACCTCCAAAAGGGGTTTTAGATATTTTGTAACAATTGTTGATGATTAATCTTGTTGCACTTAGTTGTTTTTTATGAAAGCGTGATTAGAGTTATTTTCTTATTTACTATATTTTGTGCTGAAATCAAAAATCACTTTGGGAAATATATCAAAATTTTGCAGAGTGATAATGCTCCAGAATATAAACTGTTTTTCTCATCACACAGTTTATGGCTGCTAAAGGTATTCTTCTTCAGACATCATGTGCTCACACCCCATCCCAAAATGGACTAGCTGAATGCAAAAATCGTCACTTCTAGAAATCATACAAGTAATGATAATTGATATGAAATTCCAAAAACATACCAGGATGCTAGGGTTCTTACTATCTGCTATCTAATCTTGTTTCTTGAAAAACCACTGAATTAGAACATAAATCACCCCCATCAAATTTTGTTTCCTGAAAAACCAACATCCATATCCCACCCCCCCCCCCCCCCCCCCCCCCCCCCCCCCCCCGCGCAAACCTTTGTAAGTGTATGCTTTGTTCACAAATTGGGTATGGTGGGGAATAAACTTGACCCTAGATTCATCAAATGTATTTTTCTTAGGATACTCTAGGTCCCAAAAAGAGTACAAATGTTATAGTCCTCAAATGAAAAGAAACTTTAAGTTTCAGGATGTTACTTTCTGTCAAACCACCCCCCTTCTATTCATCCTCTCAGCCAAAAATCGACCTCAATGAATTTCACAATAAACCTCCCGTTTATCATAACATCGTGATTATGGAAGAGTGGGACATTGTTGGAAATGTGATTAGTGGAAAACCAAGTATAAATCCAATAACTAGTGGTAAGATACCTATTATCAACATTTTCAGTGTCCTGTGCGTGTTCGGTGTTCCTAATGCTGCGTAACCAAGTTCTCCCAATGATTCAGGCCCCTCCCAAGAATTTGCTGTCTGATGATCTTGATCTTCCAATCATCTACATAAAGATAAACTTCATCATTGTCCTAATCCTCAATATTCTATTGCTAACTATCTCTCTTATAAGTCTCTATCACTCATGTTTCATGCATTTGTCTCCAAATTATCATCACATACAGTTCCACCAAGTATCTGAAGTCAAGATTGAATGGAAAGCAGTTATGTGGGAAGAGATAGATGCATTGGAAAGAAATGACACCTGAGAGTTGGTCTCATTGCCACCAAAGACCAAACAAGAATATTGTTGGCTACATATGGGTTTATGCCATCTGTAGAGAAAAGGTATAAAACCTTGTAGTTTATTCACTTGAAAGGTAAATACAAGTATGGATACATATATATAGGAAGAGAGAGGAGAAAGAAACCCTATACAGGAGATGTGGGACTAAAAGAGAGGAGAATAAATGGGCCTAATAAATGGGCCTTTACACATGTTTTCCTATATTCTCTAACACTCCCCCGCAAGCTGGAGCGTACAAGTCGTAGGCACCCAGCTTGGATAAGAACTGATGGTATAGTGGCCGAGGAAGAGCTTTAGTCATGATGTCAGCAACTTGTTTTGCAGCTGGGACATGTTCCAATTCTATCTTCTTTGACTGAACCTTTTCCCGGATGAAATGACAATCAACTTCAATATGCTTTGTCCGCTCATGAAACACAGGATTCTTGGCAATATGAATAGCAACCTGACTGTCACAAAGAAGAGTTGCCGGAGAGAAGAGTTTGACACCTAAATCTCCCAAAAGTCCTTCAAGCCAGGTTAATTCAGATGCGACAGCAGCCATAGCTCTATATTCAGCCTCAGCAGAGGAGCGAGCAACCACAACCTGTTTCTTGCTACGCCATGTTATAAGATGTCCACCAAAGTACGTACAAAAACCAGTCGTGGAACGCCTGTCATCTGGAGAGCCAGCATAGTCAGCATCCGAGTAAGCAAGAAGAGATGGCGAGGTGGATGGTTTGTAGACAAGGCCTTGTCCAGGAGCAGTTTTCAAGTATCGGAGAATGCGCTCAACAGCTTGGAGATGAGACGTCCTCGGAGTGTGCATGAAGCGACTTACAACACTGACGGCAAACGAAATATCTGGTCGAGTAACTGTAAGATAAATCAGCTTCCCAACCAAACGACGGTAGTACTCTGGATTCTCAAGGAGTTGATCAATCTCAGAACCAGCTGCACATAATTTTTGGTTTGAATCCATAGGGGTATTTGCAGGTTTACAGCCAGAGAAACCTGCCTCTTGAAGTAAGTCAATGCAGTATTTTCGTTGGGACAGGACTAACCCATCGGGTCGACGAGCGACTTCAATTCCGAGGAAGTATCTAAGATTGCCAAGATCCTTTGTTTGAAATGCCGAGTTCAGATGCTCCTTGAGTTGTTGTATCCCAGAGATGTCGTCCCCAGTGATCAAGATATCATCAACATACACCAGGAGGATCACAGTTCCCGTGTGTCCTTCTTTGATGAATAGCGAGAAATCAGCAGAGCTTCGTCGAAAACCAAGTGCCAGTAGGACTTTGCAGAATTTTTCAAACCAAGCTCTCGGAGATTGTTTGAGGCCATAGAGAGATTTCAGAAGGCGGCAAACATAGGCAGCACGAGACTCCCCCGTGGTCTCAAACCCGGGAGGTTGGTACATATACACTGGTTCCTGTAGATCACCGTTCAAGAAGGCGTTCTTGATATCTAACTGAAGAAGAGGCCAACGGCGGTGGACAGCAACGGAGATCACCACACGAACGGTGTTCAACTTGGCGACAGGGGAGAAGGTTTCATCGTAGTCCAAGCCCTGTTGTTGAGTAAAACCGCGGGCAACGAGACGAGCCTTTAAGCGATCAAGGGTCCCATCGGCATTTTGTTTGACCGTGAAGACCCATTTGCAGCTGACACAGTGTTGGCCAGGAGGAAGAGGTACCAGCTCCCAAGTGTGATTAGCGCGGAGAGCGACCATCTCTTCTTCCATCGCAGCACGCCACCCTGGATGTTGTAGCGCTTCCTGCACAGAGTTAGGGAGGGAAATGGAAGAAAGAGAGGTAGCAAACCGGTGAAGAGGTGGAGATAGCCGGTGGAGAGACACATGGTTTGCCATCGGATGAGCTGTAGAGGCGGAGGCCGGATCAACCGCTGATGGAGAGGCATCGGTAGCCGAGGGCGTCTGACGGGGACCATCCTTAGACTTACGACGAGAGTATACTTGAATAACGGGAGGAGGTTGTGCAGGAGATGGAGATGGTGAAGGTACCGTAGGTGGCGGAGATGGTGAGTGTGTAGCGTCCGGCGAAACAAAAGGACGAACAGGAGTGGAAGGTAATGTGCTTGTAACGGAGGGAGAGTGGAATGATTGATCTTCACAGAACGTAACATCAGGTGAGACAACGGTCTTGCCGGTTGTTGGAGAGTAGCACACGTATTCTTTTTGGGTCCGAGAATAGCCGACAAACATATACTTGGCAGCTCGGGGGGCAAGTTTATCGATAGGGGGACCGAGAAGGTGGACGTAGCAGACGCAACCGAAAATGCGAGGTGGAATAGGAAAAAGAGGAGTGGAGGGGAAGAGTAGTGTCATGGGAGTGGCAAAGTTAAGAACAGAGGAGGGCATGCGGTTAATGAGATGGCAAGCAGTGGAGACGGCAAAGTTCCAGTATTCCGTAGGAACCCGCATTTGAACCATGAGTGCCCGAGCAACATCCAGAAGGTGACGGTTTTTCCGTTCGGCAACGCCATTTTGTTGGGGGGTATAGGCACAAGAGGTTTGGTGAATTATGCCAAACTCTGTGCAGAGAGTGGAAAAGGAGCGGCCAGTGTACTCGCGAGCGTTGTCAGTTCGAATTATTTTAAGTGTAGTGGAGAATTGTGTCCGTGATTCAGTTACAAAGGCACGAAACACAGATGGTAGCTCAGAGCGATCATGAAGTAAATATAACCAGGTAACACGGGAATAATCATCAATAAAAGTGACAAAATAACGATAGCCATTAATACTTGGGACCTTATAAGGGCCCCATACATCAGAATGTACTAAAGATAACAGAGTCGTGCTCCGGGTACAAGAAGGGGAAAAGGAGGAGCGATGGTGCTTGCTGTAGATGCAGGCTTCGCAGGTAAACTCGTGAAGAGGTACATCAGGGAGAGCTTTGCGGAGAACGGGAAGAGGAGCATGCCCAAGTCGGCGATGCCAGTCAACTGTGGAGACAGACAGGAGAGCGGTAGGTGGGAGATCCAAGAGATAGAGCCCGTTCAGCAGCCGACCGCTACCAATGATACTCCGTGTGCGGCGATCCTGAAAAACAAAAGAAGAGGGAGAGAAGGTTACACAACAATCAAGATCCTGTATCAAACGACTCACAGAGAGTAAGTTGAAAGGAGAGCCCGGAACATGAAGAACCGAGGAGAGCTTTATAGTGGGAGTGAGGTGCAGATCAGCAGCACCAGCAACCGGGGTAGTAGCACCATTTGCAACAACAATAGACGGAGGGTGAGACGTCTGTATATACTGAGGTGGTTTCTGGGAGGTGATGTGATGCGTTGCTCCAGAATCTACGATCCAATGAGAACAGTGAGATAGGCAGGTTATACCTTCAGTAGAGAAAGAAGCAACGGATCCAGGAGAACGGCCAAGACTGCCCTGAAGTTGTTGGAACTGAGAGCGTAGGTCATCATATTCCTGTCGGGTAGGACCAAGCTGATCGGCTGGTGAAGAAGCAACAGGAGGTGCCGAAGAAGCAGCAAGGTGAGGAGGTAGACCATGCTTTCGGTAGCAAGTTGTTTCACGATGACCGTCACGACCACAGTAAGTACACTTTAAAGGAGGTCGGCCACCACGTCCTCGTCCCCGAGACGGGGGACGGCCACCTCGGGCAGGGGAACCAAGAGTAGGTGTTGGAAGGAGCGGCTGTTGGAGAAGAGCCGGAGAAGAACTGTGCGGGGCCTCAGATGGAGGTGTAACCTTGATAAGCATTGAGCAGACAGCAGACAGAGACGGTGTTGTAGTAGAGGAGAGTATTTGAGCGCGAACGCTATGTAGATGAGGAGGTACGCTAGAGAGTAGCATAGCAACGGTCACTGCCTCTTTCTGTGATCGCTGAATAGCGAGATCTGGAGTGGGGGGCTGATGCTGAAGCCAAGCCTCATGAAGAGTCTTTGCCTTGGCGACATGAGAGAGCATGTCATCGGGCGCACCAGGCTTAAGGTTCTGAAGATCAGATATGATGTCATACAGATGTTGGAGACTGTTCTGCCCAGAGTAAAAGGCATGAAGTTCATCCCACATGGCTTTAGCGGTGTCATGATACATAGCCATCCTATACGGCTCCGAGTCCATGGAGTTGAGAAGCCATGTTTGGACACGACCATCATTCTTAAGCCAGTCAGCAGAAGGCTCAGTAGTAACCTGGGTTAAGTGAGAAAGGAGCCCTTTGGTCTGTAAGACTCGACGCACCGAGTGCACCCATTCCACAAAGTTACGCTTTCCGGTAAGAGAGATAGTGGTAATTCGAAGTTCATCATGAACATCTGAGGTCGGTGCAGCCGGCGGAGCAGGCGACGGAATGGCAGTGGAGGAGGAATCGTCGAGGGCCATTGGAGCAGCAGCGGTCTGGAGCGATCTTGAGCGGCAGCGGAATTGCGGTCTGGCAGAGACCGGACGAGCAGAGCGCAGCAAGCGATCAGGAGCAGAGCTTGAGGAGATCGCAGAGATCGCTAAGAAGATCGCAGAGAGCTGGATCAGCGGTCTGGAGGAGCTGGAGGCAGATCGTTCCGGACAAGGCAGAGACCGCTGAAGAGATCGATAGGACCTTTGCGAACAGAGATCGCTGTTTGCACTACAGGGATCGCACGGCTAGACGAGACCGCGCGAGATCGTTCGAGCAGCGAGCAGAGGAGATCGCAGGGCTTGAGTTCTAGAGAACCTTTGCGAAGCACGGGAGACCGCAGGAAGAGCTCGCGGGAAGAAGATTGCGGAGCTGGACGACGCACGAGATCGCAGAGCGGGAGATCGCACGAGCTTTTGTAGAGCAGAGCAGCAGAAGAGACCGCGAGAACGGGCGAGCAGCGAGCAGTCGCAGTGAGATCGCGAGGAGACCGCTTGGGGGAAAGAGAGCTGGAGAGAGGTGGATCCCACGTGTCAGGAAGGAGAGGACTATATAAGAGAGCCAAAGAGGAGAGGAAGTTGGGAGAAGCAGAGTTGGCAGCAGGGAGGAGCGGTCTCAAAAATTGAGACCGCGAGAGCTCGAAAAAAAGGAGAGGGAGGGGGGGGGGGGGGGGGGGGGGGGGGGGGGCGGTCAAAGAATGGGAGACCGCAAATTCTGGACCGAGAGCTTTGATACCATGTAGAGAAAAGGTATAAAACCTTGTAGTTTATTCACTTGAAAGGTAAATACAAGTATGGATACATATATATAGGAAGAGAGAGGAGAAAGAAACCCTATACAGGAGATGTGGGACTAAAAGAGAGGAGAATAAATGGGCCTAATAAATGGGCCTTTACACATGTTTTCCTATATTCTCTAACACCATCAAAACAAATCCAGTTGGGTCAATTAGCAAGTATAAAGCTCAGCTCGTGATAAAGGCTACAACCAAACCTGTGGAGTTGATTATGAACATTTTCTCCGGTTGCAAAAATGATATCGATTCAATTGCTTCTCTCCATGGACACAAATATAGATTGGCTTACATTCAATTGGATATTTCCAATGCATTCTTACATGGAAACCTAACTAAAGAAGTTTATATAAAACAACCTTCGGGGTTTGTTGCTAGGGAAAGTTTGTAAGTAAATTGAAGAAAACTTTGTATGAATTGAAACAATCACCATGAGAATGGTCTGGCAGATTATCTAGTACTCTCTCACAGTTTGGTATGTCACGGTGTCAAGTTAGCTATTCAGTTTTCTATAAGCACGCAATAGCAGGTAGCATTTTATTAGGGGTCTATGTTGATGGTATTGTATACAGCAAGGGAATTAGAAACATGAAGATTTTCTTGAACACTCAGTTTTAGACAAGACTTGGGAAGGCTAAAGTACTTTCTTGGAATAGAGGTTGAAAATGATTCAAAAGGGTTATGTCTTATGCAAAGAAAGTGACGTAGGTTAAGGCGCTAATGAACACCTAAGGCTAGATGCAAGTGCAAATGCAAATGTACGGCAAATTCAAACTTGCAAAACAAAGTTTATAAACCATATAACTAGATTTTTCCACAATTGAATTAAAGCAAAATTTAAAACCAAGGTAACAAAGAGAAGCGTATGAGCGCGAGAGTGCGCAAAAGCAAATACTATTTAAATAGGAAAGCACAAAGACGAAACAACTGAAGTAAAACTTACAAACCACTATCTCTACAAGTAGAGAACAATTACGAGATCCAACGGTAAAGAAATCAACACACAAACCTTTATTACCACTACTATAAAGAGGGGAGGGCTGGAGGCGCTTCAAGAGGGCTATCCGGAACAGATTTCAGCGATAAACAACTCAGAGTTGCTGTTTTGGAAGTCTGGACAGCCACCCGAGGATTTGGGGTGGCTGTGTGGGAGGTGAGGAGGCTTGGGGGAAGTCTTGGGGTGAATTCCTGGACTGGTTTTGCTGTCCTGGACAGCAGGAGATGAATTCCTGCAGCAGGAAGGGGGCGGCAGGGAGTGGGGATGGATTGTATGTGGCTCCACGTGAAGGAAAAGGCAGGGAGGGGCTCGGCAGTGCAGCAGACAGAGGGGGCTGTAGCAGGAAGGAGGGGGCGGCAGGGAGTGGGAGGGGCAAGGGAGAGTTGGCCCGGTTCAGCAAATGAATGGTGAAGGGGATTGGTTAATTGGGGACTGTGGGCTGAGGTTTCACGTGGGGGTTGAGGGAGGTTTGAGGAGAGGGGGATGGTTGCTATAACGTGGGGATGGTGGGAGGAAGTTATGGCTTGAAGTTAGGAAGTAACTCCTTTAATTTAGGAGGTGGAGTTAGTGGGTGATTATAGGTAGTTATGCTGGTTATGGGTAGTGGTGGAGGATGATGGCTGGTGGTGGCCGGAGGTGGTTGCCGGTGGTGGTGAAGGTGGTTTCCGGTGGTGGTGGTGGAGGTCGTCGGAGACGTTTTCCAGCGATCGCCGGAAAACTCTAAATGTAGGAAATATGTAGAGGAGGTGTAGGAGGTCCACCGGAGATGGCCGGAGATGAACTCCGGTGATCGCCGGAGATGTTTTATGGGATGTTGGGGCTGTTTTTTGGTGGGGATCTTTGGGGTGGTGGCTCCACGACAAGAAACGGGAATGGAGGATGGAGATGGGGTGGCCGGCCTCTGGTAAAGGAAGGGACAACACCCCTTTGGCCGGTTGTTGTAGTCCTGAGAAGGGGCCGACTGTTTGATGTAATGGGAGAGGGGGAATATGGCTGCAGTTTACTGTAGGGGTAGCCAGTTTCTAGCAAATGGAAAGGAAGGGAGGGTGGTGGGCTGTTGGCTGCTGCAGTCCAGAGAAAAAGGGGGTCGGCTGTTAACAGGGAATAGGGGGAAGGAGATGGTTGCTGCAATGAAGTGGAGTGGGGGTGGAGGGGTGGATTGGCCGAACACCTGAACGGAGAATATGGCTTGACCGGCAAGGGTAGGGAGGAGAGAGTAAATCAGGGCTTCGCACCCGGAGTCGGCTTCGGCACCAAAGTGATCAAGGATTGGGCTTCTAAACTCCAATCTTCAATGCCTAAAATGAGAGCCCTCGCCCTCTATTTATAGTTTTCTAAGGACCATTGAATGACTATGATTGGACAAACACTCTGACTCAAATAAAACATAAAATTACAACTAAAAAAAACAAGAGACAAAAATACAAAGGTCGTCGAGCCGCTCGAAATGAGCGGTCCTGATCGTCACTGCGCCCGTGCTCATCATGAGTAGACCAGAACGGGTCGGGCGGGCTGCTCCCCATCAGAAAGTATACATTGTATTCACTAAGTGAAGCAGGTATATTGGGGTGTAAGCCAGTAGAAAATCCTACCGAACCAAATTTATATTGATGAAAAACGAAGAAGCGTATATCTTGATGCAAGTCTGATGCAACCCGAGTCGCATCTTTTTATTATTATTATTATTGTACTGCTTGTCTTTTATTTGTGTAGCGCATACCTTCGCGCTTATTTGTGTCATTATGTGTTGTATCGCGCATGTGTGTTCGGCTTGTTGGCGTGACCGACCAACGAGACCCTGAATGCAAAGGTCTGTTAATTTAGGAGATAAGTTAGTTAGGGCAAGCTTTTAAAATTAACTATTTTACTTCAATATCTTAAGTTCTGAGATTAAAATTAGATAATTTTAAATGGAGAATTCCTAAAGTCATGCCCTTATGCCTACAACCGGCTCCACCTTTGAATTTTCCCATTTACATTTCCTTAATTTGATAACCGTCGGACCTTTTGAAAACCCACTCCAATGTAGCCTTTTAAGTCCTAAAACAAAACCCTAAACTGATCTTATTAAAGAACCTCCTACCTCTTATTATCGGGGACTGGAAGAAAGAAACAGAGCGAGAACCTCTCTCTCTCGTTCGATTTCAATCCAGCAAGCCTTTATCGAGTTCCCAGCCACCCGACGCCACTTCCGCCAGCCTCGACGTCGCCTCTGGAGGCCCCGCCAGAGACCGACGACCTATCCTCTATCCTCTGCCAAGTGTTCCGAAGAAACCGCCTGTAACCCCCCCCCCCCCCCCCCTCGCCTGCCTTCGACGACAGCGCCAGAACTATTCTAGGGTTCCGGCAACCACTCCGGCAACTTCCTCCGACGAATCCGGCGAACCCTCTGTCATTCCTTTGCTTCTAGTCGTACATCGCCACCTCTCCAGACCTTGCCACTGCCGTCAGTGTTGTTTTAGCCCACGACAACCTCGCCTTTGCTAGCCTCCAATCTGTCCGGCGACCTCCAGGCTGGCCCGATCCCAGGCAGACGCATCCTCGGAGTTTCGAGCCCGTCCGGGATCTATAACCTGCTCGGTCTCCTGCCAGAGGGCAAATCTGTCGCTGCCTCTTCCCTGTGGTATACCTCTCCACTTTCCTCGCTCTCCAAACGTATTCAGTTTGTGCTCAAACTACACAAAGATCAGTTAATTATTAAGAGCTTGCCAAAATTAATCTTATCTTCTGATTTTCGTCATTTTCATAATCGTGAATGTCAATCTGTGGAACTGTGACTCATGACGTCATATGCTCGAGCGGTAGGCTTTTGCTCGTTTGCAACGCCTAGGTCGTTTTTTTCACGTTAAAATAATTCGCGAAGTTTCTTTGCGCCGCAATAGTTTTAAGAGATCGCATGAGATATTGATTAAATTCTAAATCCCTAAATTTAGTTTACATCAAAGTCGATATATAAGACTTGTAGGAAAGTTAATTTACTTAACTATTACTCGCTGAGATGTTGCCTTTCAGGTTAGTGTGTTAAGTCAATTCATGAGCTCTCCTAGATCAGCACATGGATGTTGTGACACAGATCCTTAAATATTTGAAAGGGACCTGGGTGTTGGCTTATTATACAAGAAGAGATGATATTTTGAGGTTGAGGCATTTTTCGGATGCAGATTGGGTAAGATATCTGTTTGATAGAGAAGATCTACTACGTGGTTTTGTGTCTTTGTTGGGGGAAACATAGTATCGTGGAAAAGCAAAAAGCAACCCATTGTTGTCTACTCTAGTGCAGAGCCTAAATACAGAATCATGGTTTAGACTACAAGAGAACTAGGTTGGGAAACAACAGATCAGAGAATTGTGGAGGACGCTCAGAAACCAATGCAGTTATATTGTGATAATAAAATAGCTATGTGCATCACAGACAATCCAGTTTTTCATGAGCGTACCAAGCACACGGGTTCATTGTCATTATGTTCGTGAGAAATTCTTAGAAGGCATTATTTGTGTAAAGTTTATTGTGACAAAGAACTAATTGGTTGATAACTTCACTAAGGTTTATCAAGGAATTGGATTCGCATCATCAGGAACAAGCTGGGCAGTTCAGTTATGTTATCACCTAAACTGCTCCAGCTTGATCGGAGGTGCTAGAATAAATAAGTTTTATGTACGAGCATCTTCGCACGGGCTACGCCCGTGCTCGATGCTCTCGGGCGGCCTTCGGCCGCATCACTACGGGCTCCGCCCGCATAAAGCCAGTGTTGCGCCCATCTTCGCTGCTCTCGATTGCACGGGCTTCGCCCGTGAACATTACGAATGCCCCGCCACTCGCACCCCATCGCAATGAAGCACACATTGATGCGGACGAAGGCCGCCCGAGAGCATTCGAGCACGGGCGTAGCCCGTGCGAAGATGCTCGTATATATATAATTTTTTTAGTATATATATATATTAACATTTAACATTTAAAGCTCTCTCCTCTCTCTCCCTCTCTCCGCACTCCCCTCTCTCTCCCCTCCCTCTCTCTTTCCACACTTTCTCTCTCTCAGCCCCACTCTTTCTCTCTCTCTCTTTCTCGCTCTCTCTCTCCCTCTTTCTCTCCCGCCCGCCCTCTTTCTCTCCATTATATATTTTTTCTCTCCTCTCTCTCCTCTCTCTCATCACGCTGCGACGGACGGTGATTTACTGTAGAAAGCTAAAGAACTTTATATATATGTATAGATTTTGTATTAGTTTCACATTACTTGTATCTGTCATGCAATTTATCCCTCCTCTTTAAATAAAGAGGGTACCCCTTTTATGTATATGAAGAATACTAGTTTCAAATCTGGAAAACTATAAAACAATAGAACCTGGAAAAATATTAGAGAAAAATGATGGCATGATGATAATGTATCATATGTACTCTAGATTTCAAATCATACAAGAGAAAGGCCTTGATAGTAAGATAACATGGATGTTATTCAGGACGTGACAATTATTTAAAGAGAATCATTGCATGAGCTGTAATTCAGACAAGTAGAAGAGGATAGTATCCAAAGAGCGTCTCATACATCTCCACGAGAAAGAAGATAACAGTATACACTTCAAAAAGAAAAGCAGATACGATTTCAAAGTCAGGGTCTGTGCTAGTATAATAAAAAATGTTGAACCAATGAAAGTATATAACCAACCTTTAAGGCAGCACGTTTGAAAGGAGAAGCTCTCAGATATGATTTAACTAGCTTATAGATAAGTATGTCTAAAGGAATCTGTCGTTGCTCATCTCGTAACCATGGGTGAGCTGCAGTCAAGCAATTACCAATTATACTCCCCAGATACCTAACTAAGAGCCTAGGATGTAATGAAAGAAAGAATTCAATTAATTGTAATTATTCCAACCAGCGCAAGTGATAAAATTTTATGCTATGTAATACTTACTAAGAGCTTGTGCAGCCGTCATTCTTTTCCTATAATCTTTGTTCAAAAGCCTTTTAACAAAATCTTTAGCTTCTACAGATACAGAAGGCCAAGGAGAATCAAGAAAGTTAGGATCAGCACGCAGTACGGCACGAAAGATTCCTGATTCTGTCCGAGCCCAAAAAGGACGGCTGCCACATAACAATATATATGTGATAACACCAACACTCCATATGTCAGCTTCTGTGCTATATGACCTATGAAGGACTTCAGGAGCAACATAATAAGCACTGCCAACAATGTCATTAAGTTTTTCATCTGCAACCAAAAAAAACTAGAGATTATGGCTGTGAAGGGGCCTCTTAGAAATAATTGAAAGCAAATTAACCAAAAGAAGAAATGTAGTATTAGAAAAGGAAAAGTATGACAAAAAAAAAATTATGAGAAAGGGATCCTGATTCTACAAACCAATATCCAATCTTTTTTAGGAGACTCTATCCATAGTATTTGATTTGAAGGGACAGATATCATATAGTAGAGGCTGAAATTAGGACTTGAATGGGACGAAATCCCCTCTCCAAGCCCTAACCGCTCCTAGCTGCTTTCCTTCCCCCAACCAACCCTACTGCTGCCCAATTCCAGCCAGCCTTTGGCTGTCTTGCGCCCCCTCCCTGCTCTGTACATCCCACTGCTGAGCCCTCCAAAACAGTCCAGATACATGCTGTCCAGGCCAGGACGGCCGTTGCCCCCCCCCCCCCTTGCTTTTCTAACCAGGTTCCTGCTCCTTCCAGCCATTAAATACTTCCCTGACTGCTGTCCATCCTCCGAAAATTGCTTCCTGTGGCTGATTGCCCTCTTCCACCGCCCCTCATCTTCCTATTACAGCCATATACCTCCTCCAAACACCCATAAGCTTTTCTAGATTACATCAAAACCTATTGTCCAAAAGTGAGAAAAATGTTGTGCAATGGAAAGTGTGCTGCATGACTTTAGAAAGAAGTCTACTCAAATGACAAAACACAGTAAAATATTATTAGAGCATTCTATTTCTTCTTATGCAGTTGAGTAGTGTCATTACGTAGCTGCATCCATATGTTAATTCCTATGATCCTGATAGTATTATGTATCCATGTACAAAAAGTTATAATCATTCGATTAACCACATATATGAAAACATGAAAGCAAGGAACATGTATAAAAATAAAGGAATACAAGTTCAAAGAAGCCTTTGAAATTATAGCAAATATATGTAATTGAGTATATAGACATGTAAAGGTCCACTATACTGACACACTATGAGTTTTTTCTCTTTGTATAGACATTAGTCGCACATTGGCTAAGGCAATTTTGTGTCTCTTATCTCCTCTAAGTTATCAATAAGCGTACATACTCCTTGTATTATAAAGCATGAAGAAATAAAATTGTTGGGACTTTCTTACGTAGTATCAGAGTCAGATTCCGATTCATAAAATCTTTCAAAGACTGTCAACATTGCTAGACATAGTCTCCAGCAATAGACACATCCATTTTCACGTGTCCTGCTCTCACTTGCACTCATCGAGCACGATTCATTTTCATGAGTCACTCAATGCATCCTACTCTCGCTTGAGCACGCATCATTAACCAAATCCTTGTTGGACTAACAGAGCTCGCCAAACTCTCAGCATTTTTGCTCGCCGATCACTGCTCTCAACAATCCTCTCTCACAGAGCCCTCAGAATACCACGGCTCCTGCCGACCATCATGTAGTACCAAGTTCTCCACTGTGAGATTTTGTTCTTGCCCGTGCCCACTGTGAGTTCTTCGAGCTACTTTCTTGCTCTTGCCCTAACTTCAACGAGTTCTCCAAGCTCTCGGACAGGATACCTTCTCCCGCTTGACTTCAGCATGTTTCATGCTCCCGCACTTGCTGGTTGAGCTCTCACAGTAGGATATATTCTCCTCGCACTCTCCCTTGACGTCTGTGAGATCTCTGATCCCACACTCGATGATTAAGATCTCGCCGAACTTCCCAGTCTTCGATTTTGAGAGATGGCACCATATGTTGCGTCTCCTTTGTCAACAACTCCGCAATCTTCCATCTCCACTTGCTACGAGTCCAGGGCCGACCCGCGGATTACGACTATCTCCCTAGTTGAGAAGCAGAACTTTGTTGAATAAGTCCACTAAGTTCGCAGAGTACTCCAAACCAAGGGTCTCCTCTATCATGTGACCCAAGATACCCCTGATAACTACCCCGCGGGTCGTGATCAGCACCAAACGTCGTCTTTGGGTTAGGATTCGAGGCATATAATTAACACTCTTGACAACCTCGATCAACAAATCAGCGTTAGTACACACACAAGATACTACTTGAGGTCGTCGTCGACTGTGACTTCTTCCTCGACGACCTCCATCGCACACGGGGCACCCCTTCAGTCATCGTTGACTCCAACGCCCTTCCCAGTGGCTTGCCCCTGTTCGTCCAACTACCACCATTTTTCGCAAGGAGTTTCAGTCGTTGTGACCATCTTGTCGTGAATCAAACTTTCTTGCAAGGTCATGTTACTGCCCGGTTAAAATCCGCTCCATCTCATTTGCTTCAAATATTTAGGATATTTTTATGGGTCTACTTAAATATTCCTGAGCTTTCCCTACCTCCATAGTTATCCTTAATTATTGTTATTTGTCATAAATTATTTTATGCTTTTTCATTTGTGGAATCATAGATCCGTGTTAGGCTTCGACTCCCAAACTCATGAGAATTTCACTCTCGAACATCATTTTTTAACATCATGAATATTCATCTCCTCTGAAATTGAAAGCGTAAAGGACTTTGAGTAGGAACCATCAACATTGAACTCTCTATTCAGTAATCAGTATACATCAATATTTCTTGTATTTTTAAGCATGAAGAAATAAGATTGTTGGAACCTTTTTACATGGTACTATAGTCAGGTTTTGATTCCTGATATCTTTCGAAGACATGTTGAACATTACTCGTCGTAGTCTCAAGTAATTGACACATCCATTTATGCGTTTCCTTCTCCCACTTGAACTCGCCGAGCTCGTTTCATCTTTGCAAGTCACTCTAGGCATCCTACTCTGGCTTGAGCTTCTAGCATTAACCATATCCTCGCTGGACTAACAGAGCTCGCCGAACTCTCGACATTCTAGCTCGCCGGCCACTGCTCTAGACAATCCTCTCTCTCACAGAGCTCTTGACATACCACAACTCTTGTCATTCTTGCTCACCGACCATTGTCTCGCCAATCCTCTCCTACAAAGCTATCGGCATACCATAACTCCCACTGACCATCATGTATTACTGAGTTCTCCACTCCTTCAAGCTACTTTCTTGCTATTGCGCTAACTTCGATGAGTTTTCTAAGCTCTCGCACGGGATTCCTGCTCTCACCTAATTTCGACAAGTTTCCTACACCCACATTTGTTAGTTGAGCTCTTGTATCAGGCTATATTCTCCTTGCACTCAACCATGACGTCTGTGAGATCTTCTCTCTTGCGTTCATTGATTAAATCTCGCCAAACTTCTCAGTCTATATCTTTGAGAGATGGCATCAAATGTTGCTTCTTCATCGGCAACTCCACAATCTCCATCTCCAGGCACTATGAGTCGAGGGATGAGCTACAGATTACGACTATCTTCCCGGTTTGGAAGAATATCTTTGTTGAATACTTGAATGGGTCCACTCGGTGCGCAAAGTACTCCAGACCAAGGGGCTCCTCCAATCATGTGCCCCAAGAAACCCCAACATAGCCTACTAAGCAATGGCTTCGGGATGATGGTCGCGTTCAATCCTGGATAATGAACTCTACGGATAGAGAGTCATATCGCATGACAATGAACCACAAAATAGTTAGGGATGAACTACAATCCATTTACTCTGGTAATGATAACCTTCAACATTTGTTCGACTTATTGTGAGATTTTTAAACCTTTGAGACAAGTTTAGATGACGATCTGACTTCATTCGTAGCACAATACAAGACCATCATCCAGACCTGGATGCAACACCAGACTCGCAACCTAGAGATCTCAAAAGGAGGTCATTTGTATAGCATTGATAATGGTTCAATTTCCATCACACCTCTACAATGTCTGAGCAAATGTTTTATAATCTTCAATGGTTCTCTCCTTGTCAGATGTCTACTTGATGGTTCTAAAGGTCACTCATCTCATGACATTCTCTTGCAATCTATTGGAGCTCGCCCCCCACATAATGTGTGCGGAGGAGGCCGCGCAGGCTCTCAAGGAGGTGGAGGGAGAGATGATTGTAACCGTCCTAAGGGGTAGAACACACACCACTGTGCCTACTGTGACCGAGCAAATCACATCAAAGAACATGTTATCGAAAACATGGGTTCCCCAGTAGCAACAGACTTCTCTTCATCAAGCTTCTCCTTCCAGTGGACACTCCAAAAACATCCTGATCTGAAAATGATATATTGCGAGAGGAACTCAAGTGTCTCCAAGGGCTGATTCATTGAGCCTTGAGGCTTATCACCTCGGCTTCTAATGAAGATAAATCAAGTCTCTCTCATAACTCATCATGGATAGTGGACTCTGGTGCCACAAACCATATTACTTTGCAGAAACCCTCAAGATACATGGACACTGCTTATCCCAAATTCACTATTGTTGCCAACAGAGAAACCACCTAGGTTAGTGAATCTGTACTTCATGTTCCTAGCTCATATTTTAACCTCCTCTATGTTAGTCGTCCTACTCATGATCATGACTACTCCATAATTTTTTCTTCTTCCTTTGAGATACAGAATCTTTGGATGTGAAATATCATTGATAATGAAGGTTGTCGACGGGCTTTGCATTATGTATATCCCTCCCTCAGCATTATCTTCTATCATGTGTCAACTGGCATGGGCGCCAGAACCATGCTCCTCTCCCGATTTTGCATACGACTCTTCCTAAATATTGATTTTTTTCATGTGAACCATATATTTATTTAAACAGCATCGTACTACTTCCCTCCCCATCTCATTAATTTATTTGGACATATGAAGTTCTTATAAAACTGTTAGTTTATCTTGATATCGTTATTTTGCTACTTTTATTGATGATCATTCTTGCATAGCTTGGGCGTATTTACTCTGTGATCGTTCTGAGATAATGTGCATCTTTTGCTCATTTACCGATGAAGCTCACAACCAATTTTCAACTAATATCAAAATCATTAGGATTGATAATGCTCGCAAATATATAAATCATGAGCTTTAAGAGACTCGTAATGCTTTAGGCATTATTCATTAGACGTCTTGCTCTTACACACAACAACAAAATTGTGTGGTTATGCAGAAGAACAGTCACCTGCTTACAGTAGCTAGATCTCTCATGTTTCAAATAAAGGTTCCAAAGATCTATTTAAATTTTGTGATAACTATTGCATGCAATTTAATTATTCGTGTGTGGACTGTCCTTGACTTTGCGTCCTCTTTCTCCATCCTCTCCCCATCCTCGCCTCCTTCTCTCTAACTCCTATAGTTCTTTTGTGTGTGTGTGCGCGTGTTTTGTTCACCGTCTTGGTCCTCCTCTGGATAAGCTAGTGTAACGGCCCGAAACGTTTAAGCGAAATCGAAAGAGATGTAAATGAATAAAATTCCCGATGATGAAATAATAAAAATCAGTGTCGAGACGACGTCGCGCTTTAAGTTTTGAAATTTTTGATTTTTCGATGATTTTGCGACGCTAGTTTCGTTTTAAGTTTAATTTGTTATTTTGATTTATTTTGAAATGTTATTGACACTTAAACCTATTTGGTTTTGGGCTGTTTGGGTTGCTGATAGACTTTGATATTGAAAGATTTACCTCTAAAGTTGATCTGACCGGTTTTGGGCTGTTGAAATATTTCCTGGTTATTATAATGGTTGTTGCTGAACTGTTGGGCTGACTAGTTTATTATTGCTGGCCGGTTTGGTTATATATATATTAATATAAATATGAGGTGGTGGCTTTGGTTGGCTGTTTTAAGCGGTGGATTACTTGAGGCGGTGGAATTCTCCTTTTAATTTATGATGTTTATACCTTGGCTATTTATTTTCCGTCTCCTGGAAAGCTACACAGCGCCGATCAAGCTAGGGTTGGTTGCTCCTCTTCTTCCCCATCAACGGTTCCTCCCTCTCCTCTTGTCCTTGGTACTGGAGACTTGCTGCTACCTCCTTCTAGTATCTCTACTGTCTCTGCTGCTGTTTTCCTGCAGTGTTGTTGAGTATGGCCGGCAGCTTTGGGTGAAATCCCTCCACTGTGAGCTCCTCTTTCATCTTCTTCTCCCCGCTTCTTTTTATAGTTGTTGAAGTAGAGTTATACTGGCTGAAATTAAAGAGTCTATGCCTTGGATTGTGGGCTGGTTTTGCATATTGTACTTTGCGTAAATTGATGGCGCAAATCTCAAACACCGCTATAGGCGGTAGCTCGACTGCGACACGAAACGGCAGTGTACCGATCGTTCAAGTAATATAAAACGAGGAGTAATCCCCGAGTATCGAATCTCTCAAGGAACACAGTAAGGTGGAGTTAACGTTCGAGGAAGGACTTGAGATCGAAGTCCTTTCGAGCGGATGGATGCGGAAATGGGGGATTTGGTTTGCGAATAATAAAATAAAATATTACAACTACTCCTATGCAATGCCGCTATGCAATGCTTCGCTTGGCGGAATGGAGACTAGGCAGGCCTTGAACGCGCTGCGTCGCAAGGGCGGATGGACGAGTAGGCTAACGGATCGAACTATGCAGGCCTTGAGCGCGCTGCTTCGTTAGGCGGGATGGAATACACGGGCCGCTATGCCACGCTTCGGTAGGCGGATGGGCGAGTAGGCTAACGGAATGAGGGTCGTCGGCACCTCTTCGACAAGCACGCCACTAGCAATTGCTAGTGCGGCATACGAACGTGACGGCGGGATGGAGGATGGAATGGGGCGCACCTCAAGCAACTCAAACAACAAACATTTCACATAAACATGAAATATATAGAAATACAAACTAGTTTAAGTGCAACTTCATCTTAATACACAGATCTAACTACATACACATCAATAAGAGAAGAATAAGGCAAGAAATCGACCGAATCCGAAGGCTCGTTGTGGATTCACGGTAGGAAGCACCGGATTGTCAATCCGCGTCCTAGCTCGGTCCTCAACTACGTCCGGGGTAGAGAGAGCTGTCACTACTCTCCAATGAGCCCGTCTTCTTCGTGTCACGATCTGGTAGAGGTTGCAAACTTCCTCTTGCTTGATGGTGATGGCGGCTAGATCTTCCTTTGGAGCGCTAGGATGAAGGAGGAGGCCGAGAGGAAGCTCCGGCTCAAGGTTGGCGTGAAGAACAAGCCCGGAGCACCTCCATATGGTGGGCGGCGATGGATGGGGCGGAAAAACGGCGAAGTCCCGACCTAAATCGCGAGCAGCTCGATTTATAGGCGCTGGAATAAACAGTGCGCACGATCATTGGCGCACGACCAGTGGTCGTGCGCACTAACATCCTGTGATCGTGCGCCTGACTGGACGGAGCCTGAAAGGTAAGAAAATTATAAAATACAATGTTCGCACGATCAGTGGCGCACGACCAGTGGTCGTGCGCACTATCGTCAATGGTCGTGCGATAAGCCAAACAGAACTCATAAAATGAGCGTTAAGTGCGCACGATCATTGGCGCACGACCAGTGGTCGTGCGCGATAGAGCCAGTAATCGTGCGCAGTGTTCCTGTACAGAATTGTACCAGGAACACCTGCACGACTCCTGTTCCAGCATACAACACCAGTCTAGCCACTGAAGGTGGCACTTAACACTGCATGAAAACTAGTAACGAAGATGAACAAGAATTAACATCAAAACGGGCCTAGAAGTGCACTTAGCATGGAGTATTAAATAGGAATGAAAACATGTCTAAAGCGAAGTGCAAAGACTAGAAAATCGGCCCAGATGAGTCCATAAATGTGTATATAATTGGGACTCATCACACCCCCAGACTTAACTGTTTGCGCGTCCCGAGCAAACCATCTCTCGCGGACAGGAAAAACATAGCTGACAAAGAAATTAACCAGCGGAGTATCATGCGAAGTCGCATGCTCACACGCGTAGAAATACAATAGATAAAATTCCTAATTGTACATATTAGTTTATACTTTTCTAGGGGCGTATTTATATATTACATTTACTCAAAAAGTGAATCACGGTGAATCATAAGGTCGTACATAGGAAGAAAGTAAACTGAACGCTGAGGCGCGCATTGCCAAAGGTCGGGGCTCGGGACAACTCCATTGAAATCCATCAATGTCGGTGACCATAAGCTTGCCCGTTCGCACTCTCTCCACGGCACTGATTTGACTCAAATGTGTGAATCAATAGGACTTAAGGTTTTAGATGAGGCTTGGGTTTAGGTGAGGATAAACAAATATAAACATGAAGGCTTAAAACACAAAAACCCAAATGAGCTAGTGCAGAAATTCTCCTCATTCACCACACAAATACACGGGTACACCACACCCCCAGACTTGGATTTGACTACATGGGTGTGTGCACCGCCTACTCCCAAACATACATTCATACACAGATTTTTTCAATAAAGCTAATATCTTCTTCTTTTCTTCTCACTTCTCTCCTTTTTCTTATTTTCTTTTTCTTTTCACATATTTTCAGCAATCTAAACAATGATGCATATCCACATTTTCACAAACATAACACTACATCAACAACCCAATCATGAAAGTAATATACTAGAGCTCAAATTTGGGTGTGCGACTAGGATTGGCGTTTAGGCTTTGGTGAGACAACAGTGGGGCTGAATCAAAGAAAGGGTAGGCACAACTGGGCTAACGAGGATAAAGCGATAGGAGTGGGCGCAAAGGCTCAACCGGGCCAAAATGATGGCCTATATCACATTCACGCAATTGACTAACCGTATACCCATGCTTCAAGAATCGGTTGGGGTAAGTTCTAGCCACCGAGAAAGATAATCCTTTCTCCCGACTCGGGCAATACGAGGCTAACGAGCATCTACACACATTCCTATGCTACCGTTTAATTCACACCGGATTCACCAATTTTGAGTAGAGTAAACAATATTTACGCTAATAGAAAAAATATAAACTAAAAGCATAAAAAAGAAATTGAATCTACACGAATTTCTAAACGAGACATGAGCACTCGACTAGGAGCACTACAGGAGTCAACATTTTACTCCGCCTCATAATCCTAAGCCAGCACAATGATTTTCCAAATCACACAAAAAGACATTCAACTCGCGACGTGCCAACGGCTAAGCGCGCTCAAGTGGGTGTTGTGGTGTGCAATGAAAATAAACAAAACATTTTATATGAGATCTTCTAGTATGCAGTGCAATAGTGCACGTGAGCGGGTAAACAAAACTACTCTCCCCCAGACTTAAACTAAACAACCCACATAATATATGACATGAAAATCAAAATAGGGCTAGGGAAAGAGAGTACCCAATGCTCAGAAATGAGCATACCAGAAGATTGGCGTGTAAGCTAAAATGAACCGCGGCATCCGCCATCCAGAAAAGATACCTGCAGGGGTCAGCTCCGCAGAAGCAAAAGAAAAAAAAAACGCTGAAAAAAAATGCAATTGACTAAATAAAATTAGAAAAGATGTGAAAAATGCAAGAAAAATTAAGATAACTACTGGGGTTATTGTCATCCCAGCACGACTTATTCAAAACTTTATAATATCTAGCTAATGGGCCTATGAAAAAGAAAATGCACAGGTAACTGCTCCAATATGCGTTTCGGTAGCTGGTACCGATACGGAGATAAGGCAGTCACCCCTCTACCTAAATAATAATAATAATACCTGCTCCTCACAGGTAGAGGGAAAAGAAAGTAAGAAGAGGAGGAGGCCTGGTCCTCACTCATCTCACCAAAACTATCCTTGCCCAGCAAGGTATCGTCCACAGCAGGTCCGCAGGAGGAGAAGGCAACGAATGAGGCTTCCTTAATGGAGGAGGGATCAACCTCCTCGCATAAAAGGACACACTCATCATTGACTTGAGCATAAAGCTCCAAGTCCTCCTGAAGTACCTGTGAAGATTCAACCTGCACAGGCTCGGGTGAAGAGGGGGGGTCGAGAAATAAACAAGATGAAGAACATAAATAATCAAAAATCGGGGGAGTGGTCCCGGTCTCACTCCCATCAGGTTGGGGAAGTAAAATAATGTTGGCATTGTCATCAATGCCGCAAGGTTCAGTGGGATCGACAGTGGCCGTGCCCAAGATTTGGACTTCCTCCATCGGTGTTGAGGAAAGCTCCTCTTCACCTAGAAGGTTGTCCTCCTTCATAGGAATAGGCACAACACATAGATCGCCAGCCTCATCCTGCGACACATCCTCAACAATGTCGTCGGAGACGAGTATAGTATGCACAACAGGGGGAGGAGTAGTGCTCGGATAAAAGTCGAGCACCGATTCCTCACAAAGAATCGAATCCACTAGGGGTGGTGGATGCACTGGGAGAATAGGCTCAGCAATGTCGGTGCATAGATCAACCGCACATCCGGTGACCGTATCCATGCTATTCCCTTCAAGATGTGAAGGTGACAAAAATACATAACCGGATGTTGAAGGTGTGCCGCCAGAGTTAGGAGTTGGGACGATCCGGATATCCGGCTCGTCATCCTCATCCAATTGGCGAAGATACTCGGCACAGTCCTTCAAGACATGATCAGTGCTCCGACAAAACCGACACTGCATAGCGGGCTTCTTTGACACAGCGGGTGCTGAAGCCGAAAAGAAGTAAGACGGTAAAGGCTCAGCAGAGTAGCCATAAGACTTACGCGCACCATATGGAGTGTCCGACGAAGTCGGTGCTCCATATGCTGGGCTATAAGAATTATGCCTACTATTCTCCGTAGGACATTCATCACTAGAGTGGGAGGTAGCTCCACACCAACGGCAACGGAAATTAAGATGTGCTCACATAGTGCGAAGATAAAACGATTCAAAAATAAAAATGCTATTGTGCAAAATACTACACCTAACAAAAATTACTAAAGCAACCTAATTAAAACAGGAAAATGGAATAAAAAGAAATAAAACAAGGAAATGCAATTTACAAATGGAAGGGCTTCTCTCTCAGGTTCTTCCTCTCCAGAAAGCTCACACGACTATGTTCCCCGGCAACGGCGCCAAAAACTTGATGGCGCAAATCTCACACACCGTTATAGGCGGTAGCTCGACTGCGACACGAAACGGCAGTGTACCGATCGTTCAAGTAATATAAAACGAGGAGTAATCCCCGAGTATCGAATCTCTCAAGGAACACAGTAAGGTGGAGTTAACGTTCGAGGAAGGACTTGAGATCGAAGTCCTTTCGAGCGGATGGATGCGAAAATGGGGGATTTGGTTTGCGAATAATAAAATAAAATATTACAACTACTCCTATGCAATGCCGCTATGCAATGCTTCGCTTGGCGGAATGGAGACTAGGCAGGCCTTGAACGCGCTGCGTCGCAAGGGCGGATGGACGAGTAGGCTAACGGATCGAACTATGCAGGCCTTGAGCGCGTTGCTTCGTTAGGCGGGATGGAATACACGGGCCGCTATGTCACGCTTCGGTAGGCGGATGGGCGAGTAGGCTAACGGAATGAGGGTCGTCGGCACCTCTTCGACAAGCACGCCACTAGCAATTGCTAGTGCGGCATACGAACGTGACGGCGGGATGGAGGATGGAATGGGGCGCACCTCAAGCAACTCAAACAACAAACATTTCACATAAACATGAAATATATAGAAATACAAACTAGTTTAAGTGCAACTTCATCTTAATACACAGATCTAACTACATACACATCAATAAGAGAAGAATAAGGCAATAAATCGACCGAATCCGAAGGCTCGTTGTGGATTCACGGTAGGAAGCACCGGGTTGTCAATCCGCGTCCTAGCTCGGTCCTCAACTACGTCCGGGGTAGAGAGAGCTGTCACTACTCTCCAATGAGCCCGTCTTCTTCGTGTCACGATCCGGTAGAGGTTGCAAACTTCCTCTTGCTTGATGGTGATGGCGGCTAGATCTTCCCTTGGAGCGCTAGGATGAAGGAGGAGGCCGAGAGGAAGCTCCGGCTCAAGGTTGGCGTGAAGAACAAGCCCGGAGCACCTCCATATGGTGGGCGGCGATGGATGGGGCGAAAAACCTGCGGAAGGGGCGAAAACGACGGAGCTGGGCGGAAAAAACGGCGAAGTCCCGACCTAAATCGCGAGCAGCTCGATTTATAGGCGCTGGAATAAACAGTGCGCACGATCATTGGCGCACGACCAGTGGTCGTGCGCACTAACATCCTGTGATCGTGCGCCTGACTGGACGGAGCCTGAAAGGTAAGAAAATTATAAAATACAATGTTCGCACGATCAGTGGCGCACGACCAGTGGTCGTGCGCACTATCGTCAATGGTCGTGCGATAAGCCAAACAGAACTCATAAAATGAGCGTTAAGTGCGCACGATCATTGGCGCACGACCAGTGGTCGTGCGCGATAGAGCCAGTGATCGTGCGCAGTGTTCCTGTACAGAATTGTACCAGGAACACCTGCACGACTCCTGTTCCAGCATACAACACCAGTCTAGCCACTGAAGGTGGCACTTAACACTGCATGAAAACTAGTAACGAAGATGAACAAGAATTAACATCAAAACGGGCCTAGAAGTGCACTTAGCATGGAGTATTAAATAGGAATGAAAACATGTCTAAAGCGAAGTGCAAAGACTAGAAAATCGGCCCAGATGAGTCCATAAATGTGTATATAATTGGGACTCATCATAAATGCTGAATGGATTTTGGTTGCCTTATTTCTTGATGGGAGAGGGTGAGCGGTGTTGCTATGGTTAGGCAGTGGTTAATATTTGTTATTGCTTGGGGAACGACTATTTCTCTTGGCTAGTGAGTGATTTTGTTTTGCTTTCTGATGGGGCTGACTAAGAATATTCATGTTTTGGCCGACTGTTTCCTTGGACTTCTTGCCTGCTGCTGGATTAATTCTCGTGGGTTTGTTGGCTGCTGTTAGATGGATTTTCCTTGGCTTTCGACTGCTAGTAGCAGCCCTTTGAGCTGCTGTTAGCAGCCTTTGGTGATGCTATTAGCAACCCTATTGATGTTGTCCTCTACTCCTCTTGTTAGCATGTATTGGATGTTGATGGTGTTGTTGTTCGAATTTTGATTGGTGAATGTTGCTCTAGTAGTTGGCTGCCCTTTAGTAACTCCTGTTGGCAGTCTTGAGGAGTTCTGGTTGGCTGCCCTTTCTATCATTTGTTTCTCTATCCCTCTTTGTTGTAACTTGTTATTTGTGAGTTACTCTAATAGATAAATATTTTGTTATATTTAGCGTTGAGTTTTGTGTTACATATTAACTTAAGTGGCTATAGGTTTGAGTACGAGTTTGCATTTTACACCATCTTCGCCACCTTAGACAACTTCTATCGAGTCGTAGTTGTAATCGTAATAGGAAGTGAATCGTAACTAATTCGTGACGCAACCCTAAAGTAAATGATTTCTGATACTGCAGAGGATGGCGTTCGGAGATAGACCCAATGAAAATCTAGGTACGATTAAAGGCAAAGGAAACGTGGTGAGTACTTATTTCTTTAATTATGCATAGCTTTGAATTATTTTCAATATTCAGATGATTAGATTTTTATACAGAAAGTATTTTAGTGACTGTGCATTGAATTGAAATTGAAATTGTTCGAATTTTGAATCACTGATAAATCCAAGAATTGCTGGAAAATGTTGAATTAGCAAGAAAGAAGCGATGAAATAAATTCTGAGGGAAATATTTTAAATAAAACTACTATATGATTGAATAAGAATATTGCATCGATGCATAATAATATGTGAAATTATAAGGGTTGACTCAGTAGCCGTATTGAGGGCGTGAATACGCTACGGCGAAATGTGTTTTTGAGATTTACTGAGGTCGTTGAAGGCCAGAGGCCGTTGAATGCCAGAGGCCGTTGAAGGCCAAGAGGTCGTTGAAGACCAAGAAGAGATGAATCTACAGCAACCCTTATGATTTCCTAATTAAATGAAACTAAAAGACAAACGAGAAATCTGATTCAATAAGTGAAAACAAATTGAATGAGCTATGATTCGAAAGAATATGAAATCTGATTCCGAAACTGAATTGATGGAATGTTTGATACGAATGAACGAAATGACTTTTAAGAACTAATGAATAGATCGAATACCAGAATTTGAAACAGAAACCATTATAGTACGAACACTGTAGTTACTGTTATTGATTATTTTTTATACGTTATAGCATTTTTTACACTGGAATTGAATACCATATTGTTATTGATTATACATTGGAATTGAATATTTATGCATAATGTTACTAACGTTTGTTACTTGCATGTACATCAGTTAAAGAGGTAAGTTACTCGCTTAGTCATATTCTTTATGACTAAACCCGTCGTGGTTTATCTTTTTAGGTAGCGGATGCGACCCCGAGTGCGCCGAGGAAAGCTAGACTGACTCGAACTGAAGAGCGAGCAAAGTAATGAGTTTTGGTTATGTATTTTTATTGTACTCATGTTACTAGTCTGCTGCGATAAATGCTTACAAAGAGACTCAGATACAGAATTTCTGTGAGGTCTGGCTCAGGGCCTCACAAATTGGTATCAGAGTTAGGCTAATCAAGCAAGTAGATAGGCATGAGTACATGATACATAAACGATCTCGAAAGTGATTATGAAACGCTAATTTCATTATTTTCCAAGGACCCCGTCCATGTCTATGCTAGCAAGCGAGTCCGTGATGGTCGAGACGAGCAGGAGGTAAATAAAGATACGTTGTCAGCGGAGAGTGATAATGGAAATCAGTCGCGTCCCCCAGTGAATAACCTCACCCAAGCTCTTACTGAAGCTTTAAAGATGGTTTTGCCAACCCTATTTGCAACTGGTCCAGCTGCTCCTCGTGTTGATCCTGTACCTCCACCCGTGCAATTGCCTCCTGAGATCGTGCCTTCCGTGAATCCAGTTCCCGTTCAGTTGCCGATAGTTCCTGTACTTCCTGCAGTGCCTGCAGTTCCGCCTCAACACCGTCAATTAGATGTGGATCATAAACAATTCCTAGAATTAAAGCCGTCACCGTTTAGAGGGGGTTTACCCCCGCTCGAAACTGAAGATTGGATTTTGCGAATGGAAATAATTTTTGAAGTAATGGAGTGCCCCGAGAATAAGAAGGTGAGATTAGCTGCGCTTATTTTGGAAGGGGAGGCGAAGCGATGGTGGACTAGTATCATGAAGAGAAAGTATGAAGTTCGTGGTATGCCAGTCATTATTTGGAGGGAGTTTCTGCAAGAATTTACATCGTGGTTTGTCCCGAGATCTGAGAAAAGGTTGCTGCATGATCAATTCCTCTGTTTAGTTCAAGGAAGTAAATCAGTACTGCAGTATGAAGCAGAATTTACGAAGTTAGGTTATTATGTAGACTCCTTGATTGCAACAGAAGAAGATAGGTGTCATCAGTTTCAGCAAGGTCTTCGCGATGAAATTCGTGCTCTCTTGGTACCTATGGATATCCTTGAGTATGGAAAATTAGTGTAAAGAGCCAGGCTGGTTGAACTAGATGCAGAGAAATCTTGATGGAGACGTGAACAAGCCAGAAAGAGGTTTAGAGAAGGTTCGAATAAGGAAGTGATTGAAAATGTGAGTGAGCCGCAGTGGAAATTAAGTCAGGTATCGCAAACTGCGCCTGCATCAAGTAGCAATGTATCTCAGGCATCTCAGACATCACAGGTATCCGTAAAATGTGTAAAATGTGGAAGGAATCATAATAGAGAATGACTCGCAGGCGTTTGTTTTTATTGTCGTCAACCAAGCCATAGGCGAGTCGATTGCCCAAAGTTGAATCAATCGAAAGAAGGTACCATGAGAGACGCTCCAAGGCCTCCGCAGCAGAAGCTATTCCAGATCGGAGTTGAATCGTTAGCGTCCACCCCAGCACAAGAAGAAGAAGCTCCTGAGGAGCGTCATATCGAGCCCCGAGCTTTCAACTTAGGCCAACCATGGGAAGGAAGGAAGTGAGACCGTCTCTTTATATGGATAATGTCATAATCTTAGTGTGGTTTTGTTTCATGATATGTAAATTATGCGTACTCTTGACTAGATCTTTGGTTTCAAATAAAGGTGTTAGTTTTGTTCTTGTTAGAAGGAATGTACCGTTGCCGGCATTTTCGAGGATGAAAATTCCTATTAGGAGGGAGGAGTTTGTAACGGCCCGAAACGTTTAAGCGAAATCGAAAAAGATGTAAATGAATAAAATTCCCGATGATGAAATAATAAAAATCAGTGTCGAGACGACGTCGCACTTTAAGTTTTGAAGTTTTGGATTTTTCGATGATTTTGCGACGCTCGTTTCGTTTTAAGTTTAATCTGTTATTTTGATTTATTTTGATATGTTATTGGCACTTAAACCTATTTGGTTCTGGGTTGTTTGGGTTGCTGATAGATTTCTTATTGAAAGATTTACCACTAAAGTTGATCTGGCCGGTTTTGGGTTGTTGAAATATTTCCTGGTTATTATAATGGCTGCTGCTGAACTGTTGGGCTGGCTAGTTTATTATTGCTGGCCGGTTTGGTTATATATATACATATATGAGGTGGTGGCTTTGGTTGGCTATTTTAAGTGGTGGATTACTTGAGGCGGTGGAATTCTCATTTTAATTTATGATGTTTATACCTTGGCTGCTTATTTTCCGTCTCCTGGAAAGCTATACAGCGCCGATCAAGCTAGGGCTGGCTGCTCCTCTTCTTCCCCATCAACGGTTCCTCCCTCTCCTCTTGTCCTTGGTATTGGAGACTTGCTACTACCTCCTTCTAGTATCTCTACTGTCTCTGCTGCTGTTTTCCTGCAGTGTTGCTAAGTCTAGCCGACAGCTTTGGGTGAAATCCCTCCACTGTGAGCTCCTCTTTCATCTTCTTCTCCCCTCTTCTTTTTATAGTTGTTGAAGTAGAGTTTTACTGGCTGAAATTAAAGAGTCTATGCCTTGGATTGTGGGTTGGTTTTGCACATTGTACTTTGCATAAATGCTGAATGGATTTTGGTTGCCTTATTTCTTGATGGGAGAGGGTGAGCGGTGTTGCTATGGTTAGGCACTGGTTAATATTTGTTATTGCTTGGGGAACGGCTGTTTCTTTTGGCTAGTGAGTGATTTTGTTTTGCTTTCTGATGGGGCTGACTATGAATATTCCTGTTTTGGTCGACTGTTTCCTTGGACTTCTTGCCTGTTGCTGGATTAATTCTTGTGGGTTTGTTGGCTGTTGTTAGATGGATTTTCCTTGGCTTTGGACTGCTAGTGGCAGCCCTTTGAGCTGTTGTTAGCAGCCTTTGGTGCTGCTATTAGCAGCCATGTTGATGTTGTCCTCTTGTTAGCATGTATTGGTTGTTGATGGTGTTGTTGTTCAAATTTTGATTGGTGAATGTTGCTCTAGCAGTTGGCTGCCCTTTAGTAACTCCCGTTGGCAGTCTTGAGGAGTTCTGGTTGGCTGCCCTTTCTATCATTTGTTTCCCTATCCCTCTTTGTTGTAACTTGCTATTTGTGAGTTACTCTAATAGATAAATATTTTGTTATATTTAGCGTTGAGTTTTGTGTTACATATTAACTTAAGTGGCTATAGTTTTGAGTACGAGTTTGCATTTTACACCATCTTCACCACCTTAGACAACTCCTATCGAGTCGTAGTTGTAATCGTAATAGGAAGTGAATCGTAACTAATTCGTGACGCAGCCCTAAAGTAAATGATTTCACTGATACTGCAGAGGATGGCGTCCGGAGATAGACCCGATGAAAATCCAGGTACGATTAAAGGCAAAGGAAATGTGGTGAGTACTTATTTCTTTAATTATGCATAGCTTTGAATTATTTTCAATATTCAGATGATTAGATTTTTATACAGAAAGTATTTTAGTGACTGTGCATTGACATGAAATTGAAATTGTTCGAATTTTGAATCACTGATAAATCCAAGAATCGCTGAAAAATGTTGAATTGGCAAAAAAGAAGCGATGAAATAAATTCTGAGGGAAATATTTTAAACAAAATTTTTATATGATTGAATAAGAATATTGCATCGATGCATAATAATATGTGAAATTATAAGGGTTGACCCAGTAGCCGTAGTGGGGGCGTGAATACGCTACGGCGAAATGTGTTTTTGAGATTTATTGAGGTCGTTGAAGGCCAGAGGCCGTTGAAGGTCAGAGGTCGTTGAAGGTCAATAGGTCGTTGAAGACCAAGAAGAGATGAATCTACAGCAACCCTTATGATTTCCTAATTAAATGAAACTAAAGACAAATGAGAAATCTGATTCAGTAAGTGAAAACAAATTGAATGAGCTATGATTCGAAAGAATATGAAATCTGATTCCGAAACTGAATTGATGGAATGTTTGATACTATTGGAATAGCCCATATAGAGGGCCCATGTATTCTTCCCATCTTTAGTCCCACATCTTGTATAGGAATTTCTCTCACCTCCTCTCTCCTATATATATGTACTCACTCTCTATATTTTGTTAATAAGATAAATATACAAGCTTTGGCACTTTTCTACATGGTATCAGAGCCAAACGATCCCTCCTGTTTTTGACTGATTTCCTTTGTTTTCTTTCAGACCGCAGCCCTGCGGTCTCTCTTCTTTCAGACCGCAGCCCGCTCCCTGCTCCTCTACAGAACCTCTCCCGCCTCTGCTGCTCTTCACCTTTTTATAGCTTCTCTGAACCAGTCAAGTGGGCCCCTCCACCGATCGTGCTCTCCTCAGTCCGCAGCGTTTTCTCCTCTGCCGATCTCAGCAGCGATCACTTCTCAACAACGAGCTCCTCTGCTCCGTCGATCTCACAACAGCGTTCTCCTCCGCCGATCTCACAGACCACCAACAACGGTCTCTCTCAGCAACGGTCTCCTCTGCTTATAGCGAGCTCTCCGCAAGACCTCTGCGAGTTCTCCTCCTCCCTCTGCTCGCAGCGAGCTCTCCAGCGACCTCCTGCGGTCCCACCAGCGAGCTTTGTCTCTCCAGTTCAGCGAGCTCTCCAGTCCAGCGAGCTCCCTTGCTTCCTCTGATCACGCTTCCAGTGGCCTCAAGCGGCGTCCTCGTGCGAGCTCTCAAGCCGCTTTCTCGCAGCCGACAGATCCTGCGGCCTCTCCCAGCGTCCTCTCCCTGCCGGTCTCCTCTTGCTCCCTCTGCGGTCTGCGCTCTCTGCCGAGCTATCTCCTACTCGCAGCCGGTCTCCCCTCTATCAAGCGAGCTCTCCTGCTCGCCGCTCCCTTTGCGGTCTGCTCCTGCACGCAGATCGTGCGGCCTCCAGCGGTCTGCCAGCGGCCTCCCAGCGGATCTCTGCCGAGTTCCTATCCAGCGAACTCCAGCGGCCCCCAGCGGCTTCCTCTCCAGCGACCTGTCTTATGCAGCAGTCCGCATGGCTCCTGCTCGTGGAGAACATTCAGGGCCTTCGGGAATGGGTCGCGGTGGCCGGCCACGTCCTCAATGTTCCTTCTGTCGTAGGTATGGACACCTTGCGACGACTTGCTATCGCAAACATGGTCTGCCTTCCCGTCCGCTTGATTCTATTGATGTCGACAGTCCTCCTGCCACTCATGTTGATCTTGAAGAAGTCCGCCTCCAGCTCCAACAACTCTACAACACGCTCAACCGCCAACCTGCCTCTGTTGCCTCCGCTGCCTCCATCTCCAATGAAGATACTGTATGTCTCTCCACTAGTCCACGCTGGATAGTGGATTCAGGTGCTACTCACCATATCACCTCGCTAAAACCACATCAATATTTGGATTTTCCGCATCCTAAGTATATCACAGTAGCCAATGGCGACACCGTTCCTGTCTCCGGTTCTGCCGATATCCTCCTCAATTACTCTCTCCCTCTCCGCTCGGCTCTTCATGTCCCGGGCTCCCCGTTTAATTTACTTTCCGTTAGTCGCCTCACTGCCGATTTAGACTGCTCAGTAACATTCACCCCTTCTTCTTTTCTGATACAGGATCAACGGACGCAAAGTATAGTTGGTAAATGACGACTGCAAAACGGGCTCTACCTTCTTGATGTTTCTCCTACTATCCTGTCTTCAGTCTCCTCCGTTGAATGGCATCAACGTCTTGGGCATGCGCCTCTTCCTGTCCTTCAGAAGGCTCTTCCAGATATCTCTCTTCCTGCTTTCAAGTGTGACTCTTGTATTTTGTGCAAACAGCCGCGTTCTTCGTTTCCCGCACATTGTACTCGGAGCTCTGCTCCTTTTGATCTATTACATTCTGATATATGGGGACGATATAAAATTACTAGTATTTCTGGGTTTCGATATTTTCTTACGTTTATTGATGACTATTCACGAGTTACTTGGTTATATTTACTTCGCGATCGCTCGGAGCTCCCTCGCGTCTTTCGGGCGTTTATCCTTGAAACTCGCACACAATTCTCCACCACCATCAAAACTCTACGAACCGATAATGCTCGTGAATACACAGGCAACGAGTTTGCAAATTTATGCTCTGAATTCGGAATTATCCATCAGACTTCATGTCCCTACACCCCACAGCAAAATGGTGTGGCTGAACGGAAGAACTGACACTTACTTGATGTTGCCCGCTCTCTCATGCTTCACATGAACGTTCCCAAAGCCTATTGGAACTTTGCGGTCTCCACAGCCTGCTTTCTTATTAACCGTCTTCCATCCTCTGTCCTCAACAATGTCACTCCTTTCAGTCTCCTCTTTCCTTCTACTCCGACCTTTCCCCTCACACCTCGAATCTTCGGGTGTACGTGCTACGTTCATATTCTGGGACCGTCTAAGGACAAGCTGGATCCCAGGGCGGCCAAGCAAATTTTCGTTGGCTACTCACGTACACAGAAGGGCTACGTCTGTTATTCTCCTACTACACGCAAAGTCTCTGTGTCGCCGGATGTTACCTTCCGGGAGGATCAGTCATTCTTCTCTGCTCCAGTACCCACACCTACGCCAATACCTACACCACAGCCTGTCCTCCGCCCTATCATTCCCGTTCACACACCGGCTTCTCCTTCCCCGAGTTCTGCTCCTGCCCCCACCAAGCCACCTCTCATCCATGTCTACTCTCGTCGCACTCGAACTCCCGTTGCCCCTACGCAGTCGGCTTCAACCTCGGGTACTCAGCGTCTGCCTGATCCGGTAACAGAATCAACCGCTCATCCGATGGTGAACTATGTTTCCCTCCATCGGCTCTCTCCTCAACTCCAGACACTTGCTACCTCTTTGTCCACAATTGCTATTCCTAACTCTGTGCAGGAGCCTCTTCAACATCCTGGGTGGCGCGCTGCCATGGAGGAAGAAATGGCTGCTCTTTGGGCTAACAAGACATGGACTCTGGTACCCCGTCCTCGAGGACAGAAACCCGTTGGGTGTAAATGGGTTTTTGTTATCAAGCATGCTCCTGATGGCACCATTGACCGGCTGAAAGCTCGCTTGGTTGTTCATGGCTACACTCAACAACAGGGTATCGACTATGAAGAGACCTTCTCTCCGGTGGCTAAACTCAACATTGTTCGTGTGCTTATCTCCGTAGCCGTACATCGTCAGTGGCCATTATTCCAGCTCGATATTAAGAATGCGTTCCTTAACGGAGATCTCCATGAAACTGTTTTCATGGAGCAACCTCCCGGGTTTGAGACCACGGGGGAGTCCTCTCTGGTCTGCCGTCTATTGCAGTCTCTGTATGGTCTCAAACAATCACCTCGCAACTGGTTCGACAAGTTCAGCAAGGCTCTTCGGGAGATTGGCTTTACTCGAAGCTCGGCAGACTTCTCCTTGTTCACTCGTCAACAGGCAACGGGAACAGTTATTCTTTGGTTTATGTGGACGACATCATAATTACTGGAGATGACGCCAAAGGAATACAGACGGTCAAACAACATCTAAGCTCTGTATTTCAGACAAAAGATCTGGGTCACCTTCACTACTTCCTAGGTCTGGAGGTCGCCAGAAGACCAGATGGCCTTGTCCTCTCTCAGAGAAAGTACTGTCTCGATCTCCTTCATGATGCAGGATACTCAGGCTGCAAACCAACAAACACCCCAATGGATGTCAATCACAAACTGTGTGCTCAAGCTTCCGACTCAGACCTGGAACTACAGAACCCAGAATACTATCGTCGTCTTGTTGGAAAATTAATCTACCTAACGGTAACGAGACCTGATATATCCTTCGCCGTGGGTATGGTCAGCAGATACATGCACTCCCCTCGGAGATCTCACCTTCAGGCCGTCGAAAGGATTCTTCGGTATCTCAAAACAGCTCCTGGTCAGGGACTGGTTTATAAAACATCATCGTCAACTCCAAGATTGGTGGCATACTTTGATGCTGACTATGCTGGGTCCCTGGACGATCGACGGTCAACAAGTGGGTTCTGCACATACTTTAGAGGACACCTGATTACCTGGTGAAGTAAGAAGCAAGCTGTTGTTGCAAGATCATCAGCTAAAGCAGAATACCGGGCAATGGCATCTGTGGTCTCTGAACTCACATGGCTTGAGAGCCTCCTGACCGACCTTGGTGTAAAACTTCCTTCACCAGCTCTCATCTTGTGTGATAGTCAAGCTGCTATACACATTGCCAAGAACCCAGTCTTCCACGAAAGAACAAAGCATAATGAAGTAGATTGCCATTTCATCCGGGAGAAAGTTCAAATGAAGAAGCTAGAGTTAAAACATGTTCCGGGTACAGAGCAAGTGGCGGATGTCCTCACAAAGGCCCTATCCAGTACTCTCTTCTATCAATGCCTGTCCAAGCTTGGATCCTACGACTTGTACGCTTCAGCTTGCTGGGGAGTGTTGGAATAGCCCATATAGTGGGCCCGTATTGGGGCCCATGTATTCTTCCCATCTTTAGTTCCACATCTTGTATAGGAATTTCTCTCACCTCCTCTCTCCTATATATATGTACTCACTCTCTATATTTTGTTAATAAGATAATTATACAAGCTTTGGCACTTTTCTACAGATACGAATGAACGAAATGACTTTTAAGAACTAATGAATAGATCGAATACCAGAATTTGAAACAGAAACCATTATAGTACGAACATTGTAGTTACTGTTATTGATTATTTTTTATACGTTATAGCATTTTGTACACTGGAATTGAATACCATACTGTTACTGATTATACATTGAAATTGAATATTTATGCATAATGGTACTAATGTTTGTTACTTGCATGTACAGTAGTTAAAGAGGTATGTTACTCGCTTAATCATATTCTTTATGACTAAACCCGTCGTGGTTTATCTTTTTAGGTAGCGGATGCGACCCCGAGTGCGCCGAGGAAAGCTAGACTGACTCGAACTGAAGAGCGAGCAAAGGTATGAGTTTTGGTTATGTATTTTTATTGTACTCATGTTACTACTCTGCTGCGATAAATGCTTACAAAGAGACTCAGATACAGAATTTCTGTGAGGTCTGGCTCAGGGCCTCACAGCTAGCACCAAGGGTTACTAAGTATATCATTGTAGGGTACTCTCGAACTCAGAAGGGATACGTGTTACTCTCCAACTGATTGAAAAGCTATAACATTTGTGGATGTTACAATCCTCTTATCCTCGAGGATCAACACTTCTGATCTCATATTCCACCAGAAACTCCACTTTGTTTGCCACATCCCAATATCCATATTTACTTATTTAGTGTACACATGCTCTAGTTATGTCGATGCCATCTCCGACTCTCCAACTGTAGGTTTGCACTTGTTGTCATACTCGCCAAAATGCCTCAAGTCAATCACCCACTACTAATGTTGCTAGTGATCCAAATGATCTGCCCACTGCTCTCCATGAGGATACATGCTCATGTACTGCTCAACCATTTTCTCGTTATGTTTCTTTTCAACATTTATCTCCTCTACATGTCATCTATTTTCACCCCTTCTTCGCACAGAAGTCTCTGGCATCCGGTTTGGTGGGTAGTTATTGACGAAGAAGAGATGCAAGCCCGATGGACCAATAAGAAATGGGAGTTAGTATCATTTCCTTTAGGACAGTCTCATGTTGTTGTAAATATGTGTTCACAGACAAGCACCATCAACATGGTTATGTTGTGCATTTGAAGGCACGACTTGTGGCTCCTGGATTCACTCATCAATATGGAAATGATTATGATGAGACATTTTCTCCTGTGGCCCGTGGATTCCATCGTCACTGACAGATGCATCAACTTGACATTAAAAATGCATTTCTTAATGACGATTTGACTGGGAATGGGATAGTATATACACGGTAACCTTCTGGATTTGAGACTCCGGGGAAGTTTATTGTATGCCACTTATATAATTTATTTAGGTCCTACAGCAATCTCTGCCTGTGTGATTCAACAAATTCAGTAGGTAGTTCAGACTTTTGGCTTTACAAGGAACTCAGTTTACTTCTCTCTTTTTGCACATCGTCGTCAAGAAGTGACGTGATTCTACTTTATCATAATCACCATCTTTTTCGCTAGTTGCCTACTTCGATGCTGATTATGCGGGCGTCATCGGTGAACAAAGCTCGACAAGTGGGTTATGCACCTATTTTGAGGGTAGTTCGGTCACCTAGATGAGCAAGAAACAATCTGGAGTGGCTAGGTTGTCCATAGAGGCTACATATCGCTCGATTTCCTATGCGGTGTTTCGGCTTAAGTGTCTAGAAAGTCTTCTTGCAGAACTTGGTGTTCCTCTCTCTACGCCGGCGGTTCTCTACTGCGATAGTAAATTTGTTACTCATTAGCCAAAAATCTTATCTTCCATGAGAGCATCAAGCACATTGAAGTGGATTGTCAAACTTCATCAGGGTAAAAGCCAAGCTTCGCAAAATTGATCTTAAGAATGTTCTTCGTGCCTCTCATATCTCTGATATTTTCATCAAAGTCGTGCTCCAACTATTCTATCTTCAGTTTGTTTCCAAGCTTGGAGTCTACTATATGCATGCTCCAACTTGTGGGGGAGTATAGCAAATATGTGTAATTGAGTATATAGAAGCTCACATGTAAGGGCTCACTACAATGGCCCATTATAAGTCTTTTTTCTCTTGTATAGACATCAGTCCCACATTGACTAAGGAAATTTTGTCTCTCCTCCAAGCTATAAATAAGTATATATAAGTCATTGTATTATTAAGCATGAAGAAATAAGATTGTTGGAAATTTCTTACTGAAAAAAAATAATAATTTCAACACTACACTTAATGTTGAGTATGTGAACACCAGTGACACCCTGTAGTCCAATACTACAAAGAAAAGTTGTTGAAATTTTTAATATCTTCAGAACAAAATATAAACAAAAAAAGAAGAAAAATCAAGAGCAGACAAAAGCAAGAAAGTCAGCATGAAGAACAAAATCTAGCTCAAATTCACACCCGAAAGTACATTTAGATGTAATTTCAAACCTAACAAGTGAAATTATTGATAAGTGCAATGCATCTTAGATATAAACAAAGCGCATTGGCGAATATAATGATAAGTGAATTTGCATCTTAAATAAAAAAAAAAGTGCTTCGGTGAAATAGTTCATACAACATGAATGTTTGGTAATAATGCAAAATTATCCAAGAAGTTTTTAGCTAAGTATCAAGTAAATTAATTTGAATTTACCTGGTTTAGTAAAATCAGAAAGACCAAAATCAATAATCTTCATGGGAGAATTATCATCTCTAGTACTGAAAAGAAAGTTCTGTAAACAAGTTCAGGGAAAAAAAATGTAAGCAACCTTGTACAGTGGAAAAAATATTAATACAAATACTTGGGTTGGTATACCATGAAAACAAAAGGTTGACATCTTTACAAATAAAGGTCAAAAAAGCATACCTCCGGCTTTAAATCACGATGCACAACACCTTGTAGATGACAGAAGGCAACAACACCAAGAATTTGCACAACGATCGCTTTTGCATCTTCCTCGGTATACCTCCCACCTCTTTTATCCAGGACAAAACAAAGAGATATGAAAGGTTAAATGGTGCATTCAATGATGATGATGATGATGATGATGGAAATTATTATGCCAACTCCAAATAGTTGGGAGTAGGAGAACACAAGCAGTCACAATCGGACTTATTAAGAAATATTTTTATCCCACATGTACTTTTAAAATTATGGTATCACCTGGATAGGATCCTGTCCAGTAATTCTCCACCCTCACACAACCTACTCAACATAAAAAGAATAATAATACATCATCAAATAAAAAACAAAGTTAGTTTTTAAGCTCAAACAAAATCTCAATTCACGAGTGCAGGATACTGAAGGTTAAATCAACAACTCGTAAAGAAAAAGCAGCATACTCCATGGCTATGTAGACATTAAGACTGTCCTCGCATGCATCATAAAATTTGACCATGTTTTCATGTCCAGATAAACCTCGCAAAATCTTCACCTCCCTACGAACATCTTCAATTGATATTGGTGTCGTCATCTAAAAAGGAAAATAATAATAAACAAAGAGGTCAGGTTGCTATTCCTTCCCATTCACTACATTTTAGAATTTGAAGCCATAGCTGATGTTCAATTTGAACTGAACATCAATGATGAGCTATAGAGAGGTAAACTATGCTTGGGGAAGCAATAATATATGACATTCAAACCATTTTTCACTTTTTGGGTTATAATTCTTTTCTGATTTTGAGAGAACTTAACCAAGGATAATGATATGTGGCTAAATACAGGAGTCTAAATCCCATATAGATAGGAAATAGCTAAAATGGATGAAGTTGAAGGAAGAAAAAAATAGCTTTCATTCATTTGCAGTCTACTAAAATCTGCAATGCTAAAGCCTAGTCAACATAATGTAACAAACAGTTACCAAGTCTGTGACCAAGTTCGAAGCAGACAAGTCTAAAGACAAATCGTTTAACTAGTCAACACAAAAACTAAAATGTACTATGTCAGGCAGGCACAAACAATTTCTAAAAGTCAGCATAAGATCAAGAATCGATTCCAAAAAAAGTTCAAAATCGATAGGAATAAAAAGAGAAACTGAAGAAATCTCTCTTTCACATACCACCCCACCTTAGCTTTAGAGATTATCTTGACGGCTACGAGCTGCCCTTTGATATCCCCCTTCTTCGCCCTAGCCGAACAGGTATGTCCAAAGTGGCCCCGCCCAACCTCCTTCCCGAGCTCATACTTAGCCCCGAAGTTCTTCCCGTATCCAAAACTCTTATCCAGCGGCTGCTCCGCCCCGCCGTCTTCCCCGACGAAGCCATCCTCTGGGATCGGGCCCTCGATCGGCTTCGGCGGACCCAGGCGCTTGAGGAGCGATGCCTTGATGTGCTTAGCTGGCGATGGCGGTGGGAAAGGCCGCCGGAAGAACCTACGAGGGGTAGACCTCGCCGGCGACGGTGACACGCCAGCAGGAAGCGGACTAGCACCTCCATGGGGATAAGGGCTGGCCCAAGGGCTGGTGACCGATGATCGGGTGGGCGTGGTTCCCTTCTCTGATGCCGGAGGTGGCGCGACTACCCGTCGTCTATCACCGCCGCCGCCGCCTCCCTCGTCGTCTTCCTCCGCTACATGGACGTTCTTCCCGTAGCACACCCCCATCCCTCCCGACGGCGAGGGGGCGAATCAGAGAAGCGTTGTTCGTCTTCGGTCGGCTGTGGGTCGAGATCTAGAGAGAGACGTTGAAGGGGTCGGTGGAAGTAATTCTTTACAGCGACGGATTGGAGAGAGAAACAAGAAGAGAATTGAAGTCGTTATAAAGAAATTGAGAAAAAGAAGCAGGTGGCCGCGCGGGTAGAGAGAGAGAGAGAGAAGAGAGAGAGAGAGAAAGGCTAACAGAAATGGAGACGAGCAGGATCTCCGAGTCGCAAGACTGACAAAAGAAGCAGGTGGGGTGCCGGCCGTGAGAAATTTTTGGTTCTCAGCTCCCTTTTCAAATCCGTGTCCGGGAGCCTCGTGAGGCTAACACGTGGCAAAAAACCCAAAAGACTTAAACTGCGCTTGAAATTGTGTGTGATCTCCAGAAAAATCACACACAAACTACACGTAGATCATGCGATATCCACCGAGTTCACGCACGATCTCCATGGAGTTCACGCTTGACCCTATGGATATCAAGTGTTGTTGCGGTGTTGCGGAACGCTTAGGGCTCTTGGTAGTCCGGTTCACTTGAACCGCCTTAGCTCGTGAGCAAGCTAAGCGCGCAAACAGTTAATTAGAGGTTCGTTGAATACGCAGAGACTTTTTAACGTGGAAAACCCGGAAAGGGTAAAAAACCACGCGGTCGGAGCTGTGCCGACCAAACTTCACTATCTTCTGGAGGAGTTACAACTTGGAAGCTAGAACTCGAGCGCGACAGACCGCTGCTCGTTACAATACTTGGAGAAAGAGAGCTTCGAGGGTGACAGGCCACCTTACGAAAAAACTAAGTCCTTTTCCCTTCAAAGACTGCTAGTCGCCTTTTGGAAGCGGGAAGGCTAGTCGCCTTTCCCTTCTGAGAGATGCTGGTCGCCTTTCGGAATCGAGAAGGCTAGTCGCCTTTCTCTTCTGAGAACTGCTTGTCGCCTTTCGGAATCGAGAAGGCTCGTCGTCTTTCTCTTCTGAGAACTGCTTGTCGCCTTTCGGAATCGAGAAGGCTCGTCGTCTTTCTCTTCTGAGAACTGCTTGTCGCCTTTCGGAATCGAGAAGGCTCGTCGTCTTTCTCTTCTGAGAACTGCTTGTCGCCTTTCGGAATCGAGAAGGCTCGTCGTCTTTCTCTTCTGAGAACTGCTTGTCGCCTTTCTGGAAGACGAAGATCTTCAAGTCCCGAAGGAGATCTTCAAGTCCCGAAGGAGACCTTCAAGTGCCGAAGGAGAATTCCGCCAAAGTCTGCAAGGAGCTCTCCCGAGTCCAGAAGTCAAGGTCCTTTCAAATGAAGCCATGGGGCTCCTTTTATAGTTTTTGTCGGGGGCGGCCCGGTAATTTTGCCGTTGGCAGTTTCCATAAATGCTCGGTGGACGAATCATACTTTCCGGTTTTGGGCACGCGGATCACTATTTTTCGTAAATGACCACCTTGCCCTTCGGGCAGCTTGGGCGGCTCGGGCAGTTCGGGCAGTTCTGTTGGAGGCGAAAAAGGCGACTAACTGTTCCTGAAAAGTGAGAAGCCTGAAACCCAAAATGTGAGAAGCCGGAAAGACAAAAAGTGAGAAGCCGGAAAGACAAAAAGTGAGAAGACTTCCCGACCGCGTTCAGAAACGTTCTAAGCGCGCGCTAGTGTTAAAATGTCCTAAGTGCGTGACGAATTGCGGATGCGTTCCGACGACAAGTGCGCCCGCGAGGGTTTCTCGCGAGCTCCCTCCCCTATTGGGGAAGACGGATAGGCGGGCGGCTGCACCCTGCGCGGAGGGAGGGGCGGGCGACCGCGTCTCGAGGATGCGCAACGCGATCGTTCCTCGGGGGGGGGGGGGGGGGGGGGGGGGGGGGGGGGGGCGCGGCATGGGCGCGCCCTAGAGGGGGTGCGGGCCGAGCGCGCCTCGAGGAAAAGCGGCTTGTCCGCACCCCAAGGGGGTGCGGCCAAGGCCGCACCCCAAGGGGGTGCGGCCAAGGCCGCACCCCGTGGGGTGCGGCCAAGGCCGCACCCCATGCGTGGGGTGCGGCCAAGGCCGCACCCCGCGCGTGGGGTGCGGCTAGGCCGCACCCCGCGCGTGGGGTGCGGCTAGGCCGCACCCCGCGCGTGGGGTGCGGCTAGGCCGCACCCCGTGCGTGGGGTGCGGCCGGGCCGCACCCCGCGCGGGGGTGCGGCTAGGCCGCACCCCATTCGTGGGGTGCGGCTTGGCCGCACCCCGGTGGGGCGCGGCCGAGGCCGCACCCCGTGCGGGGTGCGGCTGGGCCGCCCCCCTCGTGGGGTGCGGCTGGGCCGCACCCCGCATGCGCGGGGTGCGGTTCGGCCGCACCCCAAGGGGGTATGGCCAAGCTTGCGTCGGTTTTGCGCGTTTTATTCCTCCTGCCGAATTAGGAGGGGAAGAGTTTTTGGAAACACCCGTTCTTGGAAATATTCGTCTTTGGAAACGATCCGTCTTTGGAAATTTCTTGCTGCCTTTTACGAACATCCCCGCTAGATACTTTTATAAATACTAGACTCTTATCATGAGTACCCATCATAAGCCCCCCAAAACCGTCGGAGTCCAGAACTTGAGAAGGAGTGCGAGGGTTTTTTGAACGTTTGCGTGTTGGAACCGGTTTGGCGTTGAACAATGGTTGGGGTAAGTAGATTTTGCCTTTAACTTTTTGAAAAAAGGAGCGGGGAAATCAAACGGCCGGCGGCGGATGAGGGGGCGCGGTGAGCGGTGTGCGAGCGGCCGGAGCGGCCGGAAAGGTGATGCCCAGGGGTGACCGCGCGCGGGCGGAGCCGGCGGCGGGGCGCCCGGCTGGCGCGAGCGTGCCCCCGCGCGCGCGTGCGGCCCCATGCGCGCGGGCGCCGCGGTGCGCGCTCCTGCGCGCGGGTGCCGCGCGCCCGCGCGCGCGGGTGCCTCGCGCCCGTGCGCGCGCGCGGGCGCCGCGCGGGTGCCGCGCGCCCGCGTGCGCGAGTGCCGCGCGCCCGCCGCGCGGGTGCCGCGCGCCCGGGTGCGTGCGGCCCCTTGCGCGCGGGCGCCGCGCTGCGTGCTCCCGCGCGCGGGTGCCGCGCGCCCGTGCGCGCGGGTGCCGCGCTGCCCGTCCGAGCGCGCGGTGCCGCGTTGCGCGCTCCCGCGCGCAGGCGCCGCGCACGGGTCCGCGCGCAGGTGCCGCGCTGCGCGCTCCCGCGCGCGGGTGCATTCGTGCGATCGGTGCGCGTGGGCCCCTGCGTGCGGACTGTGCCTTTGCGCGCGGCTGCTCCTTGCGTGCGGGTGAGGTTGGCGGTGCGGACCTCTGGTGCTTGTGTGCATGGTGTGCGGTGAGATGCCTCGTGGTCTTTTGGATTTTCTAGCACGGCTCGTTTTTATGTGTTTGCTCTTCCTTGCAGGCTTCGAAGCGGGGCGGCCAATCGAGGCCGATGCGTTTACGCTCCTCTCTAGATAGCGCGCGAATCGAGGTGTGGCGCAAGCGGTTTGGATTGCCTCCGAGTGTCGAGATTAAGATTCCAGGGGTGGAGGATCGTGTTCAAAATCCTCCTACGGGTTACATAACACTCTCCGAGAGTTGCCTGAAGTCTGGATTCCGAATTCCTCCACCGGAGGAGGCTATTGAAATATTCCGGTTCTGCGGCGTCCCGATCACCCAGTTCACGCCTGCTGGAATGGCGAACATCATGGGGCTGGTGGTGCTTTTTCGGGAACACAGTACGCGCTTTTCACTTGAACTTTTCAAGGATTGGTGTGAGGCTACAACCGACTTGGGCGGACGGATTGAGGTGCGGAGCAACAAAAGTTGGTTCCACTTTGGCGAGAAAGCGGATTATCGCCACGGGAATACTCTTTATGGATATGTTCGGAATCGTTGGGAGCTGCCCGAGCTTTGGAGGTCGCTTCCTGGACGCTGCCGACGACTGACCGGTCGGGAGGACGAGTTCCTTCCTCTCCCCGGCTTCCCTGGTCGAGATGGGCTGTCAAAAGCTTTGTTCAGTGTGTACAACTGTGTGGAGGAGAGTCGGTTGCTTGCGGTGGGGCTTTCTTGGGATCCTGAGCGGGAGGCGGCGGTTCCCCTGGAGCGTGGGAAAAAGAGAAAGATTGTTTTCAGGAATGGAACTCCTAGCTCGGGCTCTGCTCCGCCGGAGCCCAGGAGTCACGATCATGAAGCTGGTCCGAGCCGCCGTCGGGGGGAGCCGATTGCTCCCGACCCGGAGGTCGAGATTCTGGCGTCCCCAACTGCTGAGCAGGTTGCGCAGGGAGACTTGCCGCCGCCTCCCCCTCATCCGCCGTCGCGGCGAGTTTCCTCGTCCCTCCAGGCGATGACTTCTGCGGTAAGTCAATCTTTCCTTGTCTGGGTCTTGACTTGTCTCTGCCATTGTTGTTCGTGTTCCCTGATTGTTTCTTTCGTGTTGGCAGGCGAACGTTCTGACCAACGTCGCCCTCACGTGGAACGACTGCTATGTGGGCCTTAAGGACAGTTACATCTCTCTCCAGGAGGAGCTGAGCGTGATGAAGAGGGACATATCTGCTTTACAGAAGAGGAGGGATCGCGATCTGTCCCGTATCAAGCAGCTGGAGGCGGACCTTTCTTCTTCCCAGTCCGAGGTTGAGAAGCTGCAGGAGGCGTATGGTGGAGATAAGGCGCTTGCCCAGGACGCGCTTCGCCAGCTATCTGAGGCCCAGGGGGAGATGTTTCGCATGGAGGGGGAGCTGGGCTTTCTTCGGAGCGAGGTGGAGCGGCTGTCGTCGGTTGAGCGCAGCCTTGAGGACGCTAAGGCGGCCGGAGTTGCCGAGTTCCGAGACTCTCTTGCTTTCGTCGAGGAGCGGTTCCAGATGGCGGAGGAGATCCGCACCGAGGTCATGACGAAGGAGGTCGAGCCCCTGTTGGAGGACGAGCGTGAGGTCGCCTTCCAGCGCGGTATCCAGAAGACCCTTCGCTTGGTGGGGAGGAAGTTCGGGTGTGATACTGCTGGTCTTGGAGCGGGAGATCTTTCGGAGGATGAGTGCTCGGACGCGGCCGAGGATTGATGCCGATCGCCCACTATGTTCTTGACCTCCGTGCTGTTGTTTGTTCGTGTGTCGTTCTGAGTTTCGTTCTGAGTTTTGTTTGTATGGTTGTCTGCTTTGCACGCAGCGTTGAGCTGACGCGGTTGTATCCTCTTATTGAGTTTGTCGTGTTTACTTCTCCGCACGATTCTGCTTATCTGATTGCTAGTACCTGCATAGTTTTGGTTGTTTTCGAGATGAGTTTTGCACGAGGCGGTGCCCGCGGCTTTCAAATGAATACGTATATAACGAGTTAGTTTGCGCAAGTCTGTGCTTGCGGCTTTCTTGCACGAGTCTGTGCTCGCGGCTTTCAAATGAATACATATGTAACGAGTTAGTTTGCGCAAGTCTGTGCCTGCGGCTTTCTTGCACGAGTCTGTGCTCGCGGCTTTTTTGCACGGTTCTGTGCCCGCGGCTTTTTTGCACGGTTCTGTGCCCGCGGCTTTGGTGCACGAGCCTTTGCTCGCGACTTTTTGCACGGTTCTGTGCCCGCGGCTTTGGTGCACGAGCCTTTGCTCGCGACTTTTTGCACGGTTCTGTGCCCGCGGCTTTGGTGCACGAGACTGCGCTCGCGGCTTTGGTGCACGAGACTGCGCTCGCGGCTTTGGCCGGTGAATAGCGGGGGTATTCAAACCGGGGGTGAACGCAGGGGGGGCAGGCTCCTACGACACCGGGACTCGACGGCGGAGGAGAAGGGCGAACCTTCAATCGACGGCGGTGCAGAGTCCCCGGGGCAGGGCCCCGAAGCGGTACCTGCAGTAGAATGGATTGGAGCAAGTAGGATTTTATTAGAAAATTAACACTGATACATTCGCAAATGCAATCTTGTGATAAGTTTTTGATACAGGCTTTCGAGAAGATGGCGTCGAGCCTTGCTGGCGCTGTGTTTGCCCGAATCTTCGTAGTTGTTCAGCTTGGTGGGCAACGGCGGCCCGGAGATTGGCCTTCGCTGGCCGGCGTCTTTTTGCGGAAGGCCTCCAGGTATCCTAGCTGGATAAGGCGTTCGATTTCTTCTTTCAGTCGGGCGCATTGCTCCGTTTGGTGCCCTCGGCCCTTGTGGAAGTGGCAGAATTGAGACGAAGCTCCCTTGTGCAAGGAGAGCTTCCTGGGCCAGTGGATGAGTCTGCTATGACAGATTACGGACAATATATGCTCGCGTGGTGTGTTTAGCGGGGTGAAGTTCTGAAGGCCTTGACTTGCTAGCTCTCGGGAGCGGTCTGCTTGGTTCCGAGTGGGCAGTTCGGCTTCCTCGGGCTGCTGTTGCTGTCCCTTTCTCTTGCGGACTGAGTCGAGGGGCGGCGAGTCTGTTAGTGTCTGAAGTTTTTCTCTTCCAGCTATCGCAGGAGCTGTTTGGCCTTCTCGTGAACCCTGTATCTCGGCCCTTGATTTTGGCGACGGGTTGCTGCTGATCCAGGAGGGCCAAGGGACGGTCGTGCTGAGACTGTGCATTGCGCTCTTGATGGTATTTCCTTTGCTAGCCATGCGTCCTGACATTGATACGTCGTGGTCCATGGCGTCTAGTAGGAGGCTCCCGAATATTGCGTCGTAGGGGGAGTCTGCTTTGGCGACAATGAATTGTACGTCGTACTGGATCGGTTCAGCATGTGCTCCAACTTGGACGGGGAGGGTGATGACGCCTACAGTGGGTACCGTGGTTCCATCTGGGAGCTCCGCTTTGCTAGCCCTAAGCTTGAGGTTCCCGCTTAGGAGCTTGAGCCGAACTATTGCTGCCAAGAACAGGACGTTGAAGGGGATGCGGTGGGTTATCAGCGCCTTCCTCAGCTCACAGGGAGGACTCCCTATGCTTGCATCCAAGATGAAATCCATCCATGCGCAGGGGCGTTCTTGGTGAAAATTTGGGCCGACCTTCTCTGATTGCACGCTCCGTTCCCCTTCTTCTAGGTGGGGTTGTTTGCTCGCACCGGGCTTATCGCCTTGCTGGATCTTTGCTGAATAGGACTCGTGTTGCTTGATGAACAGTTGGGACAACTCGGAGAAACTATGGATCGCTCCGCTAGGCAGGGATTGATACCAGTGGAGAGCGTCTCCACGCAGCGTTTTGGCGAAGATTTTGCAGCTAGCTGGGTCGGGAAGTCCGAGCTCCCGCGTTATTATCAGAAAACGATTAACGTGCTCATATGGATCTTCTGCCCCGTGGAATTCCTTGTTGTAAGGGAGCTTTAGCCATGACGGAACTGGGTACTCCAAAATTGACTTCGAGAGGGGTGATTGCCTTTGTTGGCATTGGTCATTGCTAGAATCATGCCCTCCTGCCGGCGGGGCCGGTTTGCCCGCTGACTCCGGCCAAGGGGGCCGGATGGGTGCGGCAGTGAGCGCTCTCTTCGCCTGGCTTTCTGGAATCGAGGAGCTGTATGCGTCGGACAGTTCAGGGGAGATGTCCACTCTTGCTGGCTTCGAGGATTCCGGCGAAGGGGGGATTGCGCTCGGAAATCCTTTGCTTCGGATTTGGGAATCCATTCCCACAGACGGCGCCAAACTGTTGCGGAACGCTTAGGGCTCTTGGTAGTCCGGTTCACTTGAACCGCCTTAGCTCGTGAGCAAGCTAAGCGCGCAAACAGTTAATTAGAGGTTCGTTGAATACGCAGAGACTTTTTAACGTGGAAAACCCGGAAAGGGTAAAAAACCACGCGGTCGGAGCTGTGCCGACCAAACTTCACTATCTTCTGGAGGAGTTACAACTTGGAAGCTAGAACTCGAGCGCGACAGACCGCTGCTCGTTACAATACTTGGAGAAAGAGAGCTTCGAGGGTGACAGGCCACCTTACGAAAAAACTAAGTCCTTTTCCCTTCAAAGACTGCTAGTCGCCTTTCGGAAGCGGGAAGGCTAGTCGCCTTTCCCTTCTGAGAGATGCTGGTCGCCTTTCGGAATCGAGAAGGCTAGTCGCCTTTCTCTTCTGAGAACTGCTTGTCGCCTTTCGGAATCGAGAAGGCTCGTCGTCTTTCTCTTCTGAGAACTGCTTGTCGCCTTTCGGAATCGAGAAGGCTCGTCGTCTTTCTCTTCTGAGAACTGCTTGTCGCCTTTCGGAATCGAGAAGGCTCGTCGTCTTTCTCTTCTGAGAACTGCTTGTCGCCTTTCAGAATCGAGAAGGCTCGTCGTCTTTCTCTTCTGAGAACTGCTTGTCGCCTTTCTGGAAGACGAAGATCTTCAAGTCCCGAAGGAGATCTTCAAGTCCCGAAGGAGACCTTCAAGTGCCGAAGGAGAATTCCGCCAAAGTCTGCAAGGAGCTCTCCCGAGTCCAGAAGTCAAGGTCCTTTCAAATGAAGCCATGGGGCTCCTTTTATAGTTTTTGTCGGGGGCGGCCCGGTAATTTTGCCGTTGGCAGTTTCCATAAATGCTCGGTGGACGAATCATACTTTCCGGTTTTGGGCACGCGGATCACTATTTTTCGTAAATGACCACCTTGCCCTTCGGGCAGCTTGGGCGGCTCGGGCAGTTCGGGCAGTTCTGTTGGAGGCGAAAAAGGCGACTAACTGTTCCTGAAAAGTGAGAAGCCTGAAACCCAAAATGTGAGAAGCCGGAAAGACAAAAAGTGAGAAGCCGGAAAGACAAAAAGTGAGAAGACTTCCCGACCGCGTTCAGAAACGTTCTAAGCGCGCGCTAGTGTTAAAATGTCCTAAGTGCGTGACGAATTGCGGATGCGTTCCGACGACAAGTGCGCCCGCGAGGGTTTCTCGCGAGCTCCCTCCCCTATTGGGGAAGACGGATAGGCGGGCGGCTGCACCCTGCGCGGAGGGAGGGGCGGGCGACCGCGTCTCGAGGATGCGCAACGCGATCGTTCCTCGGGGGGGGGGCGCGGCATGGGCGCGCCCTAGAGGGGGTGCGGGCCGAGCGCGCCTCGAGGAAAAGCGGCTTGTACGCACCCCAAGGGGGTGCGGCCAAGGCCGCACCCCAAGGGGGTGCGGCCAAGGCCGCACCCCGTGGGGTGCGGCCAAGGCCGCACCCCATGCGTGGGGTGCGGCCAAGGCCGCACCCCGCGCGGGGGGTGCGGCCAAGGCCGCACCCCGCGCGTGGGGTGCGGCTAGGCCGCACCCCGCGCGTGGGGTGCGGCCGGGCCGCACCCCGCGCGGGGGTGCGGCTAGGCCGCACCCCATTCGTGGGGTGCGGCTTGGCCGCACCCCGGTGGGGCGCGGCCGAGGCCGCACCCCGTGCGGGGTGCGGCTGGGCCGCCCCCCTCGTGGGGTGCGGCTGGGCCGCACCCCACATGCGCGGGGTGCGGTTCGGCCGCACCCCAAGGGGGTATGGCCAAGCTTGCGTCGGTTTTGCGCGTTTTATTCCTCCTGCCGAATTAGGAGGGGAAGAGTTTTTGGAAACACCCGTTCTTGGAAATATTCGTCTTTGGAAACGATCCGTCTTTGGAAATTTCTTGCTGCCTTTTACGAACATCCCCGCTAGATACTTTTATAAATACTAGACTCTTATCATGAGTACCCATCATGCGGATTGCTTGGGTGCTCTGGTAGATCGGTCGAATTGAATCACCTTAACTCGGAAGCGAACCGAGCGAACAAACAGTCAATGAGTGAATTAGTAAGTGACACAAGGACTTTTAACGTGGAAAACCCAAAAAGGGCGAAAAACTACCCTGTCGGAACTGTGTCGTCCAACTTACACTATCTTCTGGGGGTTTACAATTAGAGATTGGGGATTCGAGCGTGACAGGTCGCTGCTCGTTACAATGATAGAGAAAGAGAGAGAGAACTCCGAAGGTGACATGTCACCTCTCGAAAAACTAAGTACTTCATCTTCTGAGAACAAAAGTGAGAATGTTGAGTCGCTTTTCGCAACATTCGAAGACTCGAAGGAGATCTTCGAAGATTCGAAAGAGATCTTCTTTCGAGATCTTCGAGGGTCGAAGGAGATCTTCAAGCGCCGAAGTAGAATTCCAAAGAAATCTTCAAATGAGCTCTCTCGGGCGAAAAAGACAATTTGTATTGAAATGAAGACTCTGAGCTCCTTTTATAACTTTGACGGGCGGCAGAGTCAACCAAAAATTTCCCCTTTACTTCTAAAAATATATGCATTTATTTATTATTCTACATTTTTAATCACTATATTAATTAAATTTCAAACTATGGGGTAAGTGATTGTGTTTTGTCTGCTTTTAAAGCTGACGTAGCCTAAACAGTGAACAGCTAAGCGGATAAACAATAAAAATTTTTTATTTTTGAAATTTATTGAATTATTACAGCAGCATGATGTTCTGGGTCCCACCCATGGATGTTGCTAGTTTTGTGTTGGGGGACGGCGTTCTTATACTTAGAGCTCATTTGGTAGAGCTTTTCCGGTCCGGTGCGTTTGGTCAAAACGCTAGGTGAGCGAAAATTTTGTTTGTTTTTTCGCTTTTGGTTCGAACCGCCAGCGTTTCTTTCCATCGTCAAATTTCCGCGGCGTTGAACCGGAGGCCAGAGCTCTGGTTTTACGCGTTTTGGAGGAGAACAAAAGTTTAGGGCCTGTCGACTCTCCGTCGACGATACAGCTTCCGCGGCTTTGGGCAGACGCCGACGACAACCACTCCTGTTGGGCAGACGCCGACGACAACCACTACTGTCGAGCTCAAAGCGTTTCTCTCCTGTTGCTGTTTTTGGGGCTAGAACGCCGACGACAACCACTTGTCTCCGTCGCATCCACAGGTAATTTTTTTGATCCACAATTGTTGTAAGATCTGTAGCTTTGCTCTGCGACTTTCAAGATCTGCGGCTTTCACTGTTTGTGTGGCTTTAACGATCTGCTGCTTTCACGATCCACAGGTTTTCACGATCTGTGGCTTTCACGATCTCCGGCATTCACGATCTGCGCCTTTCACGATCTGCGGCATTCACGATCTGCGGCCATTGTTGGAGAGGTGTTGCCGCTGCTCTGCAACCCCACAGCAGGTACATTTCTCCCTCCTGTTCATCTTCTTTCCTGTGAATGTGTGGGCAGTTATGTGCAGATATGTGTGTGCAGTTATATGAATGTTATGTGCAGTTATGTGTGTGTGTTAACTGTTGTGTGTGTGGTTTGTGTTATGTGTTATTGTGAGTGTTTATTGTGTTATTGTGAGTGTTTATGTTTTATTGTGCAGTTATGTTTATTGTGAGTGTATATGAGTGTGCAGATATGTGTGTGAGTGTTTATGCTTAACTGTTGTGTTGTTTGTGTGAGTGTGTGTGCTGATTTTGGGATGTGTGTGTGTGTGCATTTGAATGTGAGTGTGTGTGCTGATTTTGGGATGTGTGTGTGTGTGCATTTGAATGTCCAAAGGAAGGCAGATTTTTGTTTGTGAGAATTTCTTTGTGTGTGTGTGTTAAGTTGATGAGTGTGTGTTTGTTATGTGTAGGTGTTTGTGTGTAGGTGTTATTGTGTGTGTGTGTGTGTGTGTGTGTGTGTGTGTGTGTGTGTGTGTGTGTGTGTGTGTGTGTGCATTTGAATGTCCAAAGGAAGGCAGATTTTTGTTTGTGAGAATTTCTTTGTGTTTGTATGTATTTGTGAGTGTATGTTTGATTGTGTGTATTTGTGTGTGTATGTGTGTGTGTCTATGTGATTGTATGTATTTGTGTGTGTATGTTTGATTGTGTATGTATTTGTGTGTGTAGTTGAGTGGTGTGTGTGTATGTGAGTATTTATGTTTATGTGATTATTTATATGTGTATGAGTGTGTGATTGTGTTTGTGTGTGTGTATGTGTGTGGTGTGTGTGTGTGTGTGATTGTGTTTGTGTGTGAGTGTATGTGTGATTGTATTTATTTGTGAGTGTGTGTGTGATTTGTTGTGTGTGTGTGTGTTGTGTGTGTGTGTATGTGATTGCTTATGTGATTGTGTGTGTGTGTGTGTTAAGTACTTTTGTTAGTGAGTGTGTGTGTGTGTTGTGTGTGTGTGTGTATAAAATTTATTAACAAAACACCACCACAGTTTTTCCAAATGCTTCTCTGTTTTGAATAGCTCTGAAAACAGAGATTACCCAAACAGATCTCCATTTCCACCCATCAGTTTCCACCAGCTCCATTTCCAAACCTCCCTTTCCAAAAGCTCCCTTTACAACCGCAACCGCTAAACCAAATGAAGCCTTATTTGTTGCGTTGCGACTTCGATATGATACAATTTTTTTTTGGCTATGCTAAATGAATTTTTTTTTCTTTTATTGATATTTTGTTGACATATAAGTTTGCAAATTAACTATGAATTATATGTGTGCGCATTTAAATGAATTATATATGTGTGCGCATCTATATTCTTCGAACCACATCAAAACATTATATTTCGTCACGAATCGCACGAAGGTATAACAGCCGTCAATTAAGCGTATTGATGCCGTCCCTCAACACAAAACTAGCTACATCCATAGAAATAAAAATATGGCTTTTAACTCTAAAGAATAACTTATGGTTGGTCCATGATATAAATATTTTTGTTAGTTCCTCGCATGAAGCAATCGCGGGTCCCGTATGGGTGGGACCCAGAAGATCACCGAGGCATGCTACTTATAATAATTCAATGTTTCAAAAATTAAAAAATATATTGTTTATCGGCTTAGCTGTTCGCTGTTCTGGGTACGTCAGCTTTAAAAGCAGACCCATAGTATCAAATTGAATTAATATAGGGATTAAATATGTAGAATAATAAATAAGTTGACTTATATATACGGGCATACCATAATGGTTATCGGAAGACCTCGCTGTAAAGAAAACTACAAGAATGGTTATGGACAGAAAATTTATGTCCGTTTTCGGTACGTATGTGCAACTAATTTGGGAGGTGCGCGAGCAGATCTGACCGTAGGATCACGCGATCAACGGTCGAGATGCAATACAACTGAATTACTCCTCTAATACTACTATAATTTTCCCGCAACACGATCCGTATATTAATCTTCACCGTTGGATCTCGCGATCCTACGGTCGGATCTGCTCGCGCACCTCCGGGAGGTGCGCATACGTACCCAAATATTTTCGCACAAATTTCTATGGCTTTTTTTATATTTTGGTATGTAATTAGCATACATAATTGGTAGTTGATTGCGAGCTTATATGTCAAAAAAATTCATTTAGGCTCTGTTTGGCACGGAGATAGCGCCCGTTATATGAAGATATTTTAGTTATGTTCAAAACTAATTTTATTTTCTTTGTGGCGGTTATAACTGTCATCACGTCAAACCTACATTCTATAATAGTGGAGTTTTTGTTCAAACTCAACGCAGCAGGGAGATTGCGGATTTGTATTACAAATAGTAGGAATATGAAGATATTTTAGTGGGAGATGAAAATGCTAAAGTATAATTGATTAAATTATTCACGGATTTCAATCTATGTAAGAATTTGATAATTTGATAATTTTGATCGCGGATTGCATGCTCAAATAAATATAAGATGTTCGTCGCATTAGTAAATGTGATTTTTCTCATTTCAGATCATATATATATATATATATATTTCTTGCGGTCTAGTTAATGTTCTTAACGATTTGTTGTGTTTGATTCAGTTTGGAGATAAAAGTTCAATAAAAGCGGCGACTGTTAGAAATTTTAATTATAAAACATTATTAAATGTTTTGATTGGAGCTAAATGGTGTTTGGTGTTTGGGCTCCTCATTGTGATGGAAAAGCTCAAAACCAAATTTGGAGGGAATCCAAATATTTGGAGGGAAGCCTTTCATGATGAAAGGGTATTCTTTAGTCTCACCTTGTCATTCTACTTCTTCACTTAAGTGTATATAAAGAAATTCACACATTCTTCTTTGTTCAAAAGAACACAAGGAGAAACTATGAACCACACGCGCGCGCGCGCGCGCACCGCACCGGACCGGACCGGATCCGGATTTGGGATTTGGGGAAGAATTGAATTGTATTTTTTGTACAAAATAGTTTCAGAGTTTTACTCGGAGTTGCGTCGATTAGAATTCGGAGCTGCGTCGAATAGATTTCGACGTAGCGTCGTTTTGCCCGCTGGAGTTGCGTGGCGTCGAATTGAACTCGACGCATGCGTCGATTGAACTCGACGTAGCGTCGATATGATGTCGATGCAACGTCGATTTCTCTTCACACGTTCTGTCGTTTTTACGCGTTTTCTTAACCGCTCTTTTGCGCGTCTTTCTCGCCAATTTTTACGTTGGAAATATTCAACGTTTATTTTTCTGATTATGATTCTTCCCTATATAACCGTTCGTATTTATTGAGGCTTTATTTTATTGTCGTTTTACGAGATCGAATTTCATTGAAGATCTTGCGGTCCGAGTTATATATATATATATATACTCGTTCTTCTCAGATAGTTTTACACGCTCTGATACGCTCTTGTGCTCTCGGTTCCTGTGACGATATTCTACGTGCTTCCTTTTCTTTACGTTTGCTTCATCAAGTGGTGGTTCGGGTGATCTGTGCTTCTTCGGTGTCCGCGCACATCGGAGTTTCGGGATCTAGCCGGGTGTTGTACCTTGGAGGAGTGAGCATCGGTTGAAAGCCCTGCCGGAGGGTGGTGCAACTTCTTTAGGGCAGTGACCACACGCCTTACCCAGGCTCGATTCTGATCTATATATTTACTCTGTTTTATTTCTCATCCCCTTCATGCAATTTTATTATTATTGCTGTTCATATTAAAAGTTCTGCTGTTTCAGTAAAAGTTTTTAAAACGAAAATTAACATATTTTAAATTAATATAGGAATATAATAGTGAAAAAATTCCAACAGTCTAAAGAAGTTGTAATTCCATATCAATAGAATAAATAAAATCAAATAATCAAAATGATCATCTCTGTTTTATTGTTTACATGTACAGCAATTTATTATTTATATTTTAAATTTCAGAAATCTGCAATGGCTTCTAGATCTGATGATTCTGCCGGGATCAAACTCGAGAAATTCAACGGAAATGGTTTTCATCGTTGGCAAGCTCAGATAGAATATTGGCTTAATACGTTAGGCCTTTTGTCCGCCATCTTCGATGCCCCTGCTGTAGAAACTGAAATCCCTAGCGCTGCAAATACAGTCGCTTCAACTTTACCTTCATCCTCATCCTCAACTGCAAACACCACTAGAACTTACGTAAGACGTGTTCCTTATAGAGATCCGGTAAATATTGTTGAAATTATTGAAGTGGTAGTGGAGGAGGCTTTTGGACCTGGGCGGTCTGGGAAGTGACCGGGCGGTCTGGCGTGACCGCACGGTCTGGCGGTCTGACAATGGCGGTCTGTTCTATTGGTCAGCTGCAGCTTCCGGGGTTGACCGCTGGTCTGGTCCAAGGGCTGCTGGAGGAGGTCGTGCGGTCTGGCTGTGACCGCATGACGGCTGATCATCCTCAGGGTCGCGCGGTCTGTCTCTGACCGCGTGACAAGTTGTTCTCTTCAAGGACGTGCCGGTCTGGCGTGACCGCACGGGTTGGCTCTTGAATCCGGTCTGGTGGCTTTCCAGAGGGTTCTGAAGGAGTTCGCGGACTAAGTCATTCTTAGTCGCGCGGTCTCAGTTCGCGGTCTCAGGAGGAGACCAGGAGGGCGAGCTGGCTGTGTTTGCGGTCTCAGGCGAACACAGGTGGTGGGTGACTTCTAGGCGGTCTGGCGATCTCCATGTGGAGTCGTGTTCAGACTAAGGGAGTTGCGATCTCCCGCGGTCTGGAGTGAAGTCGGCGCTCACCAAAATGAAGCAGGAGGGTTGCTGTGATCGCGCGGGTTGACCGGTAAGGTCGCGCGATCTGATGGGTGGTGACTCTATCTCATAGGGTGGTGACTGGATCAGGTCTCACGCCTATAAATAGGGAGCCACTGTTGCAACAAGTAGAACACACCAAGTGTAAGCTGAGTTCGCGTCTTTCTTGCGGTCTGTGTTTTCTGACCGGGCGGTCTCTGATCGAATTCTTCTTGTGCAGCTTCTGCGGATAGTGCGGGCAGCAGCGATCACCTCTTCCTCTGAAAGTGTTCGGGCGGTCTGCGGCTTGGAGTTGTGTTGCTGGAGTTTGGGAAGATCAGGAGGTCGAAAGAAGGGAGCGGTCTGTGCAGCGGTTTGGTGGTGGTCTGAGGTCGGCAGGGTGTTGCGGTCTAGCAACAGGAGGAGATCGCAAGGGAGATCGCGCGGTCTGTGCAAGAGAGGTCGCGCGGGTTGTGCGGTCTGAAGTCTTTCAGTATTCTTCTCTGTATTGGTTCTGGAGTGTTGTGCTGACGAAATCATGTCTCGTCAAGCATGTCTTGCCCTGTAACTGAAGTTAGAAAATCAATAAAGATCAATTGTTTGCCCCAAATTGTTTCTGGTTGTTTTGGCTTGTAACTCTAGTTGTTATTCCTGCTTGCTCTCACAAGGTCCGGAAAATTTCACATGGTATCAGAGGTAGGTTGGAGTGGTTAGAGCAGTGAATAACTTAGAGTAGCCATCGCCTTTGTGAAGAAGGAACCAGAGGGAAAACAATGGAAGGCGGATTTGCAAGAGGTCTTGGGATTGATATGCTTACTTCGACCAACTTTAAGAAGTGGAGGTCATGTATGCAGAGCTATCTTCTAGGGGAGGACCTCTGGGAGGTTGTTGGAGGAGATGCAACTGAAGAGGTGAAGGCAACGGAAGCAGGTGATAATGGTCCGGCTGTGAGGGCGTGGAGAAAGACCAATGCTAAGGCCGAGTTCACCTTGAAGCGTGCCATTTCACCGGAACTATTTGATCACATCTTAGGGTGTGGATCAGCTGCCGAAATCTGGAGAGCCCTGGATGGGTTGTTTAACAAGAAGAATGTGGCGAGGCTGCAGTTCTTGGAGAATGAGCTGGCAAGGTCGGCTCAGGGTGATCTTTCTATCTCAAACTTCTTTCTGAAGATGAAGAACCTCTGCGCTGAGATATCAGCACTGGATCCTGATGAGCCTATCTCTGAGGCGAAGCTGAAGAGGCACATCATCCGCGGCCTGCGGAAGGAATATGTTGCCTTTGTGACGTCAGTGCAGGGATGGGCAAATCAGCCATCTCTGCTAGAGCTGGAGAATCTGCTAGCTTCGCAGGAAAGTCTGACAAGGCAGATGGCGGGAGTGTCAGTGACTGGGGGAGACGGCGAGGTGCTCTTCTCAGGGAAGAAGAAGAAGTGGGAGAAGAAGAAAAAGATCGCGGGAGGCTATGGGCCTTCAACTTCTGGGCAGCAGGAAAGGGGGTATGCTCCCAAGGCTGACGGGAAGAAGAAGGGGGAAGGTCCGAGATGCTTCAAGTGCGGGAAGGTTGGGCACTTCAAGAAGGAATGCCCAGTTATTACTCAATCGGGGCATGTTGCTGGAAAGGTGGAAGTGGAGGCCAGTCACATTGATAGAGGATGGGGAGGAGCCTTCTCGGCTTCGGTTGAAGCCTCAGCTACTATCAACTATCAAGAGGACTGGATCGTGGACTCGGGGTGTGGTCATCACCTCACCGGAGATGAGTCGAAGCTTTCATCAGCACAACCCTATACAGGTAACAATGCTATCATCACCGCTGATAATACTGTGCATCCAGTCGAGAAGGTGGGGGTTGTTTCTTTGGGCAGTGATAGAGGGCCACTTACCTTGAAGAGTGTCTATCATGTGCCCGGGATGAAGAAAAACCTCTTCTCAGTAACCAACGCTGTTGACGCTGGGTATCACGTTCTGTTCGGCCCAACAGAAGTGAAATTTCTACGAAATGTAGAGGCCGTGAAGGCGGAGGTCGTTCATGTCGGGAGAAGGGCGAAGGACTTGTTCGTTTTGTCGACAAGTTCCTACGTTGACAAGATGAAGACGAATGATGATGCCGTGATATGGCATGAGAGGTTGGGGCATGTAGGGATGGACAAGCTGAAAGCTATGGCGGTGAGAGGTCTGGTCAAGGGCCTGCCAAGTCTATCTTCCTACGGAGAAGGTCATGTTTGCGCAGGATGTCAGTTCGGCAAGTCTCATCGACTACCGTTTGACAAGTCGCAGACAAGGAGTAGTGTGCCGTTGGAGTGCATCCACGGTGACTTGATGGGACCTACTGCTACCCCAAGCCTCGGAGGCAGCAGGTATATGCTGGTGTTGATCGATGATTACACCAGATATGTCTGGGTATATTTCTTGAAGGAGAAGGCGGAGGCGTTTGCCAAGTTTGTGGAGTTCAAGGAGCTCGTGGAAGGTCGGCTGGGACTGCGGGTGAAGAAGCTGAGGACTGACAACGGAGGGGAGTTCACCTCCAGTGAGTTTTCTACTTTTTGCAGGAAGGCGGGCATCCGGAGAGAGCTCACTTGTGCTCATACTCCACAACAGAACGGTGTTGCAGAACGGAAGATCCGTCATCTGACGGAGACCTGCAAGTGTTGGCTGCATGCCAAGAGTATCCCAAAGTCCTTCTGGGCGGAGGGAATGTCTTGTGCTGCCTACGTCATTAACAGGATGCCTCTAAGCCCCATCAACATGTTAACTCCGCATGAGTTGATGTTCAAGGAGAAGCCAAGTGTGGCACACCTTAGGGTGTTTGGCTCCACCTGCTACGTGCATATTCCAGATGCTCTTCGGACGAAGCTAGATGCGAAAGCAAGGAAGCTAGTCTTCGTGGGATACGATGAGCGGAAGAAAGGGTGGAAGTGCATGGACCCGGAGACGCGGAGATTTGTTGTATCTCGCGACGTCGTGTTCGATGAGGTGACATCTTACAAGGGGTCTTCTGATGTGGAGTTACCAGAGAGCAGGGTGGAGATGCCAGAGAAAGCTGTGGAGAATCTTCAGGTGGAGCTACCTGTGTCACCAGGTGGTCCATCTCCTTCTAGTTCCGAGACGGGGGCTTCTGGTTCAGGGAGCAGGGGGAGCAATGCTCCTAGCACGTCTGGAAGGGGAGCTAGGGAAGAAGCAGCTGGAGATGAAGCGGTTCAGGGGAAGGAGCTAAGGAGGTCGAAGCGAGCGATCATCGCCCCTGATCGCTATACAGGAGGAAACGCAGTGAGCTTCGTCTCATGTTTCTTCGCTGGTCCCTTGGATGAGAGGGAGCCGTCGAGCTTTGAGAAGGCCCAAGGCGTGAAGGAGTGGGACGTTGCGATGCAAGAAGAGATGGCAGCTCTTGAGAAGAACGAGACCTGGTCTCTTGTGCCCAAGCCCAAGGGCATCACTCCTGTGACATGCAAGTGGGTCTACAAGCTTAAGAAGAAAGCTGACGGCAGTATCGAGCGGTACAAAGCTCGTCTTGTAGCTCGGGGGTTCTCGCAGCAATACGGTGAAGACTATGATGAGACATTCAGTCCGGTGGCAAAAATGACTTCAGTTCGGTTCATCATTGCCTTGGCGGCGTTCAGTGGATGGGAGATTTGGCAGCTCGACGTCAAGAACGCCTTCTTGTACGGCGAGATTGACAAGGACATCTTCATGGTCCAGCCACCAGGTTTTGTGTCTGAAGATCTTCCGGAGCATGTCTGCAAGTTGAAGAAGGCCCTGTATGGGTTGAAGCAAGCGCCGAGGGCGTGGTATGGGAAGATCGCAGAATATCTCTTATTCTGTGGATTTGGGGCTTCAGACTCAGACTCAAGCTTGTTCGTCAAGAAGAGCGGGGAGCTTCAAGTCATCGTGTTGTTATACGTCGACGATATGATCGTGACGGGGAACTCGAAGGAGGAGGTAGCACAGCTTCGGGCTGAACTATCTATCAGGTTCGAGATGAAGGATCTTGGTGAGTTTCACCATTTTCTTGGACTTGAGGTGCAGAGGAAGGAAGGTGGAGTGCTGGTGACCCAAGCCGGATATGCGGAGCGGATCGTGGAGCGATTCGGCATGAAGGAAGGGAAGTGCACTTCCACACCTCTGGATAAAGCTATGAAGCTTCGGAAGGATGAGGGAAGGATCATGCAAGATCCGTTGGTGTTCCGAGCTCTGGTTGGGAGCTTGATTTATCTGACGATCACAAGGCCGGATATTGCATATGCAGTAGGCAGGGTGAGTCGGTTTATGGCGGAACCACGAGTACCTCATCTGCTAGCGGCCAAGAACATTCTGAAGTATGTCAAGGCGACCTCGGACATGGGTCTCCTATACAGGAAGGATGCGGGCTTCGAGGTGCATGGATACATGGATGCCGATTACGGGGGAGATTCGGATGATCGAAAGTCGACATCTGGATTCGTCTTCATGGCGGGCCCTACGGCTATATCATGGTGCAGCAAGAAGCAGGATTCCGTGTCAGTCTCTACCACGGAAGCGGAATACAAGGCTTCGGCCTTGGCAGCTCAGGAAGCCATCTGGCTTAGGAGGTTGGTAGGAGACGTCCACAAGGAGGTTCGGGAGCCGACTCTGCTACGCGGTGACAACGAGAGTGCTCTCAAACTGGTAACCAATCCAGTTTGTCACGCGAGGACCAAGCATATTGAGATCGAGCATCACTTCATACGGGAGAAGGTGCTGGAGGGATCTCTTTCGGTCGAGCATGTGCGGAGTGCGGACAATGTCGCAGACATCTTCACAAAGGCGCTGGCAAAGGGGCCGTTCACACGGCTAAGGGAGCTACTTGGGCTAGTTTCCACTTCCCACTTCAAGGGGGAGTGTTGAAATTATTGAAGTGGTAGTGGAGGAGGCTTTTGGACCTGGGCGGTCTGGGAAGTGACCGGGCGGTCTGGCGTGACCGCACGGTCTGGCGGTCTGACAATGGCGGTCTGTTCTATTGGTCAGCTGCAGCTTCCGGGGTTGACCGCTGGTCTGGTCCAAGGGCTGCTGGAGGAGGTCGTGCGGTCTGGCTGTGACCGCATGACGGCTGATCATCCTCAGGGTCGCGCGGTCTGTCTCTGACCGCGTGACAAGTTGTTCTCTTCAAGGACGTGCCGGTCTGGCGTGACCGCACGGGTTGGCTCTTGAATCCGGTCTGGTGGCTTTCCAGAGGGTTCTGAAGGAGTTCGCGGACTAAGTCATTCTTAGTCGCGCGGTCTCAGTTCGCGGTCTCAGGAGGAGACCAGGAGGGCGAGCTGGCTGTGTTTGCGGTCTCAGGCGAACACAGGTGGTGGGTGACTTCTAGGCGGTCTGGCGATCTCCATGTGGAGTCGTGTTCAGACTAAGGGAGTTGCGATCTCCCGCGGTCTGGAGTGAAGTCGGCGCTCACCAAAATGAAGCAGGAGGGTTGCTGTGATCGCGCGGGTTGACCGGTAAGGTCGCGCGATCTGATGGGTGGTGACTCTATCTCATAGGGTGGTGACTGGATCAGGTCTCACGCCTATAAATAGGGAGCCACTGTTGCAACAAGTAGAACACACCAAGTGTAAGCTGAGTTCGCGTCTTTCTTGCGGTCTGTGTTTTCTGACCGGGCGGTCTCTGATCGAATTCTTCTTGTGCAGCTTCTGCGGATAGTGCGGGCAGCAGCGATCACCTCTTCCTCTGAAAGTGTTCGGGCGGTCTGCGGCTTGGAGTTGTGTTGCTGGAGTTTGGGAAGATCAGGAGGTCGAAAGAAGGGAGCGGTCTGTGCAGCGGTTTGGTGGTGGTCTGAGGTCGGCAGGGTGTTGCGGTCTAGCAACAGGAGGAGATCGCAAGGGAGATCGCGCGGTCTGTGCAAGAGAGGTCGCGCGGGTTGTGCGGTCTGAAGTCTTTCAGTATTCTTCTCTGTATTGGTTCTGGAGTGTTGTGCTGACGAAATCATGTCTCGTCAAGCATGTCTTGCCCTGTAACTGAAGTTAGAAAATCAATAAAGATCAATTGTTTGCCCCAAATTGTTTCTGGTTGTTTTGGCTTGTAACTCTAGTTGTTATTCCTGCTTGCTCTCACAAGGTCCGGAAAATTTCACAAATATTGACTATCATTGCCGTAACCGAATTCCAAGTGCTTTGTCTGATAGCCTTTACGATGTCTTCCTTCAATATCGTACGACTAATGATTTGTGGTATGCTCTTGAAGCACGTTATAACATAGACAATGCGGGTATAGAACATTACAATGTTTCTAACCTCCACAAATTCAAGATTGATGCTTCCAAGCCCATCAATCCTCAACTCCATCAACTAGATGAGATGTTGTCCAAAATCCGAGCCGATGGCTCAATCCTTTCCGAAAATTATCTTGTGGCATGTCTTATTGATTCTCTTCCCGATTCTTGATCCGGCTTTAGCACTAGACTAAGGCATGACCAATCAAACCTCACTTATGTTCAAATCCAAAATGCAATCCGCATAGAGGAGGAACATAAGAGCAAAATTCTAAAACCCCCAAAGACCTTGCTCCTAAAGTAAATCTCACTGAATCGCATGGCAATCCTTCTTCCCACCATCACTTCAAAGGGAAAGGAAAGAACTTCAAGAAACCTTTCCGTCAAGGTTCCCGCCATCAAAAACACAATCATCCCAAGCCTGGTCCCTCTAACCAAAACCCAGGTAAAGGGAAATGGTGCTTCATCTGCGGCCGCACAAATCATCTGTCCACCAACTACTTCTACAAGAAGACAGAACTCGTGATTGGCAAGTCTCGTGGAGACAAGCCTCAGGCCAACATGATCCAAGCACCGGTTCAACCTATCTTCAGGTTAGATTATACTCTTAGTCTTCTTCTCACTTGTTCATCAGATTGGTGGCTTGATTCCGGAGCAAATGTTCATACTTGTTTTGATCGTTCTTGCTTTGCCACCTTTCAGGACATCAGTGGAGGAAGCGTGATCTTAGGAGATGCTTCTTCGGCACAAATACTTGGACGCGGGCGAGTGGATCTTAGGTTGACATCCGGGAAGACACTTGCCTTGCAAAATGTGCTTTATCATGTGCCGAGAGTTAGGAAAAATCTTGTGAGCGGGTCCTTGCTAGTAAAGAAGGGTTACAAAATTGTTTTAGAGTCAAATAAAGTTGTAATAACATTAAATGACGTTTTTATTGGCAAATGATATATTTGTGATGGTTTATTCAAATTAAATGTTGCTGATTTAGAAATAAATCAGATTTCATCTTCTTTTATTTCATGTTCAAATTCAAATTTTTGGCATGCTAGATTAGGACATGTGAATTCAGATTCAATGAAAAGAATGATGACTTTAAATTTAATTCCGAAATTTAATATTGCACCAAGTTCTAGATGTGAAATTTGTGTACAATCTAAATTTTTTAGGAAACCTTTTAAAACAGTGGAAAGAACTTCAAAACCTTTAGAGTTAATTCACTCGGATGTGTGTGACTCGAACCGCCAACCCACTAGAGATGAAAATAAATATTTTGTAACTTTTATTGATGACTTTACTAAATATTGTTACATATATTTATTAAAAACTAAAGATGAAGTCTTTTCATATTTTAAGATTTTCAAAGCGGAAGTAGAAAATCAATTAGGATCATCGATTAAAATTCTTAGATCCGATCGAGGTGGAGAATACACTTCGAATGAACTAACCCAATTTTGCCAAGAACATGGGATTATTCATCAAGTGACTGCTCCATATTCTCCTCAATCGAATGGTGTAACTGAACGTAAAAATCGGACCTTGATGAACATGGTCAATGCCATGTTAGCCGAGTCCGGTGCCCCGGAAAATCTCTGGGGAGAAGCGTTGCTCACTTCCTCCTTCATCCTTAATAGGATTCCATCTAAACAAAGCGATACGATACCTTTTGAACTATTCAAATTAAGAAAACCCAACCTCCAAATTCTTCGAGTGTGGGGGGTGTTTAGCTAAGGTAGCAATTCCTGAACCTAAGAGAAAGAAAATAGGACCAAAAACATTAGACTCTATTTTCATAGGATATGCATCCGATAGTAGTGCTAATAGATTTCTCATCACTAATTCCCTAATTAGTGAAATATCTAACAACACCATTATAGAAGCTAGAGATGCAGCTTATTTTGAAGATAAATTTCAATATAAACTAAATAACTCATCTCAACCTTCAACTAGCTCAAACCAACCTTCCACTTCTTCTATAGAACCATTAGAAAATGATGAACCTAGAAGAAGCAAAAGAGTTAGAACCGAAAGATCCTATGGGGAGGACTACTTCACGTATCTAGTTGAAGGAGATCCTAATACATATGAGGAAGCAATGCCATCATCTGATTATCCCTTTTGGAAAGAAGCAATTAATCTAGAAATTAATTATATCTTAGAAAATAAAACTTGGATCCTAACCGATTTACCTCCCGGTGCCAAAGCCATAGGATGTAAATGGATCTTTAGAAAGAAATTAAATCTGGATGGATCCATAGATAAATATAAGGCTCGCCTTGTAGCTAAATGCTATGCCCAAAAACAAGGAATATATTATCTAGACACATATGCTCCCGTAGCTAGAATAACCTCTCTTCGTATTCTAGTCGCCTTGGCTTCGATCCATAGGATGATCATTCATCAAATGGATGTCAAGACCGCCTTCTTGCATGGAGACTTAGATGAAGAAGTCTACATGTCTCAACCCGAAGGTTTTGTGGTCAAAGGCCAAGAAACCAAAGTTTGTAAATTAATTAAATCTCTCTACGGTTTAAAACAAGCACCTAAACAATGGCATCAAAAGTTTGACTCCGTAGTCTTAACTTTTGGTTTCAAATCTAATAAATTTGATAAATGTATTTATGCCAAACAAGACGGAAATGAAATTGTCTTGTTATGTCTTTATGTAGATGACATTTTAATCTTTGGAAACTCAATTAAAATTATTAATGAAACCAAAAATAATTTATCATCCAATTTTGATATGAAAGATTTGGGGGAAGCAAACATTATATTAGGAATGAAACTAGTTAAAAATGATTCTAGCGTATCATTATCTCTTTCACACTCGATTGAGAAAATGTTGATTAAATTCAACTTATATGACTCCATTCCCGCTTCTACTCCATATGACGCTAGTGTAAAACTTTGTAAAAATACTAATGAACCCGTTGATCAACATAGGTATGCACAAATGATAGGATCACTCCTATACATAACTAACCGCACTAGGCCCGACATTTCCTATGTCGTAGGCCGCCTTAGTAGATATACTAGTAATCCAAGTGATGAACATTGGATAGCACTAAATAGGATATTTAAATATCTTCGTAGAACTATGGATTATAGTTTAGTGTACACGGGATTTCCCGGAGTACTAGAAGGATATTCAGATGCCAATTGGATAACTGATTCGTTAGACGTTAAGTCAACGACGAGCTATGTATTCCTCCTTGGAGGTGCTGCCATTTCATGGGCTTCTACAAAACAAATAGTTATTTCTAGAAGCACCATGAAATCGGAGCTTATAGCTTTGGACACTACATGTGCCGAAGCAGAATGGATTAAAAATTTACTTAGTGAAATTCCATTAATTGAAAACCCCATGCCTGCTATCTCTTTACATTGTGATAATAAAAGTGTTATTGATTTAACTGCTTCTAATAGTACTAATTCCAAGATGAATAAGTTCATGAGAATCAGGTACAAGTCCGTGAAGCAAAGAAGAAAATAAGTGATATCACTCAACTATGTAAAGTCAGAATTGAATCTGGCTGATAATCTTACCAAGGGATTGTCCCAAAGGGAGATATTATTGTTGTTGAAACCAGTTTCCCGGCTTCAGCGTTCGAAAGGGGGTTGCGACTAACCCTTACTTGTTCTAAGCCTAGACCCTTGACCGACCACTAAGAACTGAAAGACTCAGACTTATTGAACACATGAATCCACAAATGGACCCCTTAAGCTGCAGCGAGGAGGTCCCACCACATACCCGGAAGATCTTAGAGCGCTTCCCCTCCCAAGCCAATGCTGAGCCTGGGCACCTTGGAGGGCACTAAGGAACACCTCACCGACCACCTCCAACGTCAAGGGGGAGGGGAGGGGTAGTGCTTGCTCACACGCGAGAGAGGGGGTAGGAACCCACCCTTCTCAAGGTGCCCATGGGGGTCTATTTATAGACCTTCCCAAAAATGGACTGCGAATAGCCAAAATGGTCTGCCAATAGCCTAGTTTCGCTACTTGAAAATACTACCCGCACCCCAATGAGCCGAGGTCACCCTGCCCGGGCGAGTGGACATCGGTCCACTCGCTAACCTGGCCGGACAGGCAGGTGCCCAAGGGGTGGGCGAGTGGGAGAATCCCCCACTCGCCCAAGGGCGGGCGAGTGGGGGTTTCCCTCCATCTCAGGTTGAGTTCGACTCGACTAGAGATGTTGAGTTCCCTCCATCTCAGGTTGAGTTCGACTCGACTAGAGATGTTGAGTTCCCTCCATCTCATGTTGAGTTCGACTCGACTAGAGATGTTGAGTTCCCTCCATCTCAGGTTGAGTTCGACTCGACTACAGATGTTGAGTTCCCTCCATCTCAGGTTGAGTTCGACTCGACTAGAGATGTTGAGTTCCCTCCATCTCAGGTTGAGTTCGACTCGACTAGAGATGTTGAGTTCCCTCCATCTCAGGTTGAGTTCGACTCGACTAGAGATGTTGAGTTCCCTCCATCTCAGGTTTGGTTCGACTCGACTACAGATGTTGAGTTCCCTCCATCTCAGGTTGAGTTCGACTCGACTAGAGATGTTGAGTTCCCTCCATCTCAGGTTGAGTTCGACTCGACTAGAGATGTTGAGTTCCCTCCATCTCAGGTTGAGTTCGACTCGACTAGAGATGTTGAGTTCCCTCCATCTCAGGTTGAGTTCGACTCGACTAGAGATGTTGAGTTCCCTCCATCTCAGGTTGAGTTCGGCTCGACTAGAGGTGCCGAGCTTCTCCTCCACCTCAGGTCGAGGTTAATCCGACCCAAGGTGTTGAGCTTTCTCCACCTCCAGTTGGGCTCGGCCCATAGGAGGGTTCTTTAGTGGAGAAAGGTTTTCCTCCCACCTCAGGTCGAGCTCGGCTCGACTAGAGGTGCTGAGTTTCTCCTCCACCTCAGGTCAAGGTTAATCCGACCCAAGGTGTTGAGCTTTCTCCACCTCCAGTTGGGCTCGGCCCATAGGAAGGTTCTTTAGTGGAGAAAGGTTTTCCTCCCACCTCAGGTCGAGCTCGGCTCGACTAGAGGTGCTGAGTCTCTCCTCCACCTCAGGTCGAGGTTAATCCGACCCAAGGTGTTGAGCTTTCTCCACCTCCAGTTGGGCTCGGCCCATAGGAGGGTTCTTTAGTGGAGAAAGGTTTTCCTCCCACCTCAGGTCGAGCTCGGCTCGACTAGAGGTGCTGAGTTTCTCCTCCACCTCAGGTCGAGGTTAATCCGACCCAAGGTGTTGAGCTTTCTCCACCTCCAGTTGGGCTCGGCCCATAGGAGGGTTCTTAAGTGGAGAAAGGTTTTTCTCCCACCTCAGGTCGAGCTCGGCTCGACTAGAGGTGCTGAGTCTCTCCTCCACCTCAGGTCGAGGTTAATCCGACCCAAGGTGTTGAGCTTTCTCCACCTCCAGTTGGGCTCGGCCCATAGGAGGGTTCTTTAATGGAGAAAGGTTTTCCTCCCACCTCAGGTCGAGCTCGGCTCGACTAGAGGTGCTGAGTCTCTCCTCCACCTCAGGTCGAGGTTAATCCGACCCAAGGTGTTGAGCTTTCTCCACCTCCAATTGGGCTCGGCCCATAGGAGGGTTCTTTAGTGGAGAAAGGTTTTCCTCCCACCTCAGGTCGAGCTCGGCTCGACTAGAGGTGCTGAGTCTCTCCTCCACCTCAGGTCGAGGTTAATCCGACCCAAGGTGTTGAGCTTTCTCCACCTCCAGTTGGGCTCGGCACATAGGAGGGTTCTTTAGTGGAAAAAGGTTCACCTTCCGTCTCAAGTCAGGATCAACCAAAAAGCTCGGCAGGGATGTCCCGTTGGCAGATCCTTTCGTGGATCCCCTCCGGGTCCCACCCACTCGTTCAATAGGTGGGTTGAACTTTCTTTCCGAGCTTGGGACAAGCTCGCAAAGAGCGGGGATTGTGTACAACCCTCATATTTTCCAAGTCGGTGGGACCCGGCGCGGGTGAGGTCAAGACAGCAAGGTAACCGAGGCAAGTAGAGCAATCGCTCAGAGGCAACCAGAGCCGGTCGAGGCTGGAGAAGGGACGAAGGGGTTAGCGGGGCAAGAGGTGGGTGGGTCTTTCCACTCGCCCACCCCTTGGGCGAGTGGGGGATTCCCCCACTCGCCCGCCCTTGGGCGAGTGGGGGAAACCCCCACTCGCTCGCCCTTGGGCGAGTGGGGGATTCTCCCACTCGCCCACCCCTTGGGCACCTGCCCGTCCGACCAGGTTAGCGAGTGGACCGATGTCCACTCGCCCGGGCAGGGTGACCTCGGCTCATTGGGGTGCGGGTAGTATTTTCAAGTAGCGAAACTAGGCTATTGGCAGACCATTTTGGCTATTCGCAGTCCGTTTTTGGGAAGGTCTATAAATAGACCCCCATGGGCACCTTGAGAAGGGTGGGTTCCTACCCCCTCTCTCGCGTGTGAGCAAGCACTACCCCTCCCCTCCCCCTTGACGTTGGAGGTGGTCGGTGAGGTGTTCCTTAGTGCCCTCCAAGGTGCCCAGGCTCAGCATTGGCTTGGGAGGGGAAGCGCTCTAAGATCTTCCGGGTATGTGGTGGGACCTCCTCGCTGCAGCTTAAGGGGTCCATTTGTGGATTCATGTGTTCAATAAGTCCGAGTCTTTCAGTTCTTAGTGGCCGGTCAAGGGTCTAGGCTTAGAACAAGTAAGGGTTAGTCGCAACCCCCTTTCGAACGCTGAAGCCTCGAAAATCTTGAAACATAAAGGAATACTTCTACTTTCGCCGATAGGGCTCTAAGTTGAACGCTCGGGGCTGAATTTGACGTTCTTCTGGAACATCTGAAGGAGGAGCAGAAGTCTGAACAGGAACAGGTGCTGGGGGAGGTGCGGGTGCAGGAGTTGATGTTGATGCGAAAGACTCAGCAATCAAATTATATAGCTGTCGTTGTAGAGGAGGTTGAGAATTGAGTTCTTTCATTTGCAATTTTGGGCAATTCTTCTTTGTGTGGCCTGGCTCACGACAATAGTAGCAAGCGCCAATCAAGCATTCACCGCGATGATATCTATTGCATTTCATACATTTGTTTGTGGTTGCTTGAGATGCGGTACTACTTGATGGACCAGTCTGGAGTAATTTTGTATCTTTACTTTGCGTTTCAACCTGGGTCGATGTCTCCGTGATTTTTCTCTTCCCACTCTCCCGATTCTTTTGTGATTTTCCTTGATCAATTTCAACTAATCGTGCTCGCTCGACCAACTTTCCGTAATCGAGAATATCGAGGGGTACGATGAGATTGCGGATGTCATCTTGTAGTCCTTGTTGAAACTGTAGGCAACGATCTTCTTCGGTCGTTACGAGAGAATCGGCATAATATGCCAATTTTGAGAATTCTGTTTCATATTCTAACACTGTCTTTGTTCCCTGAACGAGTCGTAGAAATTGATCATGCAGAACTCGCTTCTCTGACCGGGACACAAACCAGTTAGTGAATTCGTGAAGGAAGAGTTCCCAAGTCACTACTCTACGTCGACTAAACTTGGTAGTGACGATGTTGTTCCACCAGCATTTTGCTGCGCCTTCGAGTAAAAATGACGCGAATTCAACTTTTCGATCTTCTGGGCAACGCATGACTTGGAAGATGGTTTCGATACGAAGTATCCAGTCTTCCGTTTCCAAGGGAGTCAGACCTCCTACGAAAGTTGGTGGTTTTAATTCCATAAACTGTTTGAGGTCGTAGTCCACTTGTCGGTATTGGGGCGTCGGTGCTGCCACTGTTGGACGAATATTCAGGGGAGGATTCATTGGGTATTGTTGAGGTTGCTGTGGGGGATTCGGAGCTTCTTGTGGAAGAGTTGGTCCTAATGTAGTTAATGTTGGGAAGACTAATTTCAAGGCCTCTACGATGGATAACACGAAATCAGAAGGACGTCTACGGTTTTGATGACCATTATCACTTGCTTCTGATCGGGTCATTTCTTGATGATCGGGATCTGCTTGAGTCTTCTGAGGACGTTGACCACGGCGACTGGAATAGACGTGAACAGGTTCCTATACACAAAACGGGTATTAATTTACGTTTTAGTTTAAGGTTTGTGTTATGTCTTGATACTGCTTCCTACTTGTACAACCCTCATGTTTCCCGAGTCAGTGTGACCCGACCCGGATGAAGCCAAAATTACGAGGGTGATCGAGACGAACAAAACAGCCGCGTGGAGGCGGCGAAACCGACTAAGACAAAGCAGATCCGGGAGAGTGAGAAGAGTCTCACTCGACGAGTGGGGGGGCTGCCCCACTCGCCCGCCTAAGAGGCGAGTGGGGAGCTGCCCCACTCGCCCGCCTAAGGCGAGTGGGGCGCTGCCCCACTCGCCAGCCTAAGGCGAGTGGGGCGTTGCCTCACTCGCCAGTTTAGGCGGCGAGTGGGGAGCTGCCCCACTCGCCCGCCTAAGGGGCGAGTGGGGAGCTGCCCCACTCGCCCGCCTAAGGGCGGCGAGTGGGGAGCTGCCCCACTCGCCCGCCATGGGGGCGAGTGGGGAGCTGCCCCACTCGCCCGCCTAAGGGGCGAGTGGGGAGCTGCCCCACTTGCCCGCCTAAGGGAGGCGAGTGGGGAGCTGCCCCACTCGCCCGCCAAGGGGGCGAGTGGGGAGCTGCCCCACTCGCCCGCCTAAGGGGCGAGTGGGGAGCTGCCCCACTCGCCCGCCTAAGGGCGGCGAGTCGGGAGCTGCCCCACTCGCCTGCCAAGGGGGCGAGTGGGGAGCTGCCCCACTCGCCCGCCTAAGGGGAGAGTGGGGAGCTGCCCCACTCGCCCGCCTAAGGGCGGCGAGTGGGGAGCTGCCCCACTCGCCCGCCAAGGGGGCGAGTGGGGAGCTGTCCCACTCGCCCGCCTAAGGGGCGAGTGGGGAGCTGCCCCACTCGCCTGCCCCAGGGGCGAGTGGAGTGCCTTCCACTCACGGCCAAGCTCGCGAGTGGGTCGGCATCCACTCGCGCAGGTAAGGTGGTTTTGGTTTAGGTCGTCCCCTCTCATTTGGGGTATTTTTGCTATCCGCAGTCTGATTTTTGCTATTCGCAGTCCATTTTTGGGAAAGTCTATAAATAGACCCCCATGGGCACCTTGGGAAAGGTTGGTTCCTACCCCCTCTCTCGCACGTGAGCAAGCACTACCCCTCCCATCCCCTTGACGTTGAAGGTGGTCGGTGAGGTGTTCCTTAGTGCCCTCCAAGGTGCCTAGGCTCAGCATTGGCTGGGAGGGGAAGCGCTCTAAGATCTTCCGGGTATGTGGTGGGACCTCCTCGCTGAAGCTTAAGGGGTCCATTTGTGGATTCAAGTGTTCAATAAGTTCAAGTCTTTCAGTTCTTAGTGACCGGTCAAGGGCCTAGGCTTAGAACAAGTAAGGGTTAGTCGCAACCCCCTTTCGAACGCTGAAGCCGGGAAACTGGTTTCAACATTCTGGTGCGGTGAGCGTGGAAGCGACTAATTCGGAAACCTCTGAGCCAAGTCCCATGGCTGGAAGCGACGAGTTGGGAGACCCGCCTCCGCCTTGCGAGTATGTGAAGAAGAGCGACTTCGACGAATTCAGCAAAAAGATCCTGGAGTTCATGCAGGCCACGTCCTCCGCTCGCGGCGAGTGCTCAACACTGCCTGCACCTAGGATCCCCTCACTCCCCCTAGTGGAAGTAAGAAGCAGTCAGCAAGGGAAGGAGCCAGCCTCGGAGGAGGGCTTGAGCCTCCAAGCACGGGTGCTTTTCAATAATTCACCCCGGACCAGCTGCCCGGGCGGGGAGGCGATGGGAACACCTCCCCTCAACCAAGAAGAATGGAGGAGCCCTTTCTGCGAGCTGGTCATGTCAGCTCCCGTTCCGGATGGGTTCCGCGATCCCGCCATGTCCTACTACGAGGGGGATAGCGACCCACTCCAACATCTCCAGTGGTTCGAGGACATGACCTCAATCAGGCAAATGTCGGACGCCTTCATGTGCAGGCTTTTCGCCGTCTCATTCCAGGGGAAGGCAAGGGATTGGTTCCACTCGCTCCCAGCGGGAACAATCTTCCGTTTCGAAGATCTGCGCCGAAGTTTCTTGTTGAGGTTCTCTACCTCGAAGAAGAGGAGAAAGAGTATGGAAGCCTTGTTCGCAATAAGGCGGAAGCCAGGGGAGTCGTTGGCCGACTACATGGATAGGTTCCAAGCGGAGGTCGTCCTTGTCGTCGAAGTGCCCGGACACACCCTGCAGCTGGCTTTCACCCTTGGGCTGCAGCCGGGGCTGTTCCGGATGAGTCTAACTCGGGACCCCCCGTTGTCTTTCGAGGAGTTGATGAAGCGTGCCGATCGCGAAACCGAGGTTGAAGCTACTAATCAGGAGTTCGTGGCTAGGTTAGCCGAGATAGCAGAGGAGGAAAGGAAAGAGCGTGGAGGAAGAAAGAAGGAGGAAGTGAAGAGTCAGGGACAACAGGGACCTCCCGTTGGGCAGGAGCAAGGCTGGAAGTCGCAACCGACAGCCGCCCGACCAGCTTGGAGGTCACAGGTTGGTCCCCCTCAGGGCCAAGGAAGGGGCCACTTCCAGGGAGGAGGAGGCTATCAGGGGAGGCATGGGCGGTTCCACCCAGCAGGATGGCAACAGGGCCCGGGGCCGCTGCAAGTCCAACCCCTGCAAGCCATGGCCATCGGTCGGAAGAGAATCGGAAGGAAAAGGGGACGTTGGGAGAAGCAGGGGGGCGAGCTGGCGCTGCCATACTGTGACTTCCACCAGCAGGAGGGTCACGCGACCGCAGCTTGCCCCGAGTTCCTCGAAATGAGAGGAGAAGGAAGAACCCCAGCAGGGGGGAAGCAGCTGTGCCTGGAAGGACCTCGGACAGTGGAAAAGGGGAAGAGCAAGGAGGAGGATGATCCATGCGAGGAAAGGGTCGATATAGGGGCCCTAGGAGGGATCGGGGTCATCCACGGGGGAGCAGGCAAAGAGGCCACCCGGAAGGGGAGCCTCCATGCCATATACCGTCGGAGCATTGCCTCGACCTCCCGGTCCCCACCTCCGAGCGAGAAAATTACCTTCTCCATCCAAGACCTGCCGGCCAATGAGGATCCTTTCTGCGACGCGCTAGTCATCAAAGCGGCGATCGAGAACTTCACCGTCTCCCGGATCTTAGTCGACAACGGGAGCTCGGTGAACGTGGTATTCAAGAAGGCCTTTGAAGGAATGAAGGTCGACGCCAAGCGAGTGCTAGCATCGGATGGGCCACTTTTCGGATTTTCCGGGGAGAGGAAGGAGGTGGAGGGGGGAGTCGAACTCCTCGTCACCATGGGGGGAACTTCAAAGAATTGCCGGTTCGTCATTGTGGACGCGCCGAGCAGTTACAACGCCATCTTTGGGCGTCCCCTCATCAGTGCGTACAAATGCGTGCCGTCCTCCTACCATCAGTGCTTGAAGTATAACTCCGGAAAGCTCCAGGTGAGAGTCAGGGGGGATCCCCGGGAGGCGCGCCAGTGCTACGTTACTGCGGTCAACACAATCGGATGGATGCAAGCAGCCGAAGAAGTGGAAGAAGCAATGGCAGGGATGGCTAGGGAGCAGGCAGCAGAGTGAGCCCAGAACGGGCGAGGTGTAAGGAAGTGCCCAGGGAGGGGCGAGATGTAACGGCATGCCCAGATAGGGGCGAAGTGTAGTGAAGTGCCCGGATAGGGGCGAGATGTAAGGAGGGGCCCAGAAAAGGGCGAGGTGTAACAGGATGCCCAAAGGGGCGTAGCGTAAGTAAGTTGTAATAGGTATGAACGATGGATGGGAAAGGGGTTCTGGAAGAATATCCAGGTTCAAAATCCCTGACTAGAGACCCTCCGTCGGGTTAAGTCATGACCGGCGGAGGGGGGACGTATCAGGTCAACTCGTGGCTTGGTGATTATATTGGGAAGGCGTTGAGTTCCTCCGCACTCGGTTGAGCTAAGACTCCCAGGACATGGATGGGTACTTCCACCTCCAGTCAGATTGGGAAGGCGTTGAGTTCCTCCACACCCGGTTGAGCTAAGACTCCCAGGACGTGGATGGGTACTTCCACCTCCAGTCAGATTGGGAAGGCGTTGAGTTCCTCCACACCCGGTTGAGCTAAGACTCCCAGGACATGGATGGGTACTTCCACCTCCAGTCAGATTGGGAAGGCGTTGAGTTCCTCCACACCCGGTTGAGCTAAGACTCCCAGGACGTGGATGGGTACTTCCACCTCCAGTCAGATTGGGAAGGCGTTGAGTTCCTCCGCACTCGGTTGAGCTAAGAATCCCAGGACATGGATGGGTACTTCTACCTCCAGTCAGATTGGGAAGGCGTTGAGTTCCTCCACACCCGGTTGAGCTAAGACTCCCAGGACGTGGATGGGTACTTCCACCTCCAGTCAGATTGGGAAGGCGTTGAGTTCCTCCACACCCAGTTGAGCTAAGACTCCCAGGACGTGGATGGGTACTTCCACCTCCAATCGGTAGGATCCCTGACTAAAAGAGACCACTCCACAGCGCAATCATATTAACAGATGAGAGACTCATCGGGCCAGTCAACGACTCGGTGACCGATTCAAGCAGAGGTATCAACTCCTCAAGCAGTAAAGAAAAAAAAATAAGCTGAGACAATTCGTTTAAGATAACTACTGATTCGTTGATAACATGTACTACACGAATTGTTACTTCATTTTTCCAGTACATGCAGGCTTGAGAGAAAAAGGCAAACACAAAAAATACATAGTTTTCAGGAGAAACGGGGGAGAAGAAGAAGTCACAGGCCGCCCTCACGACCATGGGGAGTAGCCGCTGCTAGGGGGCGAGCCGGATCGCCCAGGTGAAGGAAAGAGCTCGGGTAGGATGTCACTGGCGGAGACCCCCCTCCAGCTGTCTCGAATAGCGTCCACGTCATGGAGGCGACTCACCAGGGCTCGGGCCGTTGACGCCATGATTTTCCCCCGAGCGAGCTCGACTTCAGCGGGTCGAGATGGGGCTGGCCTCGCCGCTCTCGAAGGTGCACCTCCTTCTCCCCCCCCCCTTCTCTTAACTGCCTATGCGCTTCGGCCAGCTGAGCCCTCAGGTCCTGCACTTCCTGGTCCGACTCCTCACATCGTCTCCTGAGCGAGTCGGCGGCACCGGGTCCCTGCAGACCGGCAAAGCAAATAAGTTAGAACCTACGAATAATAAGGAATTAAAAGGAGAAAAGGAAAATTCATTGAGGTGGGCGCGAACCAAGCCCCCGGATGACTCCTCCAGGAGTTTCTCAGCAGTAGCCAAGCGAGCCGCAAGGGCGGTAGCTTTCTCTTCTGCATCCAGCTTCGACGCATCCGCCCGCACTGACCGTTGCGAGAGACTAAGACCTCGGCGGGCGGCCATGTGGGAGAGTTCGGTCGCGCGGAGCTGAGCCTGGGAGCTCGCATACGCAAGGTCACGCATGGACATCTACCGGTAAGATGCAGCGTCCTGCCGACCGTAGATGCCATAGGTAAAGCTATACGCCGCGCCATCCGTGATATCTCCCTCAGTCCACGAAGGCCGCTGGGAGGTGAGGGAGACCCGGTTCATCGTCTCATCCCAGTAGACGATAGGTTCGCCTAGAGGGTCCGTGGCCTTTCCCCCCATCTCAAAGTTGGGATGATTGGCCAATGCGTTGGGGTCACTCGGTTGCCCCCTCTCCCTGGGCAATGCCCTGGAATCCCTTCGGCAAACTGCCTTCCCCCGCCTCATCCTTGGCTCCTTCGGTGGGGAGGAGGGCGCTCCCTCCTCAACCACCCGCTCCTTATCCCTCCTCTGACCCGACCCAAGTATCTTCGGGGCCGAAGCCGAATCAGCCGCAACCTCCTCGTTGAGCCCCTGGGCGGAGGAATAACTTCCTCCTGCGGAGGGAAGGCGTCGAGGAAGGGACCGAACACCTGCACAAGTTGGGACGAGTTGAGCGGCAATGAGAGGAAATGAGCCATAAGAAAGATAAGTTGTCAAGGTCCAAGTACCTGCCCCCGGTTCCACGTAGGTGAGTTGGTTGATGTTCTTCCGGAGGTGATCAACCTCAAAGCTCGCACCCTTAAGGAAGCGGTGCAGCTCGGCAGCCTCCCCACGTAGTGAGGGGGGTTTACAAACCTTCTCGGACCTCTGTATGGGGGAGAAGGGGATGCCGTCCAGGTCACCCCGAACGAACACAAATGACTCATTCCAGTGGTGGACCTTGTTTGAGGTCTCGTGCACCTCCATGTGTGTGACGGTCAGAAAGCACACCCCGTCAGCGGTCGCTCGGAAGGTGAAGATCTTGCGGAACACGTTCAGGTCAAACACCACCTTCTCCTCCCGCAAATAGCATGCGTAGGCTGTTAACATCGAGATCGCATTTGTGTTAACCTGAGCCGGGACTACGCCAAAGTAGTCCAGAAACTCCTTCACCTCAGGCCACAAGGGCAGCCGTAGCCCAGCCTCGAAGTGAAGGAGAGGGAATGCAAGCCAGTTGTCGTAAAAGGAGTTGACGGTCTCACCCCCTGATGGACATCTGCATTTCCACCCTTCGGGAAGGTAGGAAGTCCTAAAGGCGGAGAGCTCCTCCTTGGATACTCTCCCTACGGGGAAAGAACTCTCCGAGAAGTTGGCCGCATTTTGTTCCCGACCATTCCTCTTGACAGCTGAACGGTTGGATGCCATCGTGTAGGAGTGGAAGGAAAGAGTAGAGCCGGATCTGGGAGAAAGGCAAAGCAAGGGAGGAAATGAAGGTGAAGGTCCAAAGGGGGAAGGAGGGCGTATTTATAAGGGAGGGGTAAAAGGGGAGGCGAGTGGATCATGGGATCCACTCGCCAAAGGGAATGAAGGGGGGGTGGACCAGGTGGTCCACTCGCCCCGGGCGAGCGGACCGCAAGGCCCACTCGCCCCGAGGACAGGCGAGTGGACCTTGAGGTCCACTCGCCCGGTGCACGGGAGCGGACCTCATGGTCCACTCGCCCGGCAGAGGAGGGAGGGCCTCGCAGCCCTCTCCCCTGAGGTAGCAATGCGGACCGAAAGGTCTCTTCGCCTACGTCTCCCCCCTGACACACCACCCAACTGCTTCGCCCTCGGACCGTTCACCCGAGGTCCCTATCCCCCGCCTGTTACTCCACTGTCTCAGCGTTGCTGCGCTCACCCTGCATGAAAGTTAGCCAAATAATGATAGCTCAACTGAGATATAACTCGGCAGAGTCATTAAAACAAACATGACATAAACATGACGAAACAAATAGTCCGGCCGCGGAACAAACGAGCTGCTGCGACGCGTCGATCTCATTATTACATAACAAATAGTACATCCCCAAAGGGGAGGGGTGGCTAACGCGCCGTCCACTTCCAGAAGCCCTGGTCCAGGGTGAAGGGGACCCCCCCGCGCGTGGATTCAAAGCATGCCTTGGCAGAGGAGAGCTCTTCGGTCACGGTACGCACGGAGGCCTCCACCCGGCGAAAGTGATCCTCGAACGGTGTCGTCATGCCGCCAAATGCGAGCCGGACCTCCCCTCGTAGGAGATTGAGTTCAGCCTCCAGCCTCTCCACCCGACGCTCCAGCACGCCAACACGGGCGAGGGGGTCGGGTCCGGAAGATAGCCTCCCCTCCCGCAGCTCCTGGGTAAGAGTCTCCAAGCGGTTCAGACGGACGAGGACGTCGGGACGGTCCCCGACGGGCTCCGAGATTGCAGTAGGAGAGTGGGGTGGTGACGAGACTTCCTTTCGGCTCGACTGGCCTGTCGAGGTCTTCCCCCCTCCAGCAGATGAGTCATCGTGAGCAGTCGAGAGGGCGGTAGGTTCCCGGATAAGAGTGGTAGGATTCACCCGAGCATCTACATCCGTTCCCTCTACCACTCTTCGGATCCCTTCGAGGTCATCCACGAGAAGCTATGAGCAATGAAAAAGCACGTTGTCATGGACAGATATAACCACAAGTGCGAAGCAAGAAGAAGGGGAGAACCGATACCATATCCATATCTAGGCCGCGGGCAAATTCAGTCACCCCATGAGAGGATGACGACGCAGCCTCCTTCACCAACTCGGGGCGAGGCTTCTTCTGAGGTGATCGCACCGCAGGATGGGTAGGAGAAGGCGGAGGGCCATGGACCAGAGCCTTAAGCTCTGTCACGTCAGACGAACCCTTCCCAGCAAAGCCTTTGAAGCGAGCCCTAAAGTCTCGAGGTGGATCCATCTCGTTTGAAGAGGGAGTGGGGGAAGCGCTCAGGAAGGGTGCTCTTCTTACCCTCCTCTTCGAGGGGTCTTATATAGCTATCAAGTGGAACCCTCCAAAGATTCCCTCCGGGTCCCACCAACTCGTTCAATAGGTGGGTTGGACTTTCTTTCCGAGCTTGAGTCAAGCTCGCAAAGAGCGGGGATTGTGTACAACCCTCATATTTCCCGAGTCAGTGTGACCGACCCGGATGAAGCCAAGATCACGAGGGTGATCGAGACGAACAAAACAGCCGCGTGGAGGCGGCGAAACCGACTAAGACAAAGCAGATCCGGGAGAGTGAGAAGAGTCTCACTCGACGAGTGGGGGGGCTGCCCCACTCGCCCGCCTAAGAGGCGAGTGGGGAGCTGCCCCACTCGCCCGCCTAAGGCGAGTGGGGCGCTGCCCCACTCGCCAGCCTAAGGCGAGTGGGGCGCTGCCTCACTCGCCAGTCTAGGCGGCGAGTGGGGAGCTGCCCCACTCGCCCGCCTAAGGGGCGAGTGGGGAGCTGCCCCACTCGCCCGCCTAAGGGCGGCGAGTGGGGAGCTGCCCCACTCGCCCGCCAAGGGGGCGAGTGGGGAGCTGCCCCACTCGCCCGCCTAAGGGGCGAGTGGGGAGCTGCCCCACTCGCCCGCCTAAGGGCGGCGAGTGGGGAGCTGCCCCACTCGCCCGCCAAGGGGGCGAGTGGGGAGCTGCCCCACTCGCCCGCCTAAGGGGCGAGTGGGGAGCTGCCCCACTCGCCCGCCTAAGGGCGGCGAGTGGGGAGCTGCCCCACTCGCCCGCCAAGGGGGCGATTGGGGAGCTGCCCCACTCGCCCGCCAAGGGGGCGATTGGGGAGCTGCCCCACTCGCCCGCCTAAGGGGCGAGTGGGGAGCTGCCCCACTCGCCCGCCTAAGGGCGGCGAGTGGGGAGCTCCCCCACTCGCCCGCCAAGGGGGCGAGTGGGGAGCTGTCCCACTCGCCCGCCTAAGGGGCGAGTGGGGAGCTGCCCCACTCGCCTGCCCCAGGGGCGAGTGGAGTGCCTTCCACTCACGGCCAAGCTCGCGAGTGGGTCGGCATCCACTCGCGCAGGTAAGGTGGTTTTGGTTTAGGTCGTCCCCTCTCATTTGGGGTATTTTTGCTATCCGCAGTCCGATTTTTGCTATTCGCAGTCCATTTTTGGGAAAGTCTATAAATAGACCCCCATTGGCACCTTGGGAAAGGTTGGTTCCTACCCCCTCTCTCGCACGTGAGCAAGCACTACCCCTCCCCTCCCCTTGACGTTGAAGGTGGTCGGTGAGGTGTTCCTTAGTGCCCTCCAAGGTGCCCAGGCTCAGCATTGGCTTGGGAGGGGAAGCGCTCTAAGATCTTCCGGGTATGTGGTGGGACCTCCTCGCTGAAGCTTAAGGGGTCCATTTGTGGATTCAAGTGTTCAATAAGTTCAAGTCTTTCAGTTCTTAGTGACCGGTCAAGGGCCTAGGCTTAGAACAAGTAAGGGTTAGTCGCAACCCCCTTTCGAACGCTGAAGCCGGGAAACTGGTTTCAACACTACTGATTGCAACCTGGCTCTGATACCATTTGTGAAGACCCCTACTGGGCTTCCCAAAATGATCGGCACAGAATCAATAAGAGATCGCAGTACAATCATAACAACCTTTATTTCAGCTGCTTTACAGATTACATTTTTTTACAGACTTCCAAAACGTTCTAAAAATATACAATAATTTTTTTTACAGTCACGAAGATGACTTTCCGATCCTTCTTCAAGTGCTTTGTACACTTTGATCAATACCTGATCTAACTCTTCTGGTGTAGGCCTCTGTGACACAACTGGAGGCGCACCTGTGACCTAAAAAAAGTAAATCCACAACGGGTTAGTCATAAACATGACTAAGTGAGACAGCATCTCGTGAAACTATGTATACAGGCAACAAGGAGTTATATCAATATGCATACATGGAAACAAAAATGCAGTTACATTGATATATATAATCTTTTCTTGAAAGCCCCCTTTATTTAGGTTCCATTTACTGGGAAATACTTGGGTAATGCATATCGTGAATTGGCCACACCCCCGAAGGGCATAATTGTAGGCTCACCCCTACTGGTGAATCCTCAGTGGATGCCTCCACGTCACCGGATTCGAAGCCCTCGTAATTCCTCATGCCAGCTTTTAAATATGATTTGTTATTTAATACAAATTCCCCTCAGAATATATATCGCTATAAGTGTTTCCCTTGCCCACATTCGATTAGCGATTCCATCATTTATAATTCAAATGCACAGACAGTCTTCTTATAATAAAATAAACTGAAATATTGAAATTACTTGAATAGATAAAATTCCAAGAGATAGAATACTCACAACCGCCTTTCCGGTCCCTTTGTTCGTATTGCCATGATTTGACTGAGAAGCCATCCCTGACTTTCTGGGTCTTGGAAACCACTAGAACATATACTTCTTTAGTCGGGTTGCTTCACAATTCGTAATCGTAACATAAATAGCGAACTAAGGAAATTATAAATCGAAAACAAAGTTCGAGAAAAATAGCATCATAAGATCGAATTGTATCCCTTGCTGGACAACTAACTATGCCTCGAAATGTTCTAAAACCAGTTCTCTCCAAATGGACTTCCCGTCCTCGTAACGTAGTGTCCAGCAAGGCTACAACATAGTGACAAAAGCAGGGAGAAAACAATGTAATAGTAATAACAAAAATCTGTCCCAAAATCTGTCCCAACATGCTCTTTAAAAACAGCTTAATAATAATGAAAAACGTAATTATGTTGGTGCAAAAAGTAAGGGAGAAGACACTGTAAAAATCAGTGAGAACCTAGTGCAAAACCAGTGAGAATAGTGAGTGTAACAATGTAAAATCAGAGAATCCATAGCATAATATCATAGCAGAATTTCATAGAAGAATCCCACTGCCAGCCCAAGAAAGAAGAGGGAAGGAGATACCAGCACAGGAAGAAGATCAAGGGTTCCAGTCGGCGGCCGACCAGCTTCAACAGTGAAACCGGCGGTAGCCTTCAACGGTAGCAGCGATGTTCTGAAATAGCACGCACGCAACCACCTACAGCAGCGGCGCAATCAGCGGTAGCAAGCACGCAACAATTAGGGCAGGGCTGAGAGGAGGTAGGGGAAGAAGGAGTAACAGCGCAGAAGAGTGCGGGAGATCCAGAAGAGGTCGACTGCACTTTATACCCGCTAAGAGCGGCTCGACGGAAGCGGCAGAGCCCCCGATTGACGCCATCTATGACAACGGAAGCGACAAAGAGGCGGAACAGTAGTTCAGCGGCAAGGAGGTGCCGCTCAAGTAAACAGAGCCAAGAAAGCCAATGCCAGCCCAAATAAAACCAAGTCCAGCCAATAACTCCAATGCCATCCAACCAATAATGTCAATGCCAACCCAAATAAACCCAAATCCAAACAATATTCAAGCCTTTTGCAAGCCAACATAAAACTAAGGAGCAAGCCATATTGCACTAGTATGTATCCGAATAAAAGAAACGAAACAAAACGCAAAAAAAAATATTCGAAAGCAAAACAAATAAAGAAATAAAATGTAATACCGCCTTGCGTTTTATCATCATCAGGGATGTCAAAATGTTCAAAATTTGCATAAGTATTTTATGGTCGTTACAATTCATCCCTCCGTACAAAGATTTGCGTCCTCGAAAATCTTGAAACATAAAGGAATACTTCTACTTTCGCCGATAGGGTTCTAAGTTGAACGCTCGGGGCTGAATTTGACGTTCTTCTGGAACATCTGAAGGAGGAGCAGAAGTCTGAACAGGAGCAGGTGCTGGGGGAGGTGCGGGTGCAGGAGTTGATGCTGATGCGAAAGACTCAGCAATCAAATTATATAGCTGCCGTTGCAGAGGAGGTTGAGAATTGAGTTCTTTCATTCGCAATTTTGGGCAATTCTTCTTTGTGTGGCCTGGCTCACGACAATAGTAGCAAGCGCCAATCAAGCATTCACCGCGATGATATCTATTGCATTTCGTACATTTGTTTGTGGTTGCTTGAGATGCGGTACTACTTGATGGACCAGTCTGGAGTAATTTTGTATCTTTACTTTGCGTTTCAACCTGGGTCGATGTCTCCGTGATTTTTCTCTTCCCACTCTCCCGATTCTTTTGTGATTTTCCTTGATCAATTTCAACTAATCGTGCTCGCTCGACCAACTTTCCGTAATCGAGAATATCGAGGGGTACGATGAGATTGCGGATGTCATCTTGTAGTCCTTGTTGAAACTGTAGGCAACGATCTTCTTCGGTCGTTACGAGAGAATCGGCATAATATGCCAATTTTGAGAATTCTGTTTCATATTCTAACACTGTCTTTGTTCCCTGAACGAGTCGTAGAAATTGATCATGCAGAACTCGCTTCTCTGACCGGGACACAAACCAGTTAGTGAATTCGTGAAGGAAGAGTTCCCAAGTCACTACTCTACGTCGACTAAACTTGGTAGTGACGATGTTGTTCCACCAGCGTTTTGCTGCGCCTTCGAGTAAAAATGACGCGAATTCAACTTTTCGATCTTCTGGGCAACGCATGACTTGGAAGATGGTTTCGATACGAAGTATCCAGTCTTCCGTTTCCAAGGGAGTCAGACCTCCTACGAAAGTTGGTGGTTTTAATTCCATAAACTGTTTGAGGTCGTAGTCCACTTGTCGGTATTGGTGCGTCGGTGCTGCCACTGTTGGACGAATATTCAGGGGAGGATTCATTGGGTATTGTTGAGGTTGCTGTGGGGGATTCGGAGCTTCTTGTGGAAGAGTTGGTCCTAATGTAGTTAATGTTGGGAAGACTAATTTCAAGGCCTCTACGATGGATAACACGAAATCAGAAGGACGTCTACGGTTTTGATGACCATTATCACTTGCTTCTGATCGGGTCATTTCTTGATGATCGGGATCTGCTTGAGTCTCCTGAGGACGTTGACCACGGCGACTGGAATAGACGTGAACAGGTTCCTATACACAAAACGGGTATTAATTTACGTTTTAGTTTAAGGTTTGTGTTATGTCTTGATATTGCTTCCTACTGATTGCAACCTGGCTCTGATACCATTTGTGAAGACCCCTACTGGGCTTCCCAAAATGATCGGCACAGAATCAATAAGAGATCGCAGTACAATCATAACAACCTTTATTTCAGCTGCTTTACAGATTACATTTTTTTACAGACTTTCAAAACGTTCTAAAAATATACAATAATTTTTGTTACAGTCACGAAGATGACTTTCCGATCCTTCTTCAAGTGCTTTGTACACTTTGATCCATACCTGATCTAACTCTTCTGGTGTAGGCCTCTGTGACACAACTGGAGGCGCACCTGTGACCTAAAAAAAGTAAATCCACAACGGGTTAGTCATAAACATGACTAAGTGAGACAGCATCTCGTGAAACTATGTATACAGGCAACAAGGAGTTATATCAATATGCATACATGGAAACAAAAATGCAGTTACATTGATATATATAATCTTTTCTTGAAAGCCCCCTTTATTTAGGTTCCATTTACTGGGAAATACTTGGGTAATGCATATCGTGAATTGGCCACACCCCCGAAGGGCATAATTGTAGGCTCACCCCTACTGGTGAATCCTCAGTGGATGCCTCCACGTCACCGGATTCGAAGACCTCGTAATTCCTCATGCCAGCTTTTAAATATGATTTGTTATTTAATACAAATTCCCCTCAGAATATATATCGCTATAAGTGTTTCCCTTGCCCACATTCGATTAGCGATTCCATCATTTATAATTCAAATGCACAGGCAGTCTTCTTATAATAAAATAAACTGAAATATTGAAATTACTTGAATAGATAAAATTCCAAGAGATAGAATACTCACAACCGCCTTTCCGGTCCCTTTGTTCGTATTGCCACGATTTGACTGAGAAGCCATCCCTGACTTTCTGGGTATTGGAAACCACTAGAACATATACTTCTTTAGTCGGGTTGCTTCACAATTCGTAATCGTAACATAAATAGCGAACTAAGGAAATTATAAATCGAAAACAAAGTGCGAGAAAAATAGCATCATAAGATCGAATTGTATCCCTTGCTGGACAACTAACTATGCCTCGAAATGTTCTAAAACCAGTTCTCTCCAAATGGACTTCCCGTCCTCGTAACGTAGTGTCCAGCAAGGCTACAACATAGTGACAAAAGCAGCGAGAAAACAATGTAATAGTAATAACAAAAATCTGTCCCAAAATCTGTCCCAACATGCTCTTTAAAAACAGCTTAATAATAATGAAAAACGTAATTATGTTGTTGCAAAAAGTAAGGGAGAAGACACTGTAAAAATCAGTGAGAACCTAGTGCAAAACCAGTGAGAATAGTGAGTGTAACAATGTAAAATCAGAGAATCCATAGCATAATATCATAGCAGAATTTCATAGAAGAATCCCACTGCCAGCCCAAGAAAGAAGAGGGAAGGAGATACCAGCACAGGAAGAAGATCAAGGGTTCCAGTCGGCGGCCGACCAGCTTCAACAGTGAAACCGGCGGTAGCCTTCAACGGTAGCAGCGATGTTCTGAAATAGCACGCACGCAACCACCTACAGCAGCGGCGCAATCAGCGGTAGCAAGCACGCAACAATTAGGGCAGGGCTGAGAGGAGGTAGGGGAAGAAGGAGTAACAGCGCAGAAGAGTGCGGGAGATCCAGAAGAGGTCGACTGCGCTTTATACCCGCTAAGAGCGGCTCGACGGAAGCGGCAGAGCCCCCGATTGACGCCATCTGTGACAACGGAAGCGGCAAAGAGGCGGAACAGTAGTTCAGCGGCAAGGAGGTGCCGCTCAAGTAAACAGAGCCAAGAAAGCCAATGCCAACCCAAATAAAACCAAGTCCAGCCAATAACTCCAATGCCATCCAACCAATAATGCCAATGCCAACCCAAATAAACCCAAATCCAAACAATATTCAAGCCTTTTGCCAGCCAACATAAAACTAAGGAGCAAGCCATATTGCACTAGTATGTATCCGAATAAAAGAAACGAAACAAAACGCGAAAAAAAATATTCGAAAGCAAAACAAATAAAGAAATAAAACGTAATACCGCCTTGCGTTTTATCATCATCAGGGATGTCAAAATGTTCAAAATTTGCATAAGTATTTTATGGTCGTTACAATTCATCCCTCCGTACAAAGATTTTCGTCCTCGAAAATCTTGAAACATAAAGGAATACTTCTACTTTCGCCGATAGGGCTCTAAGTTGAACGCTCGGGGCTGAATTTGACGTTCTTCTGGAACATCTGAAGGAGGAGCAGAAGTCTGAACAGGAGCATGTGCTGGGGGAGGTGCGGGTGCAGGAGTTGATGCTGATGCGAAAGACTCAGCAATCAAATTATATAGCTGACGTTGCAGAGGAGGTTGAGAATTGAGTTCTTTCATTCGCAATTTTGGGCAATTCTTCTTTGTGTGGCCTGGCTCACGACAATAGTAGCAAGCGCCAATCAAGCATTCACCGCGATGATATCTATTGCATTTCGTACATTTGTTTGTGGTTGCTTGAGATGCGGTACTACTTGATGGACCAGTCTGGAGTAATTTTGTATCTTTACTTTGCGTTTCAACCTGGGTCGATGTCTCCGTGATTTTTCTCTTCCCACTCTCCCGATTCTTTTGTGATTTTCCTTGATCAATTTCAACTAATCGTGCTCGCTCGACCAACTTTCCGTAATCGAGAATATCGAGGGGTACGATGAGATTGCGGATGTCATCTTGTAGTCCTTGTTGAAACTGTAGGCAACGATCTTCTTCGGTCGTTACGAGAGAATCGGCATAATATGCCAATTTTGAGAATTCTGTTTCATATTCTAACACTGTCTTTGTTCCCTGAACGAGTCGTAGAAATTGATCATGCAGAACTCGCTTCTCTGACCGGGACACAAACCAGTTAGTGAATTCGTGAAGGAAGAGTTCCCAAGTCACTACTCTACGTCGACTAAACTTGGTAGTGACGATGTTGTTCCACCAGCGTTTTGCTGCGCCTTCGAGTAAAAATGACGCGAATTCAACTTTTCGATCTTCTGGGCAACGCATGACTTGGAAGATGGTTTCGATACGAAGTATCCAGTCTTCCGTTTCCAAGGGAGTCAGACCTCCTATGAAAGTTGGTGGTTTTAATTCCATAAACTGTTTGAGTTCGTAGTCCACTTGTCGGTATTGGGGCGTCGGTGCTGCCACTGTTGGACGAATATTCAGGGGAGGATTCATTGGGTATTGTTGAGGTTGCTGTGGGGGATTCGGAGCTTCTTGTGGAAGAGTTGGTCATAATGTAGTTAATGTTGGGAAGACTAATTTCAAGGCCTCTACGATGGATAACACGAAATCAGAAGGACGTCTACGGTTTTGATGACCATTATCACTTGCTTCTGATCGGGTCATTTCTTGATGATCGGGATCTGCTTGAGTCTCCTGAGGACGTTGACCACGGCGACTGGAATAGACGTGAACAGGTTCCTATACACAAAACGGGTATTAATTTACGTTTTAGTTTAAGGTTTGTGTTATGTCTTGATACTGCTTCCTACTGATTGCAACCTGGCTCTGATACCATTTGTGAAGACCCCTACTGGGCTTCCCAAAATGATCGGCACAGAATCAATAAGAGATCGCAGTACAATCATAACAACCTTTATTTCAGCTGCTTTACAGATTACATTTTTTTACAGACTTTCAAAACGTTCTAAAAATATACAATAATTTTTGTTACTGTCACGAAGATGACTTTCCGATCCTTCTTCAAGTGCTTTGTACACTTTGATCCATACCTGATCTAACTCTTCTGGTGTAGGCCTCTGTGACACAACTGGAGGCGCACCTGTGACCTAAAAAAAGTAAATCCACAACGGGTTAGTCATAAACATGACTAAGTGAGACAGCATCTCGTGAAACTATGTATACAGGCAACAAGGAGTTATATCAATATGCATACATGGAAACAAAAATGCAGTTACATTGATATATATAATCTTTTCTTGAAAGCCCCCTTTATTTAGGTTCCATTTACTGGGAAATACTTGGGTAATGCATATCGTGAATTGGCCACACCCCCGAAGGGCATAATTGTAGGCTCACCCCTACCGGTGAATCCTCAGTGGATGCCTCCACGTCACCGGATTCGAAGCCCTCGTAATTCCTCATGCCAGCTTTTAAATATGATTTGTTATTTAATACAAATTCCCCTCAGAATATATATCGCTATAAGTGTTTCCCTTGCCCACATTCGATTAGCGATTCCATCATTTATAATTCAAATGCACAAGCAGTCTTCTTATAATAAAATAAACTGAAATATTGAAATTACTTGAATAGATAAAATTCCAAGAGATAGAATACTCACAACCGTCTTTCCGGTCCCTTTGTTCGTATTGCCACGATTTGACTGAGAAGCCATCCCTGACTTTCTGGGTCTTGGAAACCACTAGAACATATACTTCTTTAGTCGGGTTGCTTCACAATTCGTAATCGTAACATAAATAGCGAACTAAGGAAATTATAAATCGAAAACAAAGTGCGAGAAAAATAGCATCATAAGATCGAATTGTATCCCTTGCTGGACAACTAACTATGCCTCGAAATGTTCTAAAACCAGTTCTCTCCAAATGGACTTTCCGTCCTCGTAACGTAGTGTCCAGCAAGGCTACAACATAGTGACAAAAGCAGCGAGAAAACAATGTAATAGTAATAACAAAAATCTGTCCCAAAATCTGTCCCAACATGCTCTTTAAAAACAGCTTAATAATAATGAAAAACGTAATTATGTTGGTGCAAAAAGTAAGGGAGAAGACATTGTAAAAATCAGTGAGAACCTAGTGCAAAACCAGTGAGAATAGTGAGTGTAACAATGTAAAATCAGAGAATCCATAGCATAATATCATAGCAGAATTTCATAGAAGAATCCCACTGCCAGCCCAAGAAAGAAGAGGGAAGGAGATACCAGCACAGGAAGAAGATCAAGGGTTCCAGTCGGCGGCCGACCAGCTTCAACAGTGAAACCGGCGGTAGCCTTCAACGGTAGCAGCGATGTTCTAAAATAGCACGCACGCAACCACCTACAGCAGCGGCGCAATCAGCGGTAGCAAGCACGCAACAATTAGGGCAGGGCTGAGAGGAGGTAGGGGAAGAAGGAGTAACAGCGCAGAAGAGTGCGGGAGATCCAGAAGAGGTTGACTGCGCTTTATACCCGCTAAGAGCGGCTCGACGGAAGCGGCAGAGCCCCCGATTGACGCCATCTGTGACAACGGAAGCGGCAAAGAGGCGGAATAGTAGTTCAGCGGCAAGGAGGTGCCGCTCAAGTAAACAGAGCCAAGAAAGCCAATGCCAACCCAAATAAAACCAAGTCCAGCCAATAACTCCAATGCCATCCAACCAATAATGCCAATGCCAACCCAAATAAACCCAAATCCAAACAATATTCAAGCCTTTTGCCAGCCAACATAAAACTAAGGAGCAAGCCATATTGCACTAGTATGTATCCGAATAAAAGAAACGAAACAAAACGCGAAAAAAAATATTCGAAAGCAAGACAAATAAAGAAATAAAACGTAATACCGCCTTGCGTTTTATCATCATCAGGGATGTCAAAATGTTCAAAATTTGCATAAGTATTTTATGGTCGTTACAATTCATCCCTCCGTACAAAGATTTTCGTCCTCGAAAATCTTGAAACATAAAGGAATACTTCTACTTTCGCCGATAGGGCTCTAAGTTGAACGCTCGGGGCTGAATTTGACGTTCTTCTGGAACATCTGAAGGAGGAGCAGAAGTCTGAACAGGAGCAGGTGCTGGGGGAGGTGCGGGTGCAGGAGTTGATGCTGATGCGAAAGACTCAGCAATCAAATTATATAGCTGCCGTTGCAGAGGAGGTTGAGAATTGAGTTCTTTCATTCGCAATTTTGGGCAATTCTTCTTTGTGTGGCCTGGCTCACGACAATAGTAGCAAGCGCCAATCAAGCATTCACCGCGATGATATCTATTGCATTTCGTACATTTGTTTGTGGTTGCTTGAGATGCGGTACTACTTGATGGACCAGTCTGGAGTAATTTTGTATCTTTACTTTGCGTTTCAACCTGGGTCGATGTCTCCGTGATTTTTCTCTTCCCACTCTCCCGATTCTTTTGTGATATTCCTTGATCAATTTCAACTAATCATGCTTGCTCGACCAACTTTCCGTAATCGAGAATATCGAGGGGTACGATGAGATTGCGGATGTCATCTTGTAGTCCTTGTTGAAACTGTAGGCAACGATCTTCTTCGGTCGTTACGAGAGAATCGGCATAATATGCCAATTTTGAGAATTCTGTTTCATATTCTAACACTGTCTTTGTTCCCTGAACGAGTCGTAGAAATTGATCATGCAGAACTCGCTTCTCTGACCGGGACACAAACCAGTTAGTGAATTCGTGAAGGAAGAGTTCCCAAGTCACTACTCTACGTCGACTAAACTTGGTAGTGACGATGTTGTTCCACCAGCGTTTTGCTGCGCCTTCGAGTAAAAATGATGCGAATTCAACTTTTCGATCTTCTGGGCAACGCATGACTTGGAAGATGGTTTCGATACGAAGTATCCAGTCTTCCGTTTCCAAGGGAGTCAGACCTCCTACGAAAGTTGGTGGTTTTAATTCCATAAACTGTTTGAGGTCGTAGTCCACTTGTCGGTATTGGGGCGTCGGTGCTGCCACTGTTGGACGAATATTCAGGGGAGGATTCATTGGGTATTGTTGAGGTTGCTGTGGGGGATTCGGAGCTTCTTGTGGAAGAGTTGGTCAAAATGTAGTTAATGTTGGGAAGACTAATTTCAAGGCCTCTACGATGGATAACACGAAATCAGAAGGACGTCTACGGTTTTGATGACCATTATCACTTGCTTCTGATCGGGTCATTTCTTGATGATCGGGATCTGCTTGAGTCTCCTGAGGACGTTGACCACGGCGACTGGAATAGACGTGAACAGGTTCCTATACACAAAACGGGTATTAATTTACGTTTTAGTTTAAGGTTTGTGTTATGTCTTGATATTGCTTCCTACTGATTGCAACCTGGCTCTGATACCATTTGTGAAGACCCCTACTGGGCTTCCCAAAATGATCGGCACAGAATCAATAAGAGATCGCAGTACAATCATAACAACCTTTATTTCAGCTGCTTTACAGATTACATTTTTTTACAGACTTTCAAAACGTTCTAAAAATATACAATAATTTTTGTTACAGTCACGAAGATGACTTTCCGATCCTTCTTCAAGTGCTTTGTACACTTTGATCCATACCTGATCTAACTCTTCTGGTGTAGGCCTCTGTGACACAACTGGAGGCGCACCTGTGACCTAAAAAAAGTAAATCCACAACGGGTTAGTCATAAACATGACTAAGTGAGACAGCATCTCGTGAAACTATGTATACAGGCAACAAGGAGTTATATCAATATGCATACATGGAAACAAAAATGCAGTTACATTGATATATATAATCTTTTCTTGAAAGCCCCATTTATTTAGGTTCCATTTACTGGGAAATACTTGGGTAATGCATATCGTGAATTGGCCACACCCCCGAAGGGCATAATTGTAGGCTCACCCCTACTGGTGAATCCTCAGTGGATGCCTCCACGTCACCGGATTCGAAGCCCTCGTAATTCCTCATGCCAGCTTTTAAATATGATTTGTTATTTAATACAAATTCCCCTCAGAATATATATCGCTATAAGTGTTTCCCTTGCCCACATTCGATTAGCGATTCCATCATTTATAATTCAAATGCACAGGCAGTCTTCTTATAATAAAATAAACTGAAATATTGAAATTACTTGAATAGATAAAATTCCAAGAGATAGAATACTCACAACCGCCTTTCCGGTCCCTTTGTTCGTATTGCCACAATTTGACTGAGAAGCCATCCCTGACTTTCTGGGTCTTGGAAACCACTAGAACATATACTTCTTTAGTCGGGTTGCTTCACAATTCGTAATCGTAACATAAATAGCGAACTAAGGAAATTATAAATCGAAAACAAAGTGCGAGAAAAATAGCATCATAAGATCGAATTGTATCCCTTGCTGGACAACTAACTATGCCTCGAAATGTTCTAAAACCAGTTCTCTCCAAATGGACTTTCCGTCCTCGTAACGTAGTGTCCAGCAAGGCTACAACATAGTGACAAAAGCAGCGAGAAAACAATGTAATAGTAATAACAAAAATCTGTCCCAAAATCTGTCCCAACATGCTCTTTAAAAATAGCTTAATAATAATGAAAAACATAATTATGTTGGTGCAAAAAGTAAGGGAGAAGACACTGTAAAAATCAGTGAGAACCTAGTGCAAAACCAGTGAGAATAGTGAGTGTAACAATGTAAAATCAGAGAATCCATAGCATAATATCATAGCAGAGTTTCATAGAAGAATCCCACTGCCAGCCCAAGAAAGAAGAGGGAAGGAGATACCAGCACAGGAAGAAGATCAAGGGTTCCAGTCGGCGGCCGACCAGCTTCAACAGTGAAACCGGCGGTAGCCTTCAACGGTAGCAGCGATGTTCTGAAATAGCACGCACGCAACCACCTACAGCAATGGCGCAATCAGCGGTAGCAAGCACGCAACAATTAGGGCAGGGCTGAGAGGAGGTAGGGGAAGAAGGAGTAACAGCGCAGAAGAGTGCGGGAGATCCAGAAGAGGTCGACTGCGCTTTATACCCGCTAAGAGCGGCTCGACGGAAGCGGCAGAGCCCCCGATTGACGCCATCTGTGACAACGGAAGCGGCAAAGAGGCAGAACAGTAGTTCAGCGGCAAGGAGGTGTCGCTCAAGTAAACAGAGCCAAGAAAGCCAATGCCAACCCAAATAAAACCAAGTCCAGCCAATAACTCCAATGCCATCCAACCAATAATGCCAATGCCAACCCAAATAAACCCAAATCCAAATAATATTCAAGCCTTTTGCCAGCCAACATAAAACTAAGGAGCAAGCCATATTGCACTAGTATGTATCCGAATAAAAGAAACGAAACAAAACGCGAAAAAAAATATTCGAAAGCAAAACAAATAAAGAAATAAAACGTAATACCGCCTTGCGTTTTATCATCATCAGGGATGTCAAAATGTTCAAAATTTGCATAAGTATTTTATGGTCGTTACACTCTGTGCTTCTTCGGTGTCCGCGCACATCGGAGTTTCGGGATCTAGCCGGGTGTTGTACCTTGGAGGAGTGAGCATCCGTTGAAAGCCCTGCCGGAGGGTGGTGCAACTTCTTTAGGGCAGTTACCACACGCCTTACCCAGGCTCGATTCTGATCTATATATTTACTCTGTTTTATTTCTCATCCCCTTCATGCAATTTTATTATTATTGATGTTCATATTAAAAGTTCTGTTGTTTCAGTAAAAGTTTTTAAAACGAAAATTATCATATTTTAAATTAATATAGGAATATAATAGTGAAAAATTCCAATAGCGACGTCTCGCCAAAAAAGTGGAAACTATTAGAGCATCCTAAAAATTCCAGGGATGTTTCATCGTCCAAAGATTATGACACATCGTAGATCCGATGTTTGAATCTTGGGAAATCGTCGCCAAATCATCGTCGACATTAAAAAGAAAAGTTGTTGAATCATTTACAAAAATTACATAATCTTATTCACATTATTTCAGGTCCGTTAGTGGTGATAGTTCATCGATCTGATGATCGGATCTCTTTTATAGATTTCGTCCAATTTTCGGCAAAACTTCTTCTGATCGTTTAAAGACCACTGGCGGTGAGGATTCATCAATCCGATTATCGAATATCCTACAAATTTCATTGGATCACCGGGGATTTTTTGTAAGCGGCTAGGGTTTGCTCAAGGCTCAAGATAGTCCACAATACCTCATCAAGTGTGGAATGAGTATTTATAGTATCTCCAGCGTAGAGCAATTCCCTAGTGACACGGAACCCATTAGGTCATTCCGAGTCGGTCCTGACACGCGCGGACATATTATTATAAATAGAACTAACAATCTCCTCCTATGTCCGCGGTATACCGACGTTGGAAAAGGGTTGGTGTGTGTAATGTTCAACCAATTCGACTCATTACACAACAGTGTCCGTAAGTACTTGTTATAATATATTGGACTGAAAGAAAATAGTAGTATGTATGCACGCATAAGTATAAAGCATAAACCAGACAGCATCACATAAAAGTCAAGAGTACAATCAGAGAAATAGGTACCAGAAGACCTAATGTCTCGTGACTAACAAAAGAGCATAAATAGTCCAAACAAAAACAAGTAAAAGAAAAGAGCTAAACAATGCTCTAGGCCAAAGAAAGTAAACAAGCAGATACTCTAGTAGTCATCATCCAGCAGGTCATCCTTCTCAGGAACCCAGTCTGCATGTGCTCCTCCTGCAGCAGCAGCTCCTGTAATTTCCAACAAAGAACTTCATTCAGAATGAATTCAGATATGGAAAATGTACATGTATCTAGTTCTGTTTATAAGAACATAGTACTTAATTATGCTTAAGAGGATATTTTATGGAGTATTTCAGTTTTAATCGCAGAATCCATTAACTGTTTCCAAACGAAACGATATCAGACTTCTGGACAAACGCAGCTATATCTGTGTTCCTATGTGTGATATCCTGGTTACTGTTCTTCTATGGTTAATTGGAACTCATCAAATGTGGAATGGAACCAATCAACAGGAGAAGGTCCAAAACAAGTTAGATCGTGTTATCAAATGTGGAATAACACTCTCCTCCAAGTTAAGGAAGACGAATCTGGATGAGGTTGTTATCATCAAATGTGGAATGAAACAACCAACCAGAAATTCGTACTCAATAACCAAAACACCAACGGAGCACAATATGCTAGATTTGACAAAGGAAGGAATCAAAACATTCAGACTTAGGCTGGTTTCAAACCGCTTTGAGTCTCATTTCCCCCACTGTTTTGATTGAACGGTCTCGGGGCATTCCTTTTGTCAGTGGATCAGCTAGATTATCCTTCGATCGCACATCGACCAAAGTAATAACGCCTTGTTCTTTAAGATAATTCAATAGGGCGTGTCTCAGTCGTACATGTCGTCTCTTAGTGTTAAAGAGGACATTCTTAACAACTTGGACTGCAGCCTGATTATCACAGTACAGGCTTAAAGAATTGATTTGAACTCTAGACAAGGGAATGTCTAAGATCAAATTTCTGATCCAGTCTGCCTCTTCACCTAGCTGAAGCTAAGGCAAATAACTCGGCTTCCATGGACGACAAAGCTATGCATGTCTGTCTCTTGGACTTCCAAGTAACTGCATCGCCACCTAATGTGAATATGAATCCACTTATGGACTTGCTGTTTGAAACTTCTGAACACCAGGAGGCATCAGAGTACCCTTCCAAAGTAGGAGGGTGACCAGTGTAGCACAAAGCGTGGTCTTTAGTACCTTTGAGATACTTCATCAGCCTATCTAGGGCATCCCAATGCTCTTTGCCTGGACTACTGGTAAAGCGACTTAGCATGCTTACGAAGAAAGCAATGTCAGGTCTAATGCAGCTTGTGGCGTACATGAGACTTCCAATGATCTTTGAGTACTTGACTTGGTCAACGCTTGTTCCTTCATTCAGACTCAGCTTGACATTCGGATCAGTGGGTGTTTCAACAGACCTACAATCTTTATAACCCCAGGTATTAAGAATCTGCTCTATGTAGTGAGCTTGACTCAGAGTGACACATCCCTTGTCTACTCTTACTTTCATACCTAGTAGGGTATCAACGGGACCAAGGTCCTTCATATCAAACGCTTTGGCGAGAGCAGACTTAATATCCCTCACGACAGCTAGGTCTGACCCCAAGATCAATATGTCATCCACATAAAGGCATATGATGACAGTTTGGTTTGACATTGAGCGGTAATAGAGACACTTATCTGAAAGACTGGACTGAAATCCAAAGCTCTTTACCACTTGGTCAAACTTCATGTGCCATATCTTAGGTGCTTGTTTAAGCCCATAGATGGATTTATCGAGTTTGCACACTTTGTCCTTTAGATCTGTATATGGACATAACCTTCAGGTTGTGCCATGTAGATCTCTTCATTTAGCTCTCCATTCAAAAAGGCTGTTTTCACGTCCATCTGATGGACGATGAAATTCTCGATAGAGGCTAAGGCTAGAAGAATTCTAATGGTGGATAGGTGACACACAGGTGAATAGACATCAAAATAGTCGATTCCCCCTTGTTGTTTATAACCCTTAGCTACTAGACGTGCTTTGTATCTGGCTATAGACCCATCGCTGTGTAGTTTCTTCTTCAGTACCCACTTGCATCCCAGGACTTTAGCTCCTTTCGGTAGGTCCACTAGATGCCAGGTATTATTTTGTAGCAGCGAGTTCATCTCATCGTCGATAGCTTCTGCCCACATTAACGCATCTCTCGATCTCATCGCTTCCTGGTAGGAAAATGGATCATCCTCTAAGTGGTAAGTGACGAAGTTCTCACCAAAATCCTTAGGGATTCTATCTCTTGTAGATACTCTAAGAGGAACAGGTTCGACCTCTAGAGGTTGGGGAGCAGTGCCAGAGGGGCCAGCTTCGGGTTCTACCGTAGACTCTGAGATCATGTCAGTAGATCCAGGAACGGTCAGGCCATGATCTTTGATAAATTTATGCTCAAAGAAGATAGCATCTCTGGACTCTATCACTGAATTAGTGGATAGATCCAGAAACCGGTCAGCCGCACTGTCTTCTGCACTGCGTAGATAGACGCAGGTTGTCGTTCTAGGTCCCACCTTAGGTCTTTTAAGGTCTTGTATACGCACATAGGCGATACAACCCCAAGTCTTAAGAGTGTCATATCTACAAGGATGGCCGTGCCACAGCTCATAAGGAGTAGAACTGAGCTTTGAGTGGGGCACTCTATTCAGAATGTGATTTGCAGTAAGAACTGCTTCCCCCCAGAAGGAATTGGGCATGCCAGCGGTCAGGAGCATAGAATTTAACATCTCTGTCAAAGTTCTATTCTTACGCTCAGCAACTCCATTAGATTGGGGTGAGTAAGGAGCTGTAGTTTCAAGGATTATGCCCTCAGTGGCACAAAACTCCCTAAACCCAGTTGCAGTGTATTCTCCTCCTCGATCACTTCTAAGTCTCTTAATCTTCAGATTTAACTGGTTTTCTACCCGAGATTTGAAGATTTTAAAGGTCTCGAATGTCTCGTCTTTCGATTTCAATAGGTAGACATGACAAAATCTGGAGAAATCGTCAATGAAGGTAATTAGATACTTCCTTCCCCCTCTAGTGGCATGACTCCGAAAGTCACAGAGGTCAGAATGAATCAATTCCAAAAGTTGTGTGCTCCTAGAAACGGTCTTGAAAGGATTTCTAGTTATTTTGATCTGGGCACAAACTTCGCACCTATCAAATCGAATAGAGAAATCTAACGGAATGTTGTGACTCTTAGCTAGATCGCGCATCTTTTTATAGTGAACGTGTCCAAGTCTATTGTGAAGTAGCTTTGGATCTAACAGAGACGAACTCACTTGATTTATGCACTCGTTTTCTAGGCTAAGTCTATACATTCCATTGATTAGGTAAGCGCAACCAAAGTAATGTGAATTAACAGACAGTGTTATTCTACCGCTAATGGTTGTGAATGACATTCCGGACTTATCTAGTAAACTCATAGAAATTAAATTTTTAGTTAAATTATGAACTAATTTAACATTTTGCAAAAATAAAATTTTACCTGAAGAGAGGACGAGCTTTGCCGCCCCAGCATGAGTGACGACTGTCTCTCCTCCATTGCAATTCTCCACTCTGTCTCTAACTGCTCTGACGTCGGAGAGTAGACCTCTGTCATTTGTGACGTGACAGGTAGCACCGCTGTCCAGCCACCACTCAGAGGACGCACTGCGGTGATGGCTCCTGATCATAGCCACAAAGGACTTAGGATCAGGAGTATCGACCACCATGTTTGCCGCCTGAAGTGGAGTTTCATCCTTTTGCTTCTTCGGACCCCTACAGTCAGCAGCCCAGTGACCCCATTTGCCGCAGTTGTTGCATTTACCCTTCTTCCTTTTGAAAGAAGGCTTCTTGACAGCCAACTGGGCAGGAGGGTCAATTTTAGGTACTGGGGGCTTCCGAGGAGGCTTATTAGGTCGAGAAACGAAGTTGACAGCCTGTGGGGGCTGAGCAACCTGCTCCGCGCTCTTTCCAGCGATGTTCTGGTCCTCGATGTGAATGAACCTTTTGAGTTCATCCAGAGTAATCTTCTCCTTCCGTCTGTGCATCTCCGTCTTGAATGTCAGCCACTCCGCAGGTAGCTTGCTCAGGATCAAGTACACGAACAGATTGTCGTCCATCTTCGACTGATCGTCCTCCAGCTTGTTGCGCAGATTTTCCAGCTCTATGATTTGGGAGGTAATCGGCAGGTTCGCCTTGAGGCGGAAGTTGAAGAACTTCTCCCCAATGAGCGATTTGGACAACACCTCCTCCTTCTGAAAATGCGCGTTGAGACGATCCCAGATCTCCTTTGCAGTCTTGTAAGCGTGGTAGGTCAGTGCGAGACGAGGATTGAGGGAATTCAACAGGTAGTCCCTGCAGAAATCCTCATCCTTGGTCCACTGATATTCGTCTACGCCCTCGCTAGAAGACGTAAAGTCACTCTGCACAGTGTAGAAGATTCCGCGTTCCTTCATTCCTAGCTGGACTTGTATTTTCCAACTGAGAAAGTCAGACGCGTCGAACGATTGCAATTTGGTGACGTCGAGCGCGCTCTTCTTCGACATCGCAGCAGAAATCGAACAAAAATAGAAACTAAAACAAAGTCACCTGAGCCGCGTGGAGGTGAGACGGGCACTTCGGATCCAATTCAGATTTGTTTGCTCCTCTTCTTCGGCTGAAAGAAATCACCGAAGGCTATACCCTATCAACAAATCTGCTGAGGTGCACCTCTTCCAAGCGACAGAAGAAATTTCACAAAAAAGGAACTGAGCAAGGAGACTAAAATCTGGATTGAGTCCAGATCTTCCTTCACGGACAGAGATTGCAATGGTGTGAAATTTTCTTCCAGTAATCTTCACGGGCAGAACTTTAGACAAAGCTTTCAATCAAAGCTTTTGGATCAAAGAACCTCCAAGATCTGAGAAAAGGGCAGCAGCTCGATTTCCTGGAGATCCAGATCTAAAATTGCGGATCGTGGTGTCTGGAGAAACAGATCCGGAAATCAGAGACGCAGACGGCCGGATCTAATGCAAGCAGAGGCGTAGACGACCGAATCTGATGCAAGGCCGCCGGATCAGCCGGAGCAGCGATGGAGGCGGCCGGAAATTTCAGATCTACGAAACGTAGAAGCGATCTAGAGGAAGGGATCTCCGATCCTTGCGAAACTCGCGAGAAAGACCGAAGGCGGCGTACCAATCTGCGGTGGATCTGCGCAACAGCGGTGGCGGCGAACCGAAGCAGGCGACCTCCCTTCGATTTGCGAACAGCGAACAGGAAGAAGACCTCCTTTCGATCTTCACGATCTGCGCAGAAGAAGGAAAAAAAAGAGGATCTCCGATCCTTTGCAAACAGGGGGCCTTGCGATCGTGGACGGCGACAAAACAAAATCGCGAATGAGAGCGGCGACGGGAGCAAAAACCTTCGACGGGAAAAAAATTCATATCTTGAGAATGTAAGCGGCTAGGGTTTGCTCAAGGCTCAAGATAGTCCACAATACCTCATCAAGTGTGGAATGAGTATTTATAGTATCTCCAGCATAGAGCAATTCCCTAGTGACACGGAACTCATTAGGTCGTTCCGAGTCGGTCCTGACACGCGCGGACATATTATTATAAATAGAACTAACATTTTTTAATCCCTATATATATTAATTCAATTTAATACGGTGGAGTACGGAATTATGTATTTTGTCTGCTTTTAAGATGACCTAGGTCGTGTTAGAAATTTTGTTTATATTTTTAAAAAAAATTATAACTAAATAATAAAATATTTTTAATATAATTTTTAGAATTGAAAAACAAATATATCGAAAGCCATGAAATAAAATGTTATAAAAAGTAAAGTACGAAAACGATTCTAGGTAAGGCGTGTGATCATTGTCCTAAAGAAGTTGCATCACCTTCCGACATAGCTTTTCAACTGATGCTCACTTCTCCAAGGTACAAAACTCGGCTAGATCTCGAAACTCTGATGTGCACGGACACCAAAGAAGCATAGAACACCCGAACTAGCTTTCGCTTGATGAAACAAACATAGAATCGCAAGAAAATAATATCGAAAATGTTAGAAGGAGATAAGAGAAATATTGTGTATATGAATCTCATAATTTAGAGAGTTATTTAAAGGCTAAAAATCGCATAATTTATTAAAATATTTAATGCATTTAATTATAATAAAAAATAATAAAATTATTATATTGTATATTAATATTGTTCAACGTTCATAATATCAAACGTTTGACGTACTAATTAATGTATAAAATATTATAGTTAATTATAAAAATAATAACGTTATATAAAACGATACTTTATAGAATAATTTAATTAATTATATATATAACATATAATAAATAATATTAACTAATATATATATATAATCTACCATTGTACTTTTAATAAAATCTTATTCTTATTAAATAATAATATTAGTAGAAAAACTAACATTATTATTTATCAATAACGATAGATCTAAATTATCTGATACTAGTATTGTTGTGGGTCGCACACGGCTCTTCCGTGGTCCGGTCTAAATCGACCGCCTTAGCTCGGGGGTCGAGCCGGTGCGCGCAAACAGTCAAAGTAGACGGCAATGGACAATGAGACTTTTTACCGTTGAAAACCCCAAGGCGGGGTGAAAAACCACATTGTCGGGACGGTGCCGACCGAACTTTACTATCTTCCCGGGAGGTTACAGCTTTCGGAGAAGGAGAGGGCGACAGACCGCGCCTCTTTACAATTTTTAGTGAGAGAGATGCTCGGAGGGTGACAGGCCACCTCTCACGATGCTGAGTGACTCGAGAAAATACTCTAAGTGTTGGACCCTTCGGTTGTAGAATTGTGCCTTTGAACGATGATCGCTTCGCTGACGCTCCGAGCCTTGCCTTGTTCAGTGGTCTAGCTGCACGTTGGGAGAGCGTGTATGCTGGAGTCAAGTGCGTTCGTCGGAGGCGAACAGACAACGCTCGCTTCAGCGGAACGGACGACGCTCACTTCCGCGGAACGGACGACACTCACTTCGGCGGAACGGTCGGAGTCCGTTGGAGGATTTTTCGGAGGCAGAGTTCCTTCAGAGAGAGAGAAATCCGATCCCCATAATGAAGACCCCTGGGGTCCTATTTATAGGATTCGGATGTGGTTATGGTAGTTATGGTGTGCAGTTAGTGTTTTTAAATAAATAAGTAATTAAATAAATAGAAAAGGAGGATGATCGGACGGCCCATACGCGATCCTTCCCTGATCGGGCGGTTTGGTAACCGCCGGGCGGCGATCTCGCAGGAGCCACCGCCGGAATCCCAAAAATGGGCGGCGGTGGCGGCGGACTTCTTCCTCGCGGGGAAGAAGGGCCGGCCGCCGCCCTCCCACAAGGAGGGAGGGGCGGCCGGACTCCTCCCTCGGAGAGGGAGTGGTGGCCGGCCCTTCCCAAGGAAGGGGCTGCCGGCCCCTTCCAAGGAAAGGGGCGGCCGGCCCCCTCCAATGAAAGGGGCGGCCGGAGCCGGCCCCCTCAAGGAGGGGGCGGCCGGCCCCCCCTCAAGGGAGGGGGCGGCCAAGGCCGGCCCCCTCAAGTTGAGGGTGGCCGGCCGGGCCGACCCCCTCCAAGGAGGGGGCGGCCATGGCCGACCCCCTCCATGGAGGGGGCGGCTGGTCCCCTCGAGGGAGGGGCGGCCGACCCCCTCCGAGGGCACGGCCGAGGCCGGCCCCCTCGAAGGAGGGGCGGCCATGGCCGACCCCCTCCAAGGAGGGGTTGGCCAAGGCCGGCCGGTCCCCTTGAGGGAGGGGCGGCGCCCGGTGGCCGGCGACCGGCCTCCCCCTCGAGAGAGAGGGGGCGGCGGTTAGCCCGGATTGGGCTTGGCGGTTATGCGGAGTGGGCGGTTACGCCGAGTGGCGGTTACGCCGAGTGGCGGTTACGCCGAGTGGCGGTTACGCCGAGTGACGGTTACGCCGGGTGGCGGTTACGCCGCGTAGGAAAGAGAAGTTGGGTAGTGGTTTGACCGGTCATGATGGAGAAAGTGGGGTTAGTGGGGGTTTGGAAAATCGCCCACTAACCGCCGGTCCGGTCCAAAATACGCGGAGGTATCAATTGCCCCCCAAGACCTTTGACGGGAAGGTCGCTCGGCTAAGGAGGAGAAGGTCTTCCATATACGGCCACTTGGTTTCCTCATGGTGGGAGCGTGGAGAGGGAGGCGGATTTCCCGGACGAGAGTTGGAGATTGCCCCGAAGTGTAAGGAAAATGGGGCGCGTATGGGGCAGCTGGCGCGAGAAGTCGGATGCGCGCATGTCCTGGAGGGCTGCCCCAAGGTGCGCACGCATGCGCCAAGTGCGAGCGCACGGGCGCGTGCCTGTGAGCGCGCGCGCCCACGCATGGGCGTGCGCGTTGGGTGAGCGCGCTTGGGCGCGCACCCGCGCACGAGCGTGCGCGCTGGACAGGCGCGCCCGAGCGCATGATCGTGTGCCCGTGCGCGCACGGGCGTGCGCGCTGGGCAGGCGCGCCCGAGCGCATGCCCGTCCGCCCGTGCGCGCACGGGCGTGCGCGCCGGGCAGGTGCGCCCGAGCGCATGCTCATGTTCCCGTGCGCGCACGGGCGTGCGCGCCGGGCAGGCGCGCCCGAGCGCATGCTCATGTGCCCGTGCGCGCACGGGCGTGCGCGCCCCAAGCCCGTGCTTGGGGGTGGATTCCTTCGGTGCTCGCGAGCGCGCCGTTCGTCGTGTGTGACCCCTTGTGGGGCGCGCGCGGGATTTATGTCGGCTTGTCTGGCGCGGGTGTCCGAGGTGTGCGCGTGTTTTCGTGTTTTGAAAAACTGCGCTAGTGGCTTCCCGATTGCAATCGCCAAATTTCCGGAAGAATGCATGAGTTTACCCCAATGCTAAGCTTCGCGGATGCGGGCTTGCTGTCAAAGACCCTTGTTTGTGTATTTGCGTTTGGTGTAGTAGCGGTCCTTCGACCGATCTTACCTTTAAGGAAGGAGCGAGTGTCCTGTCATTTGTCTTAGACGAGGACCGCAGGTCCGGTCGTCCGTTATGATAGACGTAGGTACGATCCTTTGACCGACCTTGCCCGGAAGGACCGAGAGTCCTGTCTCTTATCTTAGACGAGGACTGCGGGTCCGGTCGTCCGTTACGATAGGTGTAGGTACGGTCCTTTGACCGACCTTGCCTTCAAGGAAGGAGCGAGGTCCTGCCACGTGACTCGGACGAGGACCGAGGGTCCGGTCGTCCGTCTTCGATAGGTGTAGGTGCGATCCTTTGACCGACCTTGCCCCCAAGGAAGGACCGAGGGTCCTGTCGCTTTGTCTTAGACAAGGACCGAGGCTCCGGTCGTCCGTCTTCGATAGGTGTAGGTACGGTCCTTTGACCGACCTTGCCTTTAAGGAAGGACCGAGGGTCCTGTCGCTTGTCTTAGACGAGGACCGAGGGTCCGGTCGTCCGTCTTCGATAGGTGTAGGTGCGATCCTTTGACCGACCTTGCCCCCAAGGAAGGACTGAGGGTCCTGTCGCTTGTCTTAGACGAGGACCGAGGGTCCGGTCGTCCGTCTTCGATAGGTGTAGGTACGGTCCTTTGACCGACCTTGCCCCCAAGGAAGGACTGAGGGTCCTGTCGCTTGTCTTAGACGAGGACCGAGGGTCCGGTCGTCCGTCTTCGATAGGTGTAGGTACGGTCCTTTGACCGACCTTGCCCCCAAGGAAGGACCGAGGGTCTTGTCGCTTGTCTTAGACGAGGACCGAGGGTCCGATCGTCCGTCTTCGATAGGTGTAGGTGAGATCCTTTGACCGACCTTGCCTGTGTTCCGACTCGCCTACTTTACTTTGGAGGAAGTGGGAGGGAAGGAGAATCGCATTATATGCAATAGTTGTTTAGCTGGAGATTACATTGTCCCGCATTATCAATGTAAATTCGAGAGATAGCTGGCTCGAGTTTTGCCTACTGATAGAAACGCCGCAAGTTGCTTGCGTTCCACGTCCGAGGAAGTGTCTTGCCCTCTGGTGATCGTAGCTTGTACGCCCCAGGTTTTACCGTTGCGGAGACGACGTAAGGGCCTTCCCAAGCAGGTGAGAGTTTGTCCTTTTGAGGTCCTTTCCCGGCTGACTCTACTGTTCGGAGGACCAGGTCTCCGACATTGATGGGTCGGGGTTTTACCCTTCTATCGTAGAGTCGGGCTATGCGTCTTTGGCAGACAGCCGCGCGCTGTGCGGCTTCGTCCCGGCACTCCTGAACTAAGTCCAGGTTTTCTCGTAGCAATTGATCATTTTCCGCCGGATTGAAGGCCTGTACTCTGGCACCGGGTACTCCGATGTCTACCAGGATTATGGCTTCCGTCCCATAGCATAGGTTGAAAGGCGTTTCTCCGGTTGGGGTCCTTTCTGTTGTTCGGTACGCCCATAGTACGTTAAGGAGCTCTTCCGCCCATTGCCCTCCCATGTTTTGTAGGCGTGTTTTCAACCCCTTTAGTATTGTATGATTCGTGACCTCAACCTGGCCGTTGGTCTGGGGGTGTGCTACGGCTGTATGACGCAGACTGATTTTCAGGTCTTCACACATCTGAGTGAAGGATCGCCCTGTGAACTGCGTTCCGTTATCGGCCACGATTATCGCTGGTATCCCGAACCTGCAAATGATGTTCTTCCAGACGAATCGTTTTGCATTTTCTTCTGTGATTTTGGCAAGTGGCTCAGCTTCAACCCACTTAGTGAAATAATCAATTGCTAGGATGATGAACTTTCTCTGCCCAGACGCCACCGGTAGGGGACCAAGCAGGTCGATCCCCCATTGCGCGAAAGGCCATGCCCCCTGTAGCGCGGTGAGATTCACAGGCGGTTGATGAGGGATACTGGCGTGGAATTGGCAGCTTCGACATTTCTGGACAAAACTGATCGCATCTTTTTTCATTGTGGGCCAGTAGAATCCTTGGCGCAAGATTTTTCGCGCTAGGGCCCTGCCTCCTAGGTGCTCCCCACATACTCCTTCGTGTACTTCTTTTAATGCGTACTCGGCGTCCGCATCTGCCAGGCATTTTAGGTATGGTCCGGAGTATGCACGTTTAAACATTTCTCCACCTATGATTGCGAATGTGGCCGCTCTCACCCTTAGCTTTCTGGCCTCCATAGGTTCCTCGGGTAGGGTTCCCTGCTCGATGTAAGCCTTGATGGGGGTCATCCAGCATGGGCCTGCCTGTCCTATGGCTGTGACTTCCCACGGCCCCTGAATGCTTGGGACAACGATTTCTTCGATCCTCCTCCGACGGGACTGGTACCTGGTGGTTGAATTTGCTAATTTTGACAGTGTGTCTGCCCGTGCATTTTGCTCCCTGGGGATATGCAATATTTGGTAGGTCGGGACCTTCTGGAGGAGCGACTTTGCCAAACGCAGGTACAGTACCAGCTGCTCACTTTTGGCCTCAAAGTCCCCTTCTACTTGCGACACCACCAATTGTGAGTCTGTGTAGATGGTGATGTTTTCGGCGTTGAGGTCTATGGCGAGTCGTAGCCCGGTAATCAGCGCTTTGTACTCGGCCACATTGTTTGTGGCTAAGAACTTTAATCGTAGGTCGTACTCCAGGGTTATTTCTTCGGGGCTGATTAGCAGGACTCCTGCCCCTGCGCTGTCCGCGCCTGAAGCTCCGTCTACAAATAGGACCCAACGGTCTTTGGTTGCGAAATCTGGTTGTGTCCTCTCTGGTGGAATTGTACTTTCCACGACGAAGTCAGCAAGGACTTGCGACTTTATATCCGGCCTTGGGAGGAACTGTATGTCGAATTCCCCTAGCTCCACAGCCCACTTTACCAACCTTCTTGAGGCTTCGGGCCGTTGGAGGATTGCCTTGAGTGGCAGTTGTGTGAAGACTTTGATGGCATGAGCCTGGAAATAGGGCCGGAGCTTTCTGGCTGAGAAGACGAGGGCTAACACCGTTTTGTCCGCCGTGGGGTATCTTGTCTCGGTGTCGGTGAGAATCTTGCTGAGGTAGTATACGGGTCTTTGGACTCCTCCTTCTTCCTTGACGATGACGGAGCTGAGGGCGGTGGGAGACACAGCCAAGTACATGAAAAGGATATCCCCACGAACTGGTTTCGACAGAAGTGGCGGAGATGCCAAGTATTTTTTTCAAGTTTTCGAAGGCACTCTCGCACTCGTCAGTCCACTGGAAACCGGAGTTGCGGGCTCCTCGAAGGATCTTGAAGAAGGGTAGGTACTTGTCCCCGGTCCGTCCAGGAAACGGGATAAGGCGGCGATCCTGCCGTTCAACCTCTGGACCTCTTTAATGGATCGTGGCGGAGTCATCTCCTCCAATGCTTTAATTTTCTCCGGGTTGGCTTCGATCAATCTTTGCGTGACCATGAAACCCAGGAATTTTCCTGCCGTTACTCCGAACGCACATTTGCTAGGGTTGAGCCGCATTTGGAAATGGCGGAGGAGTTGGAAACATTTGTCCAAATCCTGCAGGTGATTACTGTGGAGAGTGCTTTTGACTAACATGTCATCCACATATACTTCCATCGTTTGCCCGATCAAATCTTTGAAGACGTTGTTCATCAGTCTTTGATAAGTGGCTCCTGCGTTCTTTAGTCCAAATGGCATCACCTTGTAGCAGTATGTCCCCCTATCTGTCCTGAACGCCGTGTGTTCTTCATCTTTCGGATTCATACGGATTTGGTTGTAGCCAGAGTATGCGTCCATGAAGCTGAGAAGTTGATGCCCGGCAGTGGCATCGACGAGTTGATCGATTCGAGGGAGGGGGAAGCTGTCTTTTGGACATGCCTGGTTAAGGTTGCTGTAGTCCACGCACATTCTCCACTTTCCGGAGGCCTTTTTGACCAGGACTACGTTTGCCAACCACGTAGGGTACTCTACTTCCCGGATGAATCCGGATCCTAAGAGCTTTTTCACCTCCTCTTCAATGGCCTGAAGGCGTTCCGGGGCGAAGCTCCGTTTCTTCTGAATGACGGGCCTGCACGCAGGGTTAATATTTACAGAATGAGCGATGATGCTTGGATCTACTCCTGGTATGTCCTCCAGGACCCATGCGAAAATGTCGACGTTGGCACGCAGGAAGGTTATGTACTCCTTCTGCTCCTCCTGCGTTAGGAGGGATCCAATTTGTACCACCCGGGATGGATCCTGGTGGGATAGCGTGACACTGACAATTCCTTCGACCGGGGAGGCATGTTGTATTGCCGCCTCGTCGCGTAAGTCGAAGTCGTCGATGTTCAAGGCAGCTCCTGTAGTCCTTCGAGTTTGGTTGAAGTTGCAACTGCGTGCTGCTCCTTGGTTCCCGCGGACTATTCCGGTCCCATGAGCAGTAGGGAACTTCATAGAGAGATGTGGTATGGAGGGGATTGCCCCGAAGATGATTTGAAGGGGCCTCCCGAAGATGGCATTGTAGGCGGAGTCGGCATCCACGACCACGAACAGGATGTTGTGAGTGGCTTGCTTGGGGAAACTCCCCATTGTCACCTGAAGCGTTATTGTCCCTTGTACTTCTACCGGGCGGTTGTCGAAGCCATAAACGGGTCCTGCCGCGGGGCTGAGGTGCTCTTTAGTGAGCTTCATGCTTTGCAGGGTCTTCATGTACAGTACATCGACCGAACTTTCGATATCTACCAGAATTCTCTTGATGCTGTAGCATGGGGTTCCCATTATTGCGGTGATGACCAAGGGATCTTGATGGGGGAGCGTTAGTCCTTCGAAGTCCTCGCTCCCGAAGGTGATACTGGTGTCCTGCCGCGGTTTCTTATCCTTGCGTTCACTGCTTGATTTTACTAGGGTGAGAACATGATCTGCCAGGATGGGAGGTCCTGTGATTGTTTCGACTTTTTCCCCAACCGCCCTCGGCCCATTGTATCTGCCGAGGCTTGGAAGACTGAACTCGGGCGGAACTAGATTTTCAAGGACCATTTCCGCTAGCAGGGATGTGCCGTGAATAGGGCGGTGCACGTCTTCATCATGATGCCCCCCGAGTCTCTGCTCTTCCCCCATCTCGCGCCTTAATTCTCCTTGTGCGAGCCTGGTATTCGCTCTTGTCATTGCCGTCAGTCACGAGTATCACTGTGCTGGGATACTGTCTTCTGAATTCTAGAGCTTTTGGGAATGATTTCCCACAGACGACGCCAAACTGTTACGGGTCGCACACGACTCTTCCGTGGTCCGGTCTAAATCGACCGCCTTAGCTCGGGGGTCGAGCCGGTGCGCGCAAACAGTCAAAGTAGACGGCAATGGACAAGGAGACTTTTTACCGTGGAAACCCCAAGGCGGGGTGAAAAACCACGTTGTCGGGACGGTGCCGACCGAACTTCACTATCTTCCCGGGAGGTTACAGCTTTCGGAGAAGGAGAGGGCGACAGGCCACGCCTCTTTACAATTTTGAGTGAGAGAGATGCTCGGAGGGTGACAGGCCACCTCTCACGATGCTGAGTGACTCGGGAAAATACTCTAAGTGTTGGACCCTTCGGTTGTAGAATTGTGCCTTTGAATGATGACCGCTTCGCTGACGCTCCGAGCCTTGCCTTGTTCAGGGGTCTCGCTGCACGTTGGGAGAGCGTGTATGCTGGAGTCAAGTGCGTTCGTCGGAGGCGAACGGACAACGCTCACTTCAGCGGAACGGACGACGCTCACTTCCGCGGAACGGACGACGCTCACTTCGGCGGAACGGTCGGAGTCCGTTGGAGGATTTTTCGGAGGCAGAGTTCCTTCAGAGAGAGAGAAATCTGATCCCCATAATGAAGACCCCTGGGGTCCTATTTATAGGATTCGGAGGTGGTTATGGTAGTTATGGTGTGCGGTTAGTGTTTTTAAATAAATAAGTAATTAAATAAATAGAAAAGGAGGATGATCGGACGGCCCATACGCGATCCTTCCATGATCGGGCGGTTTGGTAACCGCCGGGCGGCGATCTCGCCGGAGCGGCGATGCCGGCCACCGCCGGAATCCCAAAAATGGGCAGCGGTGGCGGCGGCCTTCTTCCTCGCGGGGAAGAAGGGACGGCCGCCGCCCTCCCACAAGGAGGGAGGGGCGGCCGGACTCCTCCCTCGGAGAGGGAGGGGCGGCCGGCCCTTCCCAAGGAAGGGGCGGCCGGCCCCTTCCAAGGAAAGGGGCGGCCGGCCCCCTCCAATGAAAGGGGCGGTCGGAGCCGGCCCCCTCAAGGAGGGGGCGGCCGGCCCCCCCTCAAGGGAGGGGGCGACCAAGGCCGGCCCCCTCAAGTTGAGGGCGGCCGGCCGGGCCAACCCCCTCCAAGGAGGGGGCGGCTATGGCCGACCCCCTCCATGGAGGGGGCGGCTGGTCCCCTCAAGGGAGGGGGCGGCCGACCCCCTCCGAGGGGACGGCCGAGGCCGTCCCCCTCAAAGAGGGGGCGGCCGGCCCCCTCGAAGGAGAGGCGGCCATGGCCGACCCCCTCCAAGGAGGGGTTGGCCAAGGCCGGCCGGTCCCCTTGAGGGAGGGGCGGCGCCCGGTGGCCGGCGGCCGGCCTCCCTCTCGAGAGAGAGGGGGCGGCGGTTAGCCCGGATTGGGCTTGGCGGTTACGCGGAGTGGGCGGTTACGCCGAGTGGCGGTTACGCCGGGTGGCGGTTACGCCGCATAGGAAAGAGAAGTTGGGTAGTGATTTGACCGGTCATGATGGAGAAAGTGGGGTTAGTGGGGGTTTGGAAAATCGCCCACTAACCCCCGGTCCGGTCCAAAATACGCGGACGTATCAAGTATGCCATTCATATGTTACATTTGAGCATTTTTTTATCAATGGGTCACAAAAATACAGCTATATATCCTCCATCAAAGCGAAAAAAGTCAAACAATTATAACAAATAGATTAATAATAATAAATATTTTTTTGAATATTTACTTCATCAAATTATAGCTAATGCAATAAGTATATGTGGAGTGATTAACTTAAGTCTATATTTAGTATTAATCGTCTCTATTTGAAGAACATAGTGTGCTAGAAGCATTGCATTATATTCTTTTGACCAATAGATAAAATAAGCACACATTTGATTGGTCATTCTTTGGGTTATGGTGATGGGCGCTTTAATGGTCATGAAAATCCCTTGATTTTCATGAAGGTTATTATTGCTCAGCATGAATCCCAAAGTCTCACATCATGATGACTACCCTCACATAGGAGGTGTCTTGATGAGTGTTCTATATAATCAATTTCATTTACATTTTTACACATTATTTCCATCATAATGTATATTTCTGTGTGTTTTGGATGTGCGGACTTTTGTGCATATCTCCAGAGAATCTATGTCAAAATTTGTTTATGCACGCTTGTGCGTTTTATGGTGCACACGTGCGTGTCTACTGTTCTCTTGGCTGCATTTCAAATGTGGATCCGAATTTGCCCGTACGACTTTTCCGCGTGTGCACGCACATGCATTTGTGCGTGCACGCCATTTTGTCAATTTTTTCAGATTCTGGGGAGATCAGAATTTGCCCGTGCGTAATCTTCGCACGCGCGTGCGCAACTTGGGCGCCCAAATTTCTGTTTCTTTTTACATAACACATGTGCTTTTTGCGGCGCACGCGCATGTGCCTTTGTGGTCATTTTGAGCGGGATACGAAACCTGGGAGCCACCCAATCCGTGCGCAAGTCATCCAGCTCGTCGAAACCGCATCTCCAAGCCTCCTTCAAGCTCCAAATCACCTCATCATTTGAATTTCAAGCATTCCTCCATTGTTTGCAAGCAATTTCTTGCGTTTCTCGTGGAGTTCTCTGAACCTCGACCAAGCCATATCGTGGGGATTTACAGTTGGAAGGAAGTTTTGGAAGATAGATCAAGTGAAGACAGGGATAAAAGGTCGGTGGCAGTGACTTTCGCACTATAAGAAAATTGGTCTTTAGTGACGAAAATTTAGTGACGAAAATTTAGTGACGAAATATATTCGGTCACTAAAGGCACCTCTTTAGTGACAGAATATAGTTCCTCACTAAAACCACCTCTTTAGTGACGAAATAAATATTTGGTCACTAAAAACATATCTTCAGTGACGAAATATTAGTTCCGTCACTAAAGTAAATTTTCTAAAGTATTTAATAACAAAAAAAATAGTCACTAGCATCAAAAAATTTAAGTTTCTTTTAGTAAAAAATTCATTTATTCTCTCATAATGAGAATGCGCTTAATGTGCCTATCAAAATTTTTATTTCTTATGAAATCATCATTTAAGGTAATACGATTCACGTCGTCGCCGTCCGAATTCTTTTTGTGATGAAATTAGAGGTTAGCCACTAAATGATATTTTTCAATTAGTTAGTTATTAAAATTAAAATTTGGTATTTAAAAATATTTTTTTAGTGACCAAAATAATCTTACGTCACTAAAAATTAATGTTTAGTAATTAAATTAGATTTCGTCACAAAATAATTCTATTTAGTGACAAAAATATAATTGTTCACAAAAAAAATCCCTCAATAAAACTCACTGAATCCCGTGTGTATTTTGTAATCCCGCGTGTATTTCATTTTGGTAGGCACTTCTTAACCCTAAATAGGCGATTTCCTTCGGCTCATCTTTCCTCGCCTCTTGACGACGAGCCTCTGTGATCCCTCCGACGACGAGCCCCCTTCAACTCCCTCGACGACCTCCGTTCGATCCTCCGCCCTCTCGACGACCTCCGCCCTCTCGATGACGATGGGTGATCTCCCTTTCGACGACGTCCACCACTCGATCTGAAGACGCCAGCCCTCTCGACGACGATGACCTCCGCTCGGTAAAGGGGTAAATAGATTTCTTCTTCCGTTGCTTTGATTTCTGCTTGAGTTTTTTTCGATTTCTGCTTGTCTTGTGCACGACTTCTAACCTTCTCCATCGATCAACGATTAGGGTCCCCTCTTCCAGTCTCTATTCCAGCCATTGTTCTTGCCCACTCTTCCAGTCACTATTCAAGGCATTGTTCTCGCAGACCTTCAGTTTAAGGCTAGGTAATATTGCATATTTTCTATTTCTGAAAATTTGGAGTAGATTTTCATTTGAAGTCATGGGCCTAACTAGCCAATATTTAAATGCTTATTTGTCTTGGGCATTTATTAAGTTATTTTAGAACTTCAGTATTGACAAATCAGGATAATCATTGTGATTACCATTAGATTTATGAATAGACGTTATTTTTCTATATCAGGCGAGAGTATTACAGCCTTCCCTTTTCTCCAGGGATACTCATCTTGAGCTATTTTGATGTGTATTAATGCTTTCTTCCCAGGGATACTCATATTTAGCTATTGCATTAACTCTGCCAGATTCTGGCCATCTGGTTGCATGTGAAAGAGATGCAAACTGTCTTGAAATTGCTAAGTAGTATGAGCATTTGTTTTTGGCCATTAGGTGTTTCCCACAAGGTGAGCATTTGTTTTAATAGGATACCTATTCCTTTGATTTCCAAAAATATAAGATTGATGTTTATATGATGATGTTTCAGTTACACTATGCAGTTTATATGGTGAGTGTTCTTGAAGTTAGATTTCATCATCATCTATTACCTCTCAAAATAGATGTGCTTTGTGTCACAACCCGCATTTTCCCAACATTAAAAATGCTATCAGAGTAGGAAAAGCTACGCGTTGTGATGCCATGTCACGTAGGAGACGTCTACTGACGTTAAGACAACTTATCCTTCATCGCAGTTCAAGCAATTATTGTTATCAAATCAAAGTGATTCAAAAATTATTTATGCAGAAAATTAACAAGCCGCGTCCCTCGACTAGGTGGATCAACTAGTCCACGCTTTTTAAAAATATAGTTTTACGCAGCGGAAATAAAATACTTGATTTAATTACAAAGTGGCCTAAGTGAACATGAAGACCTAGTGAGGTGCACCATGCAAGATCGAATGTATGGATATACTATATATAAAAGTAGATTCATCACGCGCAAAAAGTAGTGAGATTAACATTTCAAAACATGATATGCAATGCAACAATTACCTTAACATATCTAACAAGGGGCCATAAAGCCAACTAATATCTAACCATTCCAGAACAAGTGTTCAAAAGTGAACCACAAGTAACAGCAACAGTGAAACAAAAATCTAACTAAACGGCGCCACGGGCGTCAACACCTGACACGAACCCATGGGCCGACAAGTCCACAGAATACTCTACCTCAAGAGAGTCAGAAGATGACAACTAAAGAAGCTCCGCACTAACACCTGCTACTGTCCAGAACCTGAGGCATTCAAAGAAAGAACACCTCAGGAACAAGTACAAGTGGTGCAGAAAATAAGAAAGTAAGCAAACCTCCGCGAGACCGGAGGGAAACAGAAGCTGCAAGGGTCAGTGATGACAAAGCTAGCAGCTAATAATCAACAGGAAAAGAAATGGCAGAAGTATTTAATAATCAGCAGAAAAGGAAACAGCAGAACAACTAAAAATCAGCAGAATAGGCTCACCTAACAAAGGTGAGAACACAGGCGATGACAAAACTTGCCATAAGCAAAAGAAAAGCCATTCACTTTCAAATTATTAATCATGTTACTCTTGTTCAGAATTATAGAGACTGATCAGCTCATCCAAAAGAAGAGCACCGCACTGGGGGCAAAAACCACACCGCGTACGACCTCCTAATCAAAAGCTTAAAAGAGCACCGCACCGGGGGCAAAAACCACACCGCGTACGGCCTCCAACAGAATTCATATTTTCATGCAATTTCAAGGAACAAAGGGCGAGGCCCAACGGAACATGTCATACCATAATGTAAGTAGCAAATGAGAAAAAATCAAGGAGATATGAAGCTAAAAAAAGTCTTTTTGATCTTTTATTAACTGGCATAACGTCAAATTATTAGCAGCAATAATAGAGAAATAAATGGAGATAAGACATAGTTAGATCAAGAACACCGGCTTGGAGCGGTTATATGACAAGAGAAAGAGCAAGGGCAAGAACACCACTTGCCTTAGGTTTTGCTGGAAAAACTCTCCGAATCGCTCCCCGTTGTAGATCGGGTTACGAGAAGGCGAGAGGAGTCAAGATCTACAAGAGATCCGGCTAGAAAAGGTTAGGGTACAAAAGACCTAACGAAAAAGTTTCACAAAGCGGAAGGAAATTACCACGAGGACGAAGCTCTCGTCGAGAGCTTTCCGAATCTATGCTCGGCTCGCGATTTCGACCACCGGAGCTCCGTCGGCGGCGTCCGGAAGATTCACGAAATCCCCACTCCCGTCGCTCGCTCTCTCTGGTTCAGACAGAATGACGAAGAAGCTGGGTTCGTTTTTTTTTTTTTTGGCAACATCACATAGTTTTAATAATAATAATACCATTATTATTATCATTATTAATAAATGAAGGAAGGGGTCGACGCATGCATGCAGAAAGGAGGGACTTGGAAGTCGACGCAGGGCTGGAGCAGAAGTCGACTCAAGGGGGAGAAATCGACGCATGCTTTGAGAGGGGAAGAAGAAGTCGACGCATGCTTCGAGAAGGGGAGAGTAAATCGACGCGGGGGGGGAGGAGTGAAGTCGACGCAAACATGCAAATGGAGGAGGGAGGTCGACGCATACGTTGAAAGGAATGTATATATATATACGTTTGAATTTTTTTTATATTATTATTATTATTATTATTATTTTATCACAAAAAATAACGAACGCCGAATCCAACGAATATTTCGTCTAAAGTGAACGGCGGCGCTACGAATCCAACAGCGAAGTTGGAATCAAAACCTGACGTGCCGTTTTCGAGATATGAATGGCGGAAGTTACGACGAGCTTTAAATATATACAAAACTTCTAAAATGCGCCGAAGCTCCAAAATGGCTCGGATCGCGACGAAACTTGATAGACAAGTCTAAAATTAAATAATCTAATTTCCTAACGTAAAATTTTTCAATTCCGGGTCGTCGCAAATTTTGGTCGACTTGACCCAAACGGACGCGAAAACGCGCAAACGGCAACGCGCCGCTAACTCGACGTTAAAAGTAACGCCCCGACGTTATTAACACGCCATTACTGATTTAAACAAACACTGGAAAAATCAGGGGCGTTACAGCCACTCCCCCTAAAAGAAAGTTTCGTCCCGAAACTTGACATAAGGGCAGAAAACAACATTAAGATAGGTACATGATGCATGAAAGGAAATTCACCAGAGCTAATTAAATGAAAGGTAAAAGGTACAGGGAAGAGGATTCACCTGAACTAATCAATTTAAAAATAAGAAGGTGCATAAATAACATTTGGACAAAAAATGGTGCAGGAGACAATATTTGGTCAAATAAGTAGTGCAGGAAAAGAAAAAGAGATTCTTTTTTTTTACCTGAGCCATTAAAAGAAGAGGTGCGGATGAGATTCCCGCATAGCCGATTCCAGCTCCCATGTTGCGCTCTCGACGTCAGGATTTCGCCAAAGAACTTTTACCATGGGGATGGATTTCCTACGCAACACCCGCTCTTGGGTTTCCAAAATCCGAACAGGCTCCTCAACATAAGATAAATTGGGCTGAATCTGAGGTACCGAATCGAGGACTTGACGATTGCTGCGGACACATTTCCTTAACTGACTCACATGGAACACATCATGGACGACAGGGAAGGTAGCAGGTAACTCCAATCTATGAGCGGACACTCTGATGCGCTCAACGACCTGAAATGGCCCAACATATCTGGGATCCAACTTGTGGTTCTTCCCAAATCTTTTAACGTCTGGCATCGGAGAGACCTTCAGAAAAACACTGTCCCCAACCGCAAACTCCAGATCTGCCCTTCTTTGATTGACATACTTTTCGTACCGCTCCTGAGCAACGCGGAGCTTCTCCCGAATATTAGTCACCGCCTCCTCCATTTTCATTAAAGCTTCCGGACCTAGCAACGGTCTCTCACCGACTTCGACCCAAAACAAGGGAGTCATGCAGCGCCTCCCATACAACGCTTCAAAAGGGGCCATCTGCAGACTTTCTTGGAAGCTATTATTATATGCAAACTCCATGAGTCTGAGGCGCTCGTCCCAAGCTCCACCATGCTCCAAAATGTAACACCTGATCATGTCTTCCACAATCTGATTAACTCGCTCCGTCTGACCATTGGTCTGCGGATGGTATGCGGTCGAAAACCTGAGGTCGGTGCCCAAAGCTCCCTGTAAGCTCTGCCAGAATCGCGACGTAAATCTGGAGTCTCGATCTGACACGATACTCATTGGCACTCCATGCAAACGGATGACCTCATCCAGATATAACTCTGCTATCTTCTTCATAGAGTAGCCGACTTTGAAGGGGACAAAATGCGCACACTTCGTCAATCGATCAACTATAACCCAGACTGAATCATGTCCACGAGGGGACCTCGGCAAACCCGTAATAAGGTCCATCGATATGCTTTCCCATTTCCACATGGGGATCTCCAAAGGGGTCAGTTTTCCTCCAGGCCTGCCATGATCGGCCTTCACCCGCTTGCATGTGAAGCACTCCGATACAAATTTGGCAATGTCGTTCTTCATGCCCGACCACCACACGATTTGCTTCAGATCTCTATACATCTTGGTGGAACCCGGGTGGTAGGACACACTAGATCCGTGAGCCTCCCTGCAAATCATAACTCGAATGTCTTCCACCGCCGGGATACAGAATCTACCTCTATACAAGAGGGTACCAAGCTCATCAATGGAGAAATCAGATAATTCTCCTTTCTCGGTCCTTCCTCGGAGATGCTGAAGATCTGGGTCTTCTTTCTGACGTAACCTTGTGAGGGTGATCCACGAAGGCTCTTCTGCCTCCAAACGAGTGCGCTCGCCACATCTCACCGCCGAAATATCCATCAAAAGAAACTCCTCAACTAAGGCTTGAACAGATAAATTGAAGATCTGAGCCGTCTTCCTACTCAACGCATCGGCCACCACATTGGCCTTACCGGGATGATAAAGGATATCCACTTCATAATCAGCAACATATTCCAACCACCGGCGTTGGCGCAAATTCAGCTCCTTTTGTGTGAATACATACTTCAAGCTTTTATGGTCGGTATAAATCTTGCACACAGCTCCATATAGTAAGTGTCTCCACAGCTTCAGGGCATAGATCACCGCCGCAAACTCCAAATCATGGGTGGGGTAATTCTTCTCATGAACCTTCAATTGCCTAGATCCATAGGCGATCACCTTCCCCTCTTGCATCAGAACGCAACCAAGTCCGATGTGGGAAGCATCAACATACACCGCAAACTCCACTCCCTCGATAGGCAGAATGAGAATTGGGGCAGAACACAACCTTCTCTTCAGCTCTTGGAAAGCCTCCTCACACTTATCACTCCAAATGAAGGCGGCATTCTTCTGCGTAAGCCGAGTCATCGGAGCGGACAATGTGGAGAAACCCTCCACAAATCTCCTATAATATCCGGCCAAACCCAAGAAACTCCTGATCTCCTTTGGAGTAGAAAGTCTCTTCCAATCCATCACCGCTGAAATCTTGGCGGGATCAACGGAGATTCCATCCTTGCTCACCACATGTCCTAAAAAGGACACCCGAGGCAGCCAAAACTCGCACTTGCTCAGCTTAGCATACAGCTTATGCTCTCTCAAGACAGACAGAACCTGACGCAAATGATAGGCATGCTCCTCATCACTGCGAGAATAGATGAGAACGTCGTCGACGAAGACGACCACAAAACGGTCAAGAAAGTCCTTGAATACCCGGTTCATCAGATCCATGAACGTAGAAGGCGCGTTGGTCAAACCAAAGGACAACACGAGGAACTCGAAATGCCCGTACCGGGATCTAAAAGCCGTCAGAGGAATGTCCGACTCACGAACCCTCATCTGGTGGTAGCCTGAACGAAGATCAATCTTCGAGAATTTGGTGCACCCACGCAGCTGGTCGAACAAATCATCAATCCGCGGCAACGGATATCTATTCTTGATCGTCACCTTGTTCAACTCTCGATAATCGATACACAGCCTCATGGAACCGTCCTTCTTCTTCACAAAGAGAACAGGAGCAGCCTATGGTGAAGTGCTCGATCTGATGAAACCACACTCCAGAAGTTCATCCAACTGAATACGCAATTCTTCTAACTCACGAGGCGCCATGCGGTACGGTGCCTTGGCAATGGGCCGGGTGCCTGGTTCGAGGTCTATGGAAAACTCCACCTCTCTTTCGGGAGGAAGAGCGGAAAGCTTGTCCGGAAAAACATCGGGAAACTCTCGCACCACCGGGATACCCTCCACGGTTGGCTCCACACGAGAAGCATCCACAGCGCAGATAGAAACCAGAAAACCCAAACAACCAGAGGTTAAAGCTCGGCGGGCACGTACCGCAGAAATAATCGGAGAACTCTCCCGAGGTAAACCATAAATGCTCAATGGACGTCCGTCGCCCAACTTGAAATCTAACCGCTTCTCCTTGCACTTGATCACGACATCATACTTGGACAACCAGTCCATCCCGAGAATCACGTCGAAATCTGCCAAATCTAGCATCTTCAAATCCGCTAGAACCTGGACACCACCCAAAGAAATGGGGCACTCCCGGATACCCCGATCTGACGTAACCTGATCTCCAGACGGAAACTTAACGGACAAGGCATCATCCAACCGGTCGATAGACCATCGGTGCCTATCAACTAAACTCCTAGCAACGAAAGAGTGAGACGCTCCCGAATCAAACAGGGCACGCGCCCACCTATTCTTCACCTTGAATTCACCTAAATAAGCGTGCGTAACTAGACAACTAGTAAGCTAAATTTTTGAAAAAGGAGAACAAGTTTGGAGGAAAGGAACTAACTAGATATTACATGCGCTGTGGTTTGAGCTTCCTCTCTGGTCAGCACATTAAGCTTTAGTCTTGACCACGAACTGCGGGGGCGGCGGCAAGGTCTGCAGAGGAACCGCTGAAGTCACGGTCTGCGAATTCGGGCAGTCGGCCCTACGATGTCCTTTTTGCCCACACAGGAAACAACAACCGGCCTTCTTGTAACATTGGGCCGCCTCATGCCCGGGCTTGGAACAGAAAGAGCACACTGGGATCGCCTTAGGTGCGTCCTGAATTAAACTAACCTTTAACGGCTCCAGCGCCTCGAGCCTCTTGAAACACCTTTCGAACGGGTGGCCCCGCTTGCCACAGAAGCTACAGTGCCCCACACCCCTCTTCTTCGAGTCCGAGTGAGATGCCTTGGAACTCTCCCGATCATCCAACTTTCTCTTATCACTCTTTGCCTGCTGCCCACGAATCTTCATCTTCTCAATAGATTCGGCCTTCAATGCGGCCTCCACCGCTTCAGCATAAGTCTTTGACCCATAGGCGCTAGCCCACTGCTGGACGTCGCCAGTGAGACCACCCAAAAACCGCTTCACTCTACCTTCCTCCGAGGCCACCAACTCGGGGGCGAATCTACTCAACTTGCTGAACTCGATCTCGTACTCACTGACGGTGAGCTGTCTCTGCTTCAGATGTAGAAAGTTGTTCATCAATCGGTCGCGCTCAACCGAAGGGAGGAACTTCTTAAGCAACAAACCCTTAAACGTCTCCCAAGAGCACCCCGCGGCGAGACCTTCCTTCTCCCTAATCCACCAACCTTTCGCCAAACCCTTCAGTTGATAAGCAGCCACCATCACCTTAATTTGAAGCCTCAGAGACACCTGAATAGGAGAACATCTCCTCCATGCTGATCACCCAATCATCCAGGGCCATGAAGTCTGCCCTACCATCATAGGTAGGAGGTCCCAAACGCTGAAAGTGTGGAATGAAGTTCATCTCCGGTGGCAATGCCACTGGAGGCACTAGGGGAGCAGGAGCGGCTGGACTCACCACCGGTTCTTGCACAACAGGCTGCTGCACCGAGGCAGCAGACACCAAAGACTAAATTTGAGCCTGCATTGCGACCAAGTGTCTCGTCAAAGCCTCATTGCTCTGCCGCAGGCTTTCGATCACGGACTCACTCTGACCACCAGAAGACTCTCCCTCAGGCAGGGGAGTCGATCGTGTCACTCTCCTACGAGACATGTCTACAAGAAGGATGGACATTCAATCAGAAACAGGCTTACAAAGCTTAAGCCAAACAGACTCGGAAAAATCCACGGATCGATTCGGAACAGGAAAGAAAACAAGCTGCTATTGCTGTTACCTTGTTCTGGAATTTCATGAAATGATGCCATGATTAACTTAGGATGATGCGCCATCATCCTATTGACTCTTGTGCTATGACATGAGTGCATGAATATTTAAATTTCTTTTCAAATCATGTGTGTACATATGTTATCTGGTATGTCTTTAACTTGGCACGCGTGTTTATGCGATGATATGAATGTATGCAGTGCTATGCATTCTAGAAAGAGGCCTTAATGCATGTTATGAGCGGCGTACACATGTAATGTTATGCATCCCATACTACATAACATTACATATAACGAAAAAGAAAATGTGCTAATGGGCATCCATGTAATGGTGGTTATGTATCTCATACTACATAACCGTCACATGTTGCCACCTATGGTGGATCCATATACAAACACATATTATGCATCCCATACTACATAATATGCCCGTATACTTCTTATCATGCTATGAGTGTTGTGTCCATGCTTCAGTCAAAACATATTGATGACATATCGGTTTGTGTATACAAAGAAATGGTCTTATGAGGTTCTGCTTAGGATAGCGGTTGTTTGGCTCACACGCCAAACCACCCAACTACCTTTTTCACAGAACCTACCTCTGATACCAACTGTCACAACCCGCATTTTCCCAACATTAAAAATGCTATCAGAGTAGGGAAAGCTACGCATTGTGATGCCACGTCACGTAGGGGACGCCTACTGACGTTAAGGCAACTTATCCTTCATCGCAGTTCAAGCAATTATTGTTATCAAATCAAAGTGATTCAAAAATTATTTATGCAGAAAATTAACAAGCCGCGTCCCTCGGCTAGGTGGATCAACTAGTCCACGCTTTTTTAAAAATATAGTTTTACGCAGCGGAAATAAAATACTTGATTTAATTACAAAGTGGCCTAAGTGAACATGAAGACCTAGTGAGGTGCACCATGCAAGATCGAATGTGTGGATATACTATATATAAAAGTAGATTCATCACGCGCAAAAAGTAGTGAGATTAACATTTCAAAACATGATATGCAATGCAACAATTACCTTAACATATCTAACAAGGGTCCATAAAGCCAACCAATATCTAACCATTCCAGAACAAGTGTTCAAAAGTGAACCACAAGTAACAGCAGCAGTGAAACAAAAATCTAACTAAATGGCGCCACGGGCGTCAACACCTGACACGAACCCATGGGCCGACAAGTCCACAGAATACTCTACCTCAAGAGAGTCAGAAGACGGCAACTAAAGAAGCTCCGCACTAACACCTGCTACTGTCCAGAACCTGATGCATTCAAAGAAAGAACACCTCAGGAATAAGTACAAGTGGTGCAGAAAATAAGAAAGTAAGCAAACCTCCGCGAGACCGGAGGGAAACAGAAGCTGCAAGGGTCAGTGATGACAAAGCTAACAGCTAATAATCAACAGGAAAAGAAATGGCAAAAGTATTTAATCATCAGCAGAAAAGGAAACAGCAGAACAACTAAAAATCAGCAGAATAGGCTCACCTAACAAAGGTGAGAACACAGGCGATGACAAAACATGCCATAAGCAAAAGAAAAGCCATTCACTTTCAAATTATTAATCATGTTACTCTTGTTCAGAATTATAGAGACTGATCAGCTCATCCAAAAGAAGAGCAGCGCACCGGGGGCAAAAACCACACCGCGTACGGCCTCCTAATCAAAAGCTTAAAAGAGCACCGCACCGGGGGCAAAAACCACACCGCGTACGGCCTCCAACAGAATTCATATTTTCATGCAATTTCAAGGAACAAAGGGCGAGGCCCAACGAAACATGTCATACCATAAGGTAAGTAGCAAATGAGAAAAAAATCAAGGAGATATGAAGCTAACAAAAATCTTTTTGATCTTTTATTAACTGGCATAACGTTAAATTATTAGCAGCAATAATAGAGAAATAAATGGAGATAAGGCATAGTTAGATCAAGAACACCGGCTTGGAGCGGTTATATGGCAAGAGAAAGAGCAAGGGCAAGAACACCACTTGTCTTAGGTTTTGCTGGAAAAACTCTCAGAATCGCTCCCCGTTGTAGATCGGGTTACGAGAAGGCGAGATGAGTCAAGATCTACAAGAGATCCGGCTAGAAAAGGTTAGGGTACAAAAGACCTAACAAAAAAGTTTCACAAAGCGGAAGGAAATTACCACGAGGACGAAGCTCTCGTCGAGAGCTTTCCGAATCTATGCTCGGCTCGCGATTTCGACCACCGGAGCTCCGTCGGCGGCGTCCGGAAGATTCACGAAATCCCCACTCCCGTCGCTCGCTCTCTCTGGTTCAGACAGAATGAGAAAGAAGCTGGGTTCGTTTTTTTTTTGGCAACATCACATAGTTTTAATAATAATAATAATACCATTATTATTATCATTATTAATAAATGAAGGAAGGGGTCGACGCATGCATGCAGAAAGGAGGGACTTGGAAGTCGACGCAGGGCTGGAGCAGAAGTCGACTCAAGGGGGAGAAATCGACGCATGCTTTGAGAGGGGAAGAAGAAGTCGATGCATGCTTCGAGAAGGGGAGAGTAAATCGACGCAGGGGGGGGGGAGGAGTGAAGTCGACGCAAGCATGCAAATGGAGGAGGGAGGTCGACGCATACGTTGAAAGGAATGTATATATATATACGTTCTGAATTTTTTTTATAATAATAATATTAGTATTATTATTATTATTATTATTATTATTATTTTATCACTAAAAATAACGAACGCCGAATCCAACGAAAATTCCGCCTAAAGTGAACGGCGGCGCTACGAATCCAACGGCGAAGTTGGAATCAAAACCCGACGTGCCGTTTTCGAGATATGAATGGCGGAAGTTACGGCGAGCTTTAAATATATACAAAACTTCTAAAATGCGCCGAGGCTCCAAAATGGCTCGGATCGCGACGAAACTTGATAGACAAGTCTAAAATTAAATAATTTAATTTCCTAACGTAAAATTTTTCAATTCCGGGTCGTCGCAAATTTTGGTCGTCTTGACCCAAACGGACGCGAAAATGCGCAAACGGCAACGCGCCGCTAACTCGACGTTAAAAGTAACGCCCCGACGTTATTAACACGTCATTACTGAATTAAACAAACACCGAAAAAATCAGGGGCGTTACAGCTTTGCAATGGGAAAAGGCATATGACTAAACTGTGGCCAGACATTGGTTATTTCCTAAGGTCATTTTTCGTGAAGAAATGGTGCCTATGAGGAGCATGAAGCGGGGAGCTTGGAGAGGATGGAGAAATCAATATGTTTGTTCAACACAGTATATTTATTTATTTGAGTTACATGTAAAGAAAGAATTATTATGTAATATTTGTTTATTATAGAATTTTTGTATGTATTTAGTTTAATAGAGTTAAAAACTCTATTGGTCTGTACTAAAGGATTTGGGTTATCTCTAACTTTTTTTCTATTAATAAATTTAAAGAAACATTCTCTTTTCTTTCATGATATTTTTTAGCAAATGAATATTTTATTTATTATTTTATTTAACGATGAAATAAATAATTTTAGTAACCAAAAGTTATAATTATTGCATTACACAACTAGTGACTAAATAAATTTGGTCACTAAATATATTTAGTGACGAAAAAAATTTATCACTAATCATGTTCATTTAGTGACGAAAAAAGTAGTTGTCACTAATAATGCACATTTAGTGACGAAAAATAGTTGTCACCAATAATGTACATTTAGTGACGAAAATTAGTTGTCACTATAAATGTATATTTAGTGGCGAAAATCAATGACCACAAAAAATGTATATTTAGTGGCAAAAATTAGTTGTTACAAAAAATATATATTTAGTGACGGAAATTTATTTGGTCACTAAAGACATTTTGTGACGCCCCTTTTGCAATCACCTTCTGACAGATTAAATTTGGTCACTAAATGTCTTTAGTGATCAAACTGCAATATTTAGTGACGGAAATTTTCGTCACTAAATGTCAATTTTCTTGTAGTGTTTGAACCCCGGACGCATCTAAGACAACTTTAGAGGGCGGAGGATCAATCCACACCTCACTCGCGAAACCAAGGAGTAATCTCTTGTTCTTCCTCTTTCTTCGGCGGTATTACTTCTTGATTCTAGCTTGTAGTTCCTTTGCTGATGATAACTACTAGTGGTGTAGATGATTAGATGTGTTTGTTTCCAAATGTGGATTTTGTTTGTATGAATTACTTGTAGAATGATAAGTATGGTTAATAGATTTTCTTAGTTAATTAATTGCTTGTAGATTCACAATTCTTTGATTAAATCTGCTAAACTTGCTAATGATCTCGAAGTCGATAGATACTACCTTTATGCTGCTCTCTACAATATGATAAACACCGAGTGCAAACTCAAACATTATTATTTGCAGTCAGTATCCTTGTCGAACATCAAGTTTTTGACGTCATTGCCAGGGAGCACAAAAAATTCTTTGGAGACACTTCGACGAAAATTTCACGGCATGATTTAGCCATTTTCTGCTTTGTTATTTTCTTATTCTTAGTTGTTGTTTGTGACAACACACTTGGAGAAAGGGTTTTTGGTGTTCCTAGTGTATGTGTGTTTTCTTTAGTTGATGTGAAGAGGTGATCGTGTGATCATTCCCTATGATCCGGGGATTGAAAGAACCTTGCAGAGGTTGAGACGTATTGGTGAAGGAATGGGGGACCGTCAAAACCCCGATAGAGTCAATGGTGACGTGGAGGAGGTTCAACCTCCCCGATAGAAAACATTGAGTGAGTATTCTCTCCCGATAGTTGGGAATGCTTCCCCCATTCTCCGTCTGAAATTGTGAATCATACTTTTGAAATCAATTCGACAATCATCCATATGATTCAGAATACAATGCAATTTAGCGTCCTCTCTCTTGAGGATTCACAACTCCACATCGATAATTTTTTGGAGATTTGCGGCACCTTTCGCTACAACGGTGTTACAAATGATGCTGCCAAATTGCGCTTGTTCCCATTTTCTCTCAGAGACAGAGCGAAGCAATGAATTCTATCGCAAGCACTCGGCTCTATTGACTCCTGGGGCTCCCTCCAAAAAAAAGTTTTGAGCAAGTACTTTCCTGCTGAAAGGATGATAATGGCTAGAAATGAGATCACTACCTTCCACCAGCTCGATCAAGAATCTCTAGCGTAGGCAAGGGTGCTTCAAGGGACTGACACAAATGCCCACAACATGTGATTGAGAAGTGGTTGCAAGTGCAAACCCTATATACTGGTATGGAAACCCCCCCCCCCCCCCCCCCATTCGTGCCACTATCGAAGCTGATGTAAGCGGGTCGTTGATGAGCAAGTCCCCTGATGAAGCATTTGATATGATTGAAGAGAAGACACTGAACAATATGCAGTGAGGTAGAAATCGACATGTCCAAAAGAAGGTTGGTGAAATATTCCTTGAGGTAGATAATATCACCGCCCTGGCTGCACAACTAAGTTTGATGAGTTAGAAGCTGGACAAGCTGTCTGTGGGTGCCAGCATTGTTCCTCCTGCTACAGTTCATACAATCTTGCGTGACTACTGTGGCACACCTGGGCACCATATTTAACACCACAGTTTTGCTGATCTGAGAGTTAACGTCGGGCGTTAGGTCTTCTTCGCTGGGAACCGCCGAAATGATAGGTTTTTCATGATGCACGATCGTGCGTTTTTCTTGACGCACGATCGATCCGACCGTGCGTGCTCTTCGGCTGGCAAAATGGTGTTCCGACTTTGATCGTGCGTTTTTACGCACGGTAGTGCGTTCGACCCTGCGTTCGCTGACTAACGGAACCAGATCCGTAAACAACAAAAGTTGGGCGTCCGTTTGGCTTAGACCTTGATCTAACGGCTCAGATGAGTTCGTATGAGGGGTCTAATTTGGGCTGAGGGGGGGGGGGGGGGGGGGGTTCCCTCTTCATTTCTTTTCATCTTGGGTTTTGAGGGCTTGAGAGAGAGAAGGGGTTTGGAGGAGGAAGAGAGCTAGATCCCGCCATTGTTGGAGCTTCAGAGCTCCGTTCGCCGATCCAAGACCGACAACGTGTAGGGGACGTCGAGGCGCTTCTTCTCCTCCATTCTCTTGCAAGTTTCTCATAGCTAGGAGGAAATCTCAAAAGGTAATGACATTTCTCCTCCCGGTCTTTAGGATGCGTGCATGACATCCCTTTTTCCTCTTTATTTTTCTGCATTTATGCACCGGATCCGTCGAGTGAGAGGGATCCGGGTCGCCTTGGTTCAAGAGGAACCATCGGGTTGATTGAGTCCGTCCCCGACATGATTTGCACTAGAAATCCGCTCCGTTAGTGGATTATGCATTGTGGTTGAAGCCGGATTCGCGACCGTTGGTCCGATTCGGTGATGTTGATTGACGCGCATTTTAGGCGTTTTGCTAGAAATCCGAATACGGCGAACTCATCGTCGTGATGCCCTTGTAGTTTCGCATGTTGACGAATGTTGGTTTTCGGGCGGGGAAATAATGTGCGGGTTATGAGGCGTGTGATGCCTAATGATGTGCGAAGGTGCGACTTGGTCTTTGTGGTCGGCTGGCTATCCCGTGAATGCTGGAATTCACGTGTGGAGAGTGTCCCGGCAAGACAAGTCCCTTCGGTGTTGACTGGCAAGATCATGTGAGCTGTCAGACAAGCTCGATGGCATGGTGGGCCAGGCGCGGTGGGTCACATCGTGAGCTCTTGGCCTTGGGCTACGATGCCCTTTGGGGAAAGTGTTGAGTACCCCGTGGTTGTGCTGTGCATAATATTGTTGGCAAGAGCACGTGAGCTGTCAGACAAGCCCGATGGCATGGTAGGCCAGGTGCGGTAGGTCACAGCGCGAGCTCTTGGCCTTGGGCTACGATGCCCTTTGGGGGAATGTCGAGTACCCCGTGGTTGTGCTGTTGATGTATGATGACGTGTTAGATTCATACGCTTTAGGGTGCCTTGGGTGAAACCCGGGTTGCATTCATATTGCATTTGTAGGCCCCTTTTATTACTTGCTCAACATATGAACGTAGATGATGGTTGTGACACTCATGCCTGTTGTTTATGTTGATTTTATTTATATACATGCGCATATGAAGTGCTGACTTGCAGGGTGATGTAGTTCCCCGGGGTCCGCTAGGACGGCCGGGAGGAGGGGTGTTGTTACACCGTTTGTGGTCAGCCATAACTGACCCTCGTTTACCGCTCTTTGTGATTTGGATGCAGGCCAAGGATCGCAGGCCGGACCCAGCTCGCCGGCCAAAAAGGTCTAAAGCTTCATGAAGTGTTTACTTAGCTTTCCTGTTTTTCTGTACTTGTCTTTTGTTATTTCCGGATTGCATGCCGAGGTAGCTTAGGGAAGCTAGTTTTTCCCCTTATTGGGATTTCTTATGTGTTGAATATTTGATGACTTGGATACTGGTTTTGTAAGGCCTTAAGGCCAGTTTTACTCCTATGTAGTTGTGGACAATCTCTGTGTTACTTAGTTTTGTTTCCGTTGTGTATTCTGAGTTTTGAGTTGAGTAGTTATATTATCTTTTAATACTGAAGCTGTGACGGTTATATGTTGTGGGGTCCCGGCCAGACCTATATTATATAGTCATTACAGGGGAGGTGTTACACCATGCATACGAGTGTAGCATTGTACTGGGATCTTCCTCTGCCGCTCTTCAAAGTGTAGAAGTGGTTGATTACATGGGTAATCCACCCCATAATAACTTCTCTTCTAACTCATATAATCCCGGATGAAGGAATCATCCAAACTTTTCATGGAAGTAAGACAACTATCAAGGCAGACCAAGTGGGTCAAACCAGACTCCTTATCAGTGCCCTCCCCAACAAAGTGAGAAGAGACAAATGGAGCTCATGATGGGAAAATATATGGAAAGGACCAATGCGATAATTCAAAATCAGCGGGCTGCCCTTCAAAGCATGGAAGGGCAATTATGCCAAATTGCAAATCTGAGAGTTATGTCGATTGCCGGTTTCAAGTATGTGAGGGAGCAGATCTCCCTCGACCTCTGTTCAAATTCAATTATATTATATAAATCTTATATAATTATTGGAGTAGTCTAAGAGAAGAAACATACTTCTAAATGTTGGATCAGAGAAGCGTAAAGAGCAGTTTCAAAATTGGTGAAAAGAAAAACCTGAGAGAATATCATAATTTTTGTATACGACCTTGTATTTTAAATTTTTTGAAGTGAATAAAAAAAATGAAATCATTGAATTTAAAAAGAAACGATAACAATGATATTACATATGTTTCACAAAAGACAAATTTTCTAATATATATAGATATATTTTTCTTCCTCTGTCACTTAGGCTTCGTTTGGATAAGCGTTTTCACTTTGGTGAAGGAGCAACTGCCCCCGCAAGACGGGAAAACAAACCCGCGCCGCGCGCGGGCGGCGACGGTTGCTCCCGCATCCTTCGCAAAACGGCGATTCCCACCCCGTCACCAACCCACCCCGTTTCCATCCCCGCCCGATTCCCGCCGTCCATCCAAACAAAGCCTTAGGCTTCATTTGGTTCGACGGTGGCGGATGAAGTCGGCGGGTCCAAACTGAGCATTGGAACCGGAGGGGAGGTGGGGCTGGAAACGCTCCATTTAGGCGCATTTTCCTCTGTCTGGCGGGTGCAAACTGAGCAAATGCCGCCGCCGCCCGTTTGTTTACCAAATCTATCGCCGATCTGTAGCGGGTGAAGCTTGCTGGAGGCCGAGGGCCACCGGGATTATGCTTCCACCTCAACGACGACGAGCAACAGATGACTCAGGAGATCTAAAAACGGCGTTCTATAAAGAAGATGGAAGTTAACTTTAAGGGTCCGTTCGTTTGAACGGAATTGGCTTTTCGACAAAAAATCAATATCTACATGAATTGAATTTTTACAAAATTTCAATTTTGTTGTTCAACGGAAGATTAAATTCAGTCAACAGAATTGAAATTGAGGCATAAAAGTTGTTTAGCTCGATGATGGAATTGATATTGGAATTAACATTATACAATAATTTTATAAAACTCAAAATAGGTGTCACACGCCGAACGCATTAAATTGCATAATATGTTTTAAGACGTGCGTTTTTCGCCCAAGTGCAATTTTTTCGCCTAGATGCGCATTTTTTTCCCGGGCGCGCATTTTTTTCCAAGACGCGTGTTTTTTGCGAAGGTGTGTTTTTTGGCCCATGACTACATTTTCGCCTGATCGCGAGTTCTTCGGTTGGGAGTGCATTTTTTGGCACAGAAGCACACTTTTTGTCTGAAAGCGCATTTTTTGCCCGTGCGCACATTTTTTTTCACTGACGCACATTTTCGACCGAGCTGGTGTTTTTCGGCCCAGGTGTGCGTTTTGCGGCCAGGCAAAAAATGCGCGCCCGAGCAAAAAATGAGCGCCTGGGCCGAAAAAATGTAGTTTGGCGAAAAATGTGCGCCCGGGCAAAAAACATGTTCCCGTATGGAAAACGTGCTTCAGGGCGAAAATCACGCGCCCCACAAAAAATGCGCGCATGTGCAAAAAACGAGCGCCCGGGCGAAAAAGGCGCGCCCGGGCGAAAAGGCGCGACCAGGCGAAAAATGCCCGCCCGGGCGAAAATCGCGCGCCCGGGCGAAAATCGCGCGCCCGGGCGAAAATCGCGCGCCCGGGCGAAAATCGCGCGCCCGGGCGAAAAACGCGCGCCCGGGCGAAAAACGCGCGCCCGGGCAAAAAACGCGCGCCCGGGCGAAAAGGCGCGCCCGGGCAAAAAATGCGCGCCCGGGCGAAAAATGCGCGCCCGGGCGAAAAATGCGCGCCCGGGCGAAAAAGGCGCGCCCGGGCGAAAAACGCGCGTCCGGGCGAAAAACGCGCGCCCGGGCGAAAAACGCGCTCCCGGGCGAAAATCGCGCGCCCGGGCGAAAATCACGCTCCCGGGCGAAAATCGCACTCCCGGGCGAAAATCGCTTGCCCGGGCGAAAAAACGCGCGCCCGGGCGAAAAACACGCGCCCGGGCGAAAAAACGCGCGCCCGGGCAAAAAACGCGCGCCCGGATGGAAAAAATTGTAAAATTTTTAATTATATTGCAATCCAATTCTCGCTAATTGCACCCCATCGAATAACCTCCTCCTCTCCATCTCTCTCCTCCTGTTGCATAAACCCTAGCCGTAGTTATTTCGGTCACGTCGTCTTTCCCCCTCTTAGATTCACCTTCTTCCAAAAAGAAGGGAATTATGTAGCGAAAATCCCCAAAAAGTAGTCGGTTTTTTTTGTTAGAGGAAGGTTTGCATGTCATTTAACTTGTTTTACATTTGATTCCTCTATGCATGCCATTAAGGCTTCATTTGTTTAGGAGTTTAGAACCGTGCGTTTAACCAAAACGCAAAAGCCGGCTCACAAAGTCATTTGTTTTTCCGCCCTACTTTCGAACCGCCGGCGTTTGCGAGCGGGAGGAAAAGTTGCGGGAGGAAACCGCCGGCTACACCTCCAGTTTCGCACGTTTTGGGAGGAGGGTAGAAGCAGCGCTATTGCAATCTATAGTGCAGTAAATTGAAAATCGCGTGTGCAGGCGGAGGGAGGCGGCGACACCGGAGCTTATAGAAACAAAAAATTGAAAATTACAAAAAAAATACAATCTATAGTTTGAACAGTGAAATAAATTACAAAAAAAATTACTCCAGCCGGAATGTGCTCTATTGCAATCTCCTGTGCAGTAAATTTTTAATAGAAAAAAATTGCTTAAAAATTAAAGTATAAATAGTAAAATAAATTAATAGAAATAATAAAAAATCTAAATTTTATTTTCAAAAATTATTAAAAAAATATTTATAAAACGCCACCGCTGTTTTGCCAAACGGTTCTCTGTTTTGAACAGCTCTACAAACGCAGACTACCCAAACAAATCTCCGTTTCCAGTAGTCAGTTTCCACTAGCTCCATTTACAAACCTCCCTTTACAACCGCAACCGCTAAACCAAATGAAGCCTTAACTTATTTTTCTGCTAGTTTTAAATTGTTTTAGAGTCTTTAAATATTTTTCTAGACTTCTAGTGCTTAATAAATCAGCAAAATGTTTCACTTATTTGTGATGTGCAAATATAATTTTGGCGTACAAATAATATTTATGGACGGCTAATATCAACTCCGATCAGGTTCAGTGGACCAGATGCATCGAATATAAAAAGAATGCTATAAAAAAAAACGTACCGCAGCCACGAGTTAAATTATATTCCTACTCCATTAAACACAATTTGTACTCTTTATAACCTTTGTTGTTGTTAGATAAAACGGCCATTCCTATCCAGTCCTTCGGAAGGAACGATGTTCTTTGCTCCTACATGAGGGTGTGAATATAACGACCAGGATTCAGCTTCCATTTTAGCATCGGCCGCCACTCTTATTAGAACAATACTCCCGAATAGACCGCCGACCCTTTTTTTTCTCCGGCGATCCGCTGCCACTTCTTTACTTCTGCTCTATCATTCGTTCTCGTGCTTTGTTTGAGTTCGCTGAATGGCGTTAGCGGCGGTGGCGTCGAAGACCGTCGTCGCTGAGACGGAGTCGAAGTTCCATATATCGAAGTACCGAGGTTTGAGATCCTCTGGGATGATCACCCTTATGGGAGCTGCTAGGGCTCTTCCGATTTCCTCTCCTTGCTCGAGTTCCGTTGGGATTGTCAGGGCTGTTTCTACGGTGAGGTTGCTTTTTTTCCCAATAAATTTATGAGCAATTGGAGGTGTGGGAACTGTATGTTTTCTTGCAATTGAGAAATTTCGATTAAATTTCTGCGGTTAGCTAATTTCCAAGCTCCGTTTGGCGCGGCGGTGGCGGTCTAGTTTTTTTTTCTTGGTGACGGTCCTAACCTTCGTCATGTCAAACATACATTCTATGACAGTGAAGTTTTTGTCTAAACTCACCGGATCAAGAATGCCACACCAAACGGAGCCTAAGGTTGGTCAAAATATTGTGTTATATCTGAAATTTGAATTAAACACCCAATCTCGCCGAAAAAAGCGAAGCCCCGGAGCTCCCAAACCAAATACATGAGCGAACACTAAAACCTAAACTCTAAACCATATAAATTAAACCCTATCTGAGGAGTATTTATACGAGTTTAAAAAAGTGAAAAATTCAAAACTACTACTGTTTCATATAATGCAATTTATGAGTAATTTTCAAATCTAATTTTATCACAAAATCAATAATTTAATCTAAATGCATCTATATTAAATTTGTGTATTTCTTAAGAGAAATATTAAGTAAAAAATGCTAACATAACTCCTCTTTGTCTCAATAATGATGCAATGAATCGGAATATCCTTTGTAACTCCTCTCCAATTTAAACTCCTCAAGCTCCCAAGGCCCCAAAATGCTAAGAAGAATGCAACCCTATCAGACCGAGACATAGCATGAACTTAGAACACACACACACACACACACACCAATACTCCATGCGTTACAAACGTCACACTCCTTGCGTTACAAACGTCACACTCCTTGCGTTACAAACGTCACACTCCTTGCGTTACAAACGTCACACTCCTTGCGTTACAAACGTCACACTCCTTGCGTTACAAACGTCACACTCCTTGCGTTACAAACGTCACACTCCTTGCGTTACAAACGTCACACTCCTTGCGTTACAATCGTCACACTCCTTGCATTACAAACGTCTCTCTCACACACACACACCAATACTCCTTGCGTTACAAACACCACACTCCTTGCGTTACAAACACCACACTCCTTGCGTTACAAACATCACACACACACACACACACCAATACTCCTTGCGTTACAAACGTCACACCCTTGAAACTTTAAAACAATGATATCTCTTTAGGACCTGCATTTAGCAGCACTAACAAAGCTCACGATACAATTTTTTTTCTAAGTTTTGATACATTGCTGATTCATATCCATGACTTAGCTACATTATCACGCATCCTTAACTTCATTGTTCCATAATCAATTTTATTACATGCATTAGTACTTCCCATGTAAATAGCTAAATATAAACACGAAAACATGAATCACAAGTGAAAAATAACTTCTTATGAGGACACATGAGCAAGCTATGTCAAAAGGGCATCACTTAGATCTCATCTAGACAATTTGAAAGAACAGTAACATCTATTGTATGATCCTCTCTGTATATTTCATTTATATCCCACTTCTTCTTTAGGGCACGATGACTCTCTTGGTGCGTCATTTCATGTTGTATTGGAAACAAGTCATGTCTTCATACCCATTATAAACTTATATTATGATTAGAATTTGACCTCCTTATTACCAAAATTCCTTAAACTAGCTTTTAATTCTCACATATTTAGAATGAAGTAACAATTTCACATTCTCGAAGCTTGAAGGCATCTTTATCATACCACATATCACAAAAGTATTTATAAGTGAGAGGTAAAGTGACGTAGGATAGGTCCTAAGACAACTATATGCGCTAGAACATTAGGTCCTAAGACAACTATATGTGCTAGTACATTAGGTCCTAAGACAACTATATGCGCTAGAACATTAGGTCCTAAGACAACTATATGCGCTAGAACATTATGCCGGCAAACTAAACTTGCAATAATAAAATTTATAAATAATATTAAAGACAAGCCACAATCAAACTGAGCTCCAAAATAGGGAAACATGTAATGTGGTATATATATGTGAGGGTGTGGGAAAACAACTACACACAAGCAATCAAGTCCTAACCAATCATAAGAGACTTGTGGACAACAATTACAAAGTAATAAATCAAAAAAAGGGAATAAGTACACAATTCGACACTAAAAAATAAATGTGACCAAATTAAAACTCATAATACTTACGAGATAGAAGGCTCAGAGAATCATTGTGAAGGTGTCGGTGGCCGGAGAGGTGATGGGAGGTTGCACAAGGTTAGTTGGAAGAGGACTCGTGGTTGCACGAAGCTGCAGGACTACTGTAATCTTTAATTCCTGAGGTTGTGAAGGGAAAACAACAAATATGAGAGCTCGGGCTGCATGTATCAGGTATCATGGGGCTGTATTATGATATCAGAATTCAGAAGAGGGGATTTGGGGGGGGGGGGGGGGGGGGGTTGGAGACTCAGGTAGGCCTAGGCGGGTGAGGGATTAGGGGTGGAAAGAGGCTAGTTAAGGAGTAATTAATAAGAGTGGAGTTCTGGAGTCAGGCTGTGTGTTGAAGCTTGAGTGAGGCGTGAGGTTTGGAGGTGGGTTGTGGTTTGGGGTTGGAAACATTGGGGGATAGGTTGATAGTTGGACGTGGGTTAGAGGGGAATATAGGCAGCGGAAGAGAGAGAATTAAGGGAGAGTGGGGGAATGAGATGTGGGAGTGATTTTAGAGGCTAAATTTTAGGTGGTTATGCGTGGGTAGGTGGGTAGTGAGGACATGTCTTGGGAGTTATGGAATCATGCGATGAGGAGGGGTGGGCAGCCAAGGGTGGTCGGTGGTGGTGGTGGTCGTCGAAGGTGTTGTCAGCAATCACTAGAAAATTGGAATTGAGGGGAGTGGGAGTTGTGTGGAATAGTGGTCACCGGTGGTGGTTGCTGGAGGTGGTGCCCGAAGGTGGTGGTCATGGTCGCCAGAAAATGGAAACAAAAAGGAGCGGGGTTGTGGATGGACAACTATGTTGGGAGGTGAAGTGCAGTGAGGAGGAAGGTGGTCGACCAAGGGGAGAGTGTGACATGATCCCCATCAACTCTCCTCACCTCAAAAGAACTCATTGTTGATGAATGGAGATGTTTGTACTGTCGTCGGAGGGCTGAGTGAGTCTCTCGAGCTCTGCTGTGGAAATCCATGTATCATCGATGAACGGGTGGCCCTGCCAATGGACCAAATATCTGACTCTCGCTGATACCGGTACGATCTTGTGGACCAAGATCTTAGTGATGACGTCGAAAATTATGATGTCTGCGGAAGATGTTGTCTGTGTCGGTGAATGCGGTGTTGCTGCAACTTGCTGTTGAAGAGGGCGGGATTGGAGCTGGTAGGAATGTCAGTGTTGATGGTGGATCTAGTATGGCTATTAGTGTTTGGGTAGCAGAAGGCAGGGGTGGCTAGTAGGGGAGGTGTAGGGCTGAGGCTCTGAGGTAGTGGGCGATGATGGGTACATGTAATCATGTGGTTCATAAAATGTACTCATGTTCAATGTTCAATATGAGTGAAATTCTCATACTTCTATGAATATCGAGTTTCTAAGCATTTGTTTCAATCCTCTTGATAAATGTAGGCACCCATCCACTTGACATTTAAATTTCGAGCAGTCCCTTGGGGAACCCCTCAGTACGTATACAAATCATCACTGTTCGCCTTCATTGAAGCTGTGTGCTCTCCTGTGGCTATTAACATAAGATTTAATTTCATTATTGCAAGTGATCCTATGTCGTAGAGTCACCCTTGTATGTCATGCAACGATAGTAAATAATGGTTGATTGACTTAGCGAGCCTCCTATATAGTGGTCCTATAACATCCCATATCACTCTCGCTAGAGGCATGTGGTCGGGAGGCTCAGTGGGTGGAGTATAGAAATACTCATCGCATGTATAATGATCATACTCAGGATCCTCTAAGACATCAATAGTGAGTTGCGCCTCTATAACAAGTAAAATGCTTTGAGGGATGTGAGGAGTGGTTGAAAGATCTCCTACTGTTTCAATAGTGGATCCGACTTCTAAGGCAACACAGTGTGACGACTCACTAATAATGGATACATTCTTAGGCCGGGGTCATTCCTCTGTGTGGATGTCCCTGGTGGTAGGGGTGCTCTCATCTAATAAGAGGGTGTGTGTGACATAGTTGTAGTGGTTTAGGGATTCCTGCTCCCGCGGACACGCCTGTTTTCTGACCCTTGTATTCATTAGTATCGTTGGGAGGATTCAGAGACAGTGATTTTTTTGCGACCTTTTTCATAAAGTACACAAGTGTTTGATCGCTCAAAGCTGGTGACATTGTGATCGTATAACCAAGATCGTTCTAATAATACTTGAGCGACGTTCATGGGGAGAACGTCACACCAAACACGGTCCTCGAAATTCTTATGACTAATCATCACAAGACATCACTAAAGCATCGCTGGGTGACCTACACCGTCGTCTTGTCAACCCAAACTACTTGATAAGAATGTGGGTGAAGTTTGGTTGTCAATTTCATACACTCAATGCCATTTGCCACAATAACATTGTTATAGCTACCGCTGTCGATGTCCAACTTGTAGGGACCGCCTATGTAGGAAAATATGTGTATAAGATAGAAGTACGTCTACAATCCTCTTCTAAAATGGGGGTCGATAAAAGTCACCTAACAACACCCAATTCTAAAGCTCTATCCGCATCACTAGTCCACCCTTCTTCGGCAGTAACGACAAACCTTTCCTCGATGGACTCAGCTATGACTGTGCTAAGGTCTGATCTCTCCTCAACAAGTAGATTAGTTGTAGGGCACTAGGCCTCTACATGTCATCTACGACATCGATATCACTGTATGCCTGCGTTTTTTTTGGTGGGGGTGGGGTCCTGAGGCAATAACTTTACCTTTCGTGTCAGTGGGGGGCATGGCTCGACATAGTAGTGGGGGTATCCTTTTGTGGTGGTTTCCTAAAAGATGAACTATCTAACTCTGTGCTCATTCGTCTCGAGCCAGTGATCCATAAGTACTGCTCCTATTCTAGAGCTAGTCAAAATATCTGTTCGACTGACGCCGTATGGTGTGGGATGAGCTCTCTACGAATCTCAGGATACAATCTCACTCGAAAGCGGTCTCAATGGTATCCTCTCTAATATCACTCCTTACGACAAACTAAATTTAAAATAATATACTTTATAAACAATATTAAAGATAAGCCACAATCAAACTGAGCTTCAAAATAGAGAAACTCGTCATGTGGTGTGTTTGTGTGTGTGTGTGTATATATATAGACACACACACACACACACGAGGGTGTAGTAAAACAACCACACATAAGCAAATAAGTCCTAACAAGTCACAATAGACTTGTGGGCAATGATTACAAAGTAATAAACCCAAAACAGGGAATAAACAAATAACCCGACACTAAAAATTCAATTCGACCAAACTAAAACTCACAATACTTATAGGGTAGAAGGCTTGGGGAATGCCGTGAAGGATGCCGATGGTTGGAGAGGCGATGGGAGGCTGCACAAGGGCAATTGGGAGAGGACTGGATGTGCGAAGCTGCAGGACTTCTATAATCTCTAATTCCTGAGGTTGTGAAGGGAAAACAACAAATATGAGAGCCTGGGCTGCAGATATCAGGTATCCTGTGGTTGTATTATGATATCAGAATTCAGGAGAGTTTTTTTTTGGGGGTGGGGTGTTGGAAACTCGGGTAGGGGATTAGAGGGAGAGAGTGGCTGGTTAAGGAGTAATTAAGATGCATGCAGTTCTGGAGGTGGGCTGTGTGTTGAAGCTTGAGTGAGTCATGAGGTTTGGAGGTGGGTTGTGGTGTGGGGTTGGAAACAGAGGGGGATGTGTTGATAGTTGGACATGGGTTACAGGGAAATATAGGCAATGGAAGAGAGAAAATTAAGGGAGAGTGGGGGAATGAGAGATGGGAGTGAGTTTAGGAGGTGGTTATGAGTGGGGAGGTGGGTAGTGGGGAGGAGGCTTGGGAGTTATGAAATAATGGGGTGAGGAGGGGTGGCCGACCAAGGGTGGTCGGTGGTGGTCGTCGGCGGCGATCGTCGGCGGTGGTAGTGGTTGTGGTCGTCGGAGGTGGTGGTGGTCGCCGGAGGTGATGGTGGCGATCGCCGGAAAATTGAAGTTGGGAGGAATGAGAGTTGTGGAGTGGTAACTGGTGGTGGTCGTGGCCGGATGTGGTGGCCGTTGTCGCCGGAAAATTGAAACGAAAGGGAGCGGGTTGTGGATGGACGGCTAAGGCGGAGGGGTAGTGGAGTGGGAAGGAAGGTGGCCGGCCAAGGGGAGAGGGGAAGGGAGATACTGTCCAAGCACCTCACTTGGACTCTTGATTTGGCACTGGTGATCAAAAGGAGGAATTTCTTCTCAAACTTTCAATGCTATGAAACAAAGCTTTCTACTTCTATTATAGACTAGGGAGGAGCATTAAGCGGTCATGATTTTTTTATCACTGCGATCTCCTAAACACACAAATAAAATTCAGAAAATTACAAATAAAATATTAAATTCCTAAATCGACGGCGTGCTCTATATGAGCAATCTTGATCGTCACTGGTGGTCACTTGGTCGGCGCGATTAGACCCTCAGGGGTCGCGTGACATGATCCCCATCATAAAGAGTACAATAGTTTCCTCTTAACCAACCATATTTGAACATTCCTCATATCCTTAAAAATGGTATTAAGTTAATTCATACGTGCTTTAATAGGACTACCTTATTCCATGCAAAACAATTACGAACTTATTGAGTGTTTGAAGTAACTCATTATAAAATGTTTAAATTATGTTATAAAACCTTAACTTGTATAAGAGGAATCACAAATTCTGTCCTGAATGGAAAACAGTGTTCTAAGGACATAAGAGGAACTTAAATGGTAACCTTTTATTGCTCCAATTGGAGTTGCCATTTTTAAGTCTTACATTGAGCATAATCTATGATATATACTGTGGGTAACTGTATCTAATGTTTTATTTAAAAGAGTACTTAGTTTTAACCTAAGATGAGAAGAAGAAAATTTTGTCTTTGGCCTATAAACTTTCTACTTGCGAGGAAATTTTTCCTTAAATTACTCACTTTCAAAGAATGAAAGAGTTAATCCATAATCAACCTTTTTCTAGTAGATCCTTATTTATTCTCTGCTTAAGCACATTTAAGTGCTCAATTTGCTACAACTTATAAATGCAGCCTGATACTGTTGCGGTGAAACGAAGCAAGGTCGAATTGTTCAAAGAGCAGAGCAACTTTCTTCGGTTCCCTTTGAATGAGGAGTTGCAGAATGAGGCACCTGGCATTAATGAAGTCGCCACCCAACTAATCAAGTTTCATGGTAGTTATCAACAGACCAACAGGGATGAACGTGGTACAAAATCGTATCAGTTTATGCTTCGAACAAAAAATCCATGTGGCAAAGTCCCAAACAAGCTCTACTTGGTAATGGATGACCTAGCAGATGAATTTGGTATCGGCACTCTCCGGCTAACCACAAGGCAAACATTTCAGTTGCATGGAATCCTGAAGAAGAATCTCAAAACTGTGATGAGCACTATCATAAAGAATATGGGATCAACTCTTGGTGCTTGCGGTGACCTGAACAGAAATGTTCTTGCCCCGGCAGCACCCTATACAATGAAAGAGTATGCTTTTGCTCAGGAGACTGCAGATAATATTGCTTCACTTCTTACTCCACAATCCGGCGCTTACTATGATATCTGGGTGGATGGTGAGAAAGTGGTGTCTGTAGAGCCTCCCGAGGTAGTTACAGCTCGTAATGATAACTCCCATGGGACGAACTTTCAAGATTCTCCGGAGCCCATCTATGGTACACAGTTCTTACCTCGTAAGTTCAAGATAGCAGTAACTGTGCCGACGGATAACTCAGTGGATATTCTAACAAATGACGTTGGCATTGTGGTAATTTCTGACAGTGATGGAGAGCCTCAAGGCTTCAATATTTATGTAAGGCCTATTTTTTTTTCATTTCTTTTCATTTCTTTTCATTTCTTATAATTTTACCAACTGACTTTTAATATTATTATGGAAACCATAGGTGGGCGGTGGAATGGGAAGGACACACAGGGTGGAGACCACTTTTCCTCGTCTTGGGGAGCCATTGGGTTATGTACCAAAAGAAGATATACTATATGTTGTGAAGGCAATTGTTGTTACTCAGAGAGAAAATGGGAGAAGGGATGATAGGAAGTATAGTAGAATGAAGTATTTAATCAGTGAATGGGGAATTGAAAAGTTTCGGAGTGTTGTTGAGCAGTATTATGGAAGGAAATTTGAGCCTTTCAGAGTGTTACCTGATTGGGAGTTCAAGAGCTACCTAGGTTGGCATGAGCAGGTAGGTTTGAAATATATTATGTGTTTCTTGAATGATGTGCACTCATATATATGATATTTAAGTTTTTTTTCATGTTTCTTGCTTATGTTATTTCTTCTTACTTGAAAAATATAGGGGGACGGTGCATTGTTTTATGGCCTTCATGTTGATAATGGTCGTATTGGAGGTGCAATGAAGAAAGCTTTAAGAGAAGTGATTGAGAAATATAATTTAAGTGTTCGGATCACTCCAAATCAGAACTTGATTTTATGTGACGTTCGACATTCATGGAGGCGAAGAATTACTACAGTTCTTGCGCAGGCTGGTTTACTGGTAAATCTATTTTCCTTCTGCTGTATTTTGTTTTTCAAAATCTACTATCCTTGTTGTAGAGGCATGCATTTAGTTGAGGGTGATGATAGGAAAATGTTGAAAAGCTATGTTATGGTGAGCAAATTTTTTGTATACAAGTTTGTGACCAAGTCAAGCCAACTTCATGGAATGGGGTACAAAAGATATTATATTTTTATTATCAAAATTTATTTCCAAAAAGGCAATGCTGTAACATATATATAAATAAGGGGGGGGGGGTATCATTAGCTAATATATCTCAGATGATTTGTGAAAATATAATGATATCTTGATTAATGTGTGGACTACTTCAAATCAAGGCAAAGTATAATGACATCTTGATTTGTGGAGAAGAGAAGATGTACAGGAAGAACAAGGGAGGTAAAGAGGAGCTGTGTAAACCGGAAGTGTTGAAACCTAAAGATGAGGGAGGCCAAAGGCAAAAAACGAGAAAGAAGGGTGTACAACCCTCATATTTCTCGAATCGGTGTGACCCGACCCGGACGAAGCCTAGGTAGCGAGCGAGCAAAACTCTAAACCGCGAAAGAGGCCACGGAAGGAGTGGGAGAATTTCTCCCACTCATCCGGGCGAGTGGGACACTCATCCGGGCGAGTGGGAGGGGCCCTCCCACTTGCCGGGCGAGTGGGAGCAGCCCTCCCACTCGCCGAGCGAGTGGGAGGGGCCTCCCACTCGCCGGGCGAGTGGGAGCAGCCCTCCCACTCGCCGGGCGAGTGGGAGCAGCCCTCCCACTCGCCGAGCGAGTGGGAGAGGCCTCCCACTCGCCGCCCCCTTTGGGCGACTAGGAGGGATCCTCCCACTCGCCCGGTGTAGGTAGGGAGGTCAGTATGACCTCCCGCGAGGGGGGGGGATGGACACCTCGAGTCCCACTCGCCCCCCCTCACGCGTGATCGATGGCGGTCGTGGTTGGACTGCGGATAGCAGGATTTTTGCTATTCACAGTCCATTTTTGGGAAAGTCTATAAATAGACCCCCATGGGCACCTTGGGAAGGGTTGGTTACTACCCCCTCCCTCGCGTGGTCTTGTGAGCAAGCACCCCCCCTCCCTTGTCATCCTTCAGCTGACAGTGAGGTGGTTCTTAGTGCCCTCCAAGGTGCCCAGGCTCAGCATTGGCTTGGGAGGGGAAGCGCTCTAAGATCTTCCGGGTATGTGGTGGGACCTCCGCGCTGCAGCTTAAGGGGTCCATTTGTGGATTCAAGTGTTCAATAAGTCCAAGTCTTTCAGTTCTTAGTGACCGGTCAAGGGTCTAGGATTAGAACAAGTAAGGGTTAATCGCAACCCCCTTTCGAACGCTGAGACCGGGAAACTGGTTTCAACATTCTGGTGCGGTGAGCGTGGAAGCGACTAGTTCGGAAAACTCTGAGCCAAGTCCCATGGCTGGAAGCGACGAGTTGGGAGACCCGCCTCCACCCTGCGAGTATGTGAAGAAGAGCGACTTCGACGAATTCAGCAAGAAGATCCTGGAGTTCATGCAGGCCGCATCCTCCACTCGCGGCGAATGCTCAACACCGCCTGCACCTAGGATCCCCTCACTCCCCCTAGTAGAAGTAAGGAACAGCCAGCAAGGGAGGGAACCAGCCTCGGAGGAAGGCTTAAGTCTCCAAGCACGGGTGCTTTTCAATAGTTCACCCCGGACCAGCTGCCCAGGCGGGGAGGCAATGGGAGCACCCCCCCTCAACCAAGAAGAATGGAGGAGCCCTTTCTGCGAGCTGGTCATGTCAGCTCCTGTTCCGGATGGGTTCCGCGATCCTGCCATGTCCTACTACGAGGGGGATAGCGATCCGCTCCAGCATCTCCAGTGGTTCGAGGACATGACCTCGATCAGGCAAATGTCGGACGCCTTCATGTGCAGGCTTTTCGCCGTCTCGTTCCAAGGAAAGGCGAGGGATTGGTTCCACTCGCTCCCGGCGGGAACAATTTTCCGTTTCGAAGATCTGCGCCGAAGTTTCTTGTTGAGGTTCTCTACCTCGAAGAAGAGGAGAAAGAGTATGGAAGCCTTGTTCGCAGTCAGGCAGAAGCCAGGGGAGTCGCTGGCTGACTACATGGACAGGTTCCAAGCGGAGGTCCTCCTTGTCGTCGAAGTGCCCGGGCACACCCTGCAGCTGGCTTTCACCCTTGGGCTGCAGCCGGGGCTGTTCCGGATGAGTCTAACTCGGGACCCTCCGTTGTCCTTCGAAGAGTTAATGAAGCGTGCCGATCGCGAAACCGAGGTTGAAGCTACCAATCAGGAGTTCGTGGCTAGGTTAGCCGAGGTAGCGGAGGAGGAAAGGAAAGAGCGTGGAGGAAGAAAGAAGGAGGAAGTGAAGAGTCAGGGACAACAGGGACCTCCCGTTGGGCAGGAGCAAGGCTGGAAGTCGCAACCGACAGCCGCCCGACCAGCTTGGAGGTCACAGGTTGGTCCCCCTCAAGGCCAAGGAAGGGGCCACTTCCAGGGAGGAGGAGGCTATCAGGGGAGGCACGGGCGGTTCCACCCAACAGGATGGCAACAGGGCCCGGGGCCGCTGCAAGTCCAGCCCCTGCAAGCCATGGCCATCGGTCGGAAGAGAAGCGGAAGGAAGAGGGGACGTTGGGAGAAGCAGGGAGGCGAGCTGGCGCTGCTATATTGTGACTTCCACCAGCAGGAAGGTCACGCGACCGCAGCTTGCCCCGAATTCCTCGAGATGAGGGAAGAAGGAAGAGCCCCAGCAGGGGGGAAGCAGCTGTGCCTGGAAGGACCTCGGACAGTGGAAAAGGGGAAGAGCAAGGAGGAGGATGATCCATGCGAAGAAAGGGTCGATATAGGGGCCCTAGGAGGGATCGGGGTCATCCACGGGGGAGCAGGCAAAGAGGCCACCCGGAAGGGGAGCCTCCATGCCATATACCGTCGGAGCATTGCCTCGACCTCCCGGTCCCCACCTCCGAGCGAGAAGATTACCTTCTCCATCCAAGACCTGCCGGCCAATGAGGATCCTTTCTGCGACGCACTGGTCATCAAGGCGGCGATCGAGAACTTCACCGTCTCCCGGATCTTAGTCGACAACGGGAGCTCGGTGAACGTGGTATTCAAGAAGGCCTTTGAAGGAATGAAGGTTGACGCCAAGCGAGTGCTAGCATCGGATGGGCCACTTTTCAGATTCTCCGGGGAGAGGAAGGAGGTGGAAGGGGGAGTCGAACTCCTCGTCACCCTGGGGGGAACTTCAAAGAATTGCCGGTTCGTCATTGTGGACGCGCCGAGCAGTTACAACGCCATCTTTGGGCGTCCCCTCATCAGTGCGTACAAATGCGTGCCGTCCTCCTACCATCAGTGCTTGAAGTACAACTCCGGAAAGCTCCAGGTGAGAGTCAGGGGGGATCCCCGGGAGGCGCGCCAGTGCTACGTTACTGCGGTCAACACAATCGGATGGATGCAAGCAACCGAAGAAGTGGAAGAAGCAATGGCAGGGATGGCTAAGGAGCAGGCAGCAGAATGAGCCCAGAACGGGCGAGGTGTAAGGAAGTGCCCAGGGAGGGGCGAGATGTAACGGCGTGCCCAGATAGGGGCAAAGTGTAGTGAAGTGCCCGGATAGGGGCGAGATGTAAGGAGGGGCCCAGAAAAGGGCGAGGTGTAACAGGATGCCCAAAGGGGCGTAGCGTAAGTAAGTTGTAATAGGTATGAATGATGAATGGGAAAGGGGTTCTGGAAGAATATCCAGGTTCAAAATCCCTGACTAGAGACCCTCCGCCGGGTTAAGTCATGCCGGTGGAGGGGGGACGTATCAGGTCAACTCGTGGCTTGGTGATTAGATTGGGAAGGCGTTGAGTTCCTCCACACCCGGTTGAGCTAAGACTCCCAGGACGTGGATGGGTACTTCCACCTCCAGTCAGATTGGGAAGGCGTTGAGTTCCTCCACACCCGGCTGAGCTAAGACTCCCAGGACGTGGATGGGTACTTCCACCTCCAGTCAGATGGGAAGGCGTTGAGTTCCTCCACACCCGGTTGAGCTAAGACTCCCAGGACATGGATGGGTACTTCCACCTCCAGTTAGATTGAGAAGGCGTTGAGTTCCTCCACACCCAGTTGAGCTAAGACTCCCAGGACGTGGATGGGTACTTCCACCTCCAGTCAGATTGGGAAGGCGTTGAGTTCCTCCACACCCGGTTGAGCTAAGACTCCCAGGATGTGGATGGGTACTTCCACCTCCAATCGGTAGGATCCCTGACTGAAAGAGACCACTCCACAGGCTCAGTCATAGTGACAAATGAGAGACTCATCGGGCCAGTCAACGACTCGGTGACCGATTCAAGCAAAGGTATCAATTCCTCAAGCAGTAAAGGAAAAAATAAGCTGGGACCATTTGTTTAGATAACTACTGATTCATTGATAACATGCACTACACGAATTGTTACTTCACTTTTCTAGTACATGCAGGCTTGAAAGAAAAAGGGCAAACACAAAAAATACATAGTTCCCAGGAGGAACGAGAGAAAAGAAGAAGTCACAGGCCGCCCTCACGACCATGGGGAGTAGCCGCCGCTGCTAGGGGCGAGCCGGATCGCCCAGGTGAAGGAAAGAGCTCGGGAAGGATATCGCTGGCAGAGACCCCCCTCCAGCTGTCTCGAATAGCGTCCACGTCATGGAGGCGACTCACCAGGGCTCGGGCCGTTGACGCCATGATTTTCCCCCGAGCGCGCTCGACTTCAGCGGGTCGAGATGGGGCTGGCCTCGCCGCTCTCGAAGGTGCACCGCCTTCTCCTCCCCCTTCTCTTAATTGCCTATGGGCTTCGGCAAGCTGAGCCCTTAGGTCCTGCACTTCCTGGTCCGACTCCTCACACCGTCTCCTGAGCGAGTCGGCGGCACCAGGTCCCTGCAGACCGGCAAGGCAAATACGTTAGAACCTGCGAATAATAAGGAATTGAAAGGAGAAAAGGAAAGTTCATTGAGGAAGGCACGAACCAAGCCCCCGGATGACTCCTCCAGGAGTTTCTCAGCAGTGGCCAAGCGAGCCGCGAGGTCAGTGGATTTCTCTTCTGCATCCAGCTTCGACGCGTCCGCCCGCACCGACCGTTGCGAGAGACTAAGACCTCGGCGGACGGCCATATGGGAGAGTTCGATCGCACGAAGCTGGGCCTGGGAGCTCGCATACGCAAGGTCACACATCGACATCTCCCTGTAGGATGCAGCATCCTGCCGACCGTAGATGCCGTAGGTAAAGCTATATGCCGCGCCATCCGTGATATCTCCCTCGACCCATGAAGGCCGCTGGGAGGTGAGGGAGACCCGGTTCATCGTCTCATTCCAATAGACGATAGGTTCGCCAAGAGGGTCCGTAGCCTTTCCCCCCATCTCGAAGTTGGGATGATTGGCCAATGCGGTGGGGTCACTCGGTTGCCCCCTCTCCCTAGGCAGTACCCTGGAATCCCTTCGGCAAACTGCTTTTCCCCGCCGCATCCTCGGCTCCTTCGGTGGGGAGGAGGGCGCTCCCTCCTCCACCACCCGCTCCTTATCCCTCCTCTGACTCGACCCAGGTATCTTAGGAGCCGAAGCCGAACCAGCCGCAATCTCCTCGCGGAGCCCATGGGCAGAGGAGGAACTTCCCCCTGCAGAGGGAAGTCGTCGAGGAAGGGACCGAACACCTGCACAAGTTGGGACGAGTTGAGCAGCAATGAGAGGAAATGAGCCATAAGAAAGACAAGTTGTCGAGGTCCAAGTACCTGCCCCCGGTTCCACGTAGGTGAGTTGATTGATGTTCTTCCGGAGGTGATCAACCTCAAAGCTCGCACCCTTAAGGAAGTGGTGCAGCTCAGCAGCCTCCCCACGTAGTGAGGGGGGTTTACAAACCTTCTCGGGCCTCTGTATGGGGGAGAAGGGGATGCCGCCCAGGTCACCCCGAACGAACACAAATGACTCGTTCCAGTGGTGGACCTTGTTGGAGGTCTCGTGCACCTCCATGTGTGTGCCGGTCAGAAAGCACACCCCGTCAGCGGTCGCTCGGAAGGTGAAGATCTTGCGAAACACGTTCAGGTCAAACATCACCTTCTCCTCCCGCAAATAGCATGCGTAAGCTGTTAACATCGAGATCGCGTTTGTATTAACCTGAGCCGGGACTACGCCAAAGTAGTCCAGGAACTCCTTCACCTCAGGCCACAAGGGCAGCCGTAGCCCAGCCTCGAAGTGAAGGAGAGGAAATGCAAGCCAGTTATCGTAAAAGGAGTTGACGGTCTCACCCCCTGATGGGCATCTGCATTTCCACCCTTCGGGGAGGTAGGAAGTCCTAAAGGCGGAGAGCTCCTCCTTGGATACTTTCCCTACGGGGAAAGAACTCTCCGAGAAGTTGGCCGCGTTTTGTTCCCGACCATTCCTCTTGACAGCTGAACGGTTGGATGCCATCGTGTAGGAGTGGAAGGAAAGAGTAGAGCCGGATCTGGGAGAAAGGCAAGGCAAGGGAGGAAATGAAGGTGAAGGTCCAAAGGGGGAAGGAGGGCGTATTTATAAGGGAGGGGTAAAAGGGGAGGCGAGTGGATCATGGGATCCACTCGCCCAAGGGCATGAAGGGGGGGTGGACCAGGTGGTCCACTCGCCCCGGGCGAGCGGACCGCAAGGCCCGCTCGCCCCGAGCATAGGCGAGTGGACCTTGAGGTCCACTCGCCCGGTGCGCGGGAGTAGACCTCATGGTCCACTCGCCCGGCAGAGGAGGGAGGGCCTCGCAGCCCTCTCCCCTGAGGTAGCGATGCGGACCGAAGGGTCTCTTCGCCTACGTCTCCCCCCTGACACACCACCCAACTGCTTCGCCCTCGGACCGTCCACCCGAGGTCCCTATCCCCCGCCTGTTACTCCACTGTCTCAGTGTTGCTGCGCTCACCCTGCATGAAAGTTAGCCAAATAATGACAGCTCAACTGAGATATAACTCGGCAGAGTTATTAAAACAAACATGACATAAACATGACAAAACAAATAGTCCGGCCGCGGAACAGACGAGCTGCTGCGACGTGTCGATCCTCATTATTACATAACAAATAGTACATCCCCAAAGGGGAGGGGTGGCTAACGCGCCGTCCACTTCCAGAAGCCCTGGTCCAGGGTGAAGGGGACCCCCCCACGCGTGGATTCAAAGCATGCCTTGGCTGAGGAGAGCTCCTCGGTCACGGTACGCACGGAGGCCTCCACCCGGCGAAAATGATCCTCGAACGGTGTCGTCATGCCGCCAAATGCGAGCCGGACCTCCCCTCGTAGGAGATTGAGTTCAGCCTCCAACCTCTCCACCCGACGCTCCAGCACGCCAACACGGGCGAGGGGGTCGGGTCCGGAAGATAGCCTCCCCTCCCGCAGCTCCTGGGTAAGAGTCTCCAAGCGGCTCAGACGGACGAAGACGTCGGGACGGTCCCCGACGGGCTTCGAGATTGCAGTAGGAGAGTGGGGTGGCGGCGAGACTTCCTTTCGGCTCGACTGACCCGTCGAAGTCTTGCCCCCTCCAGCAGATGAGTCATTGTGAGCAGTCGAGAGGGCGGCAGGTTCCCGGACGAGAGAGATAGGACTCACCCGAGCGTCTGCACCCGTTCCCTCTACCACTCTTCGGATCCCTTCGAGGTCATCCGCGAGAAGCTATGAACAATGAAAAAGCACGTTGTCATGGACAGATATAACCACAAGTGTGAAGCAGAGAGGAGGAGAGAACCGATACCATATCCATATCCAGTCCGCGGGCAAACTCGGTCACCCCATGAGAGGATGATGACGCAGCCTCCTTCACCAACTCGGGGCGGGGCTTCTTCCGAGGCGATCGCACCGCAGGGCGGGTAGGAGAAGACGGAGGGCCATGGACCAGAGCTTTAAGCTCCGTCACGTCAGAAGAACCCTTCCCAGCAAAGTCTTTGAAGCGAGCCCTGAAGTCTCGAGGTGGATCCATCTCGTTCGAAGAGGGAGGGGGGGAAGCACTCAGGAAGGGTGCTCTTCTCACCCTTCTCTTCGAGGGGTCTTATATAGCCATCAGGTGGAACCCTCCAAAGATTCCCTCCGGGTCCCACCAACTCGTTCAATAGGTGGGTTGGACTTTCTTTCCGAGCTTGAGTCAAGCTCGCAAAGAGCGGGGATTGTGTACAACCCTCATATTTCTCGAATCGGTGTGACCCGACCCGGACGAAGCCTGGGTAGCGAGCGAGCAAAACCCTAAACCGCGAAAGAGGCCACGGAAGGAGTGGGAGAATTTCTCCCACTCATCCGGGCGAGTGGGACACTCATCCGGGCGAGTGGGAGGGGCCCTCCCACTTGCCGGGCGAGTGGGAGCAGCCCTCCCACTCGCCGGGCGAGTGGGAGGGGCCTCCCACTCGCCGCCCCCTTTGGGCGAGTGGGAGGGATCCTCTCACTCGCCCGGTGTAGGTAGGGAGGTCAGTATGACCTCCCGCGAGGGGGGGGGGGATGGACACCTCGAGTCCCACTCGCCCCCCCTCACGCGTGATCGATGGCGGTCGTGGTTGGACTGCGGATAGCAGGATTTTTGCTATTCGCAGTCCATTTTTGGGAAAGTCTATAAATAGACCCCCATGGGCACCTTGGGAAGGGTTGGTTACTACCCCCTCCCTCGCGTGGTCTTGTGAGCAAGCACCCCCCCTCCCTTGTCATCCTTCAGCTGACAGTGAGGTGGTTCTTAGTGCCCTCCAAGGTGCCCAGGCTCAGCATTGGCTTGGGAGGGGAAGCGCTCTAAGATCTTCCGGGTATGTGGTGGGACCTCCGCGCTGCAGCTTAAGGGGTCCATTTGTGGATTCAAGTGTTCAATAAGTCCAAGTCTTTCAGTTCTTAGTGACCGGTCAAGGGTCTAGGCTTAGAACATGTAAGGGTTAGTCGCAACCCCCTTTCGAACGCTGAGACCGGGAAACTGGTTTCAACAAAGGGCATTATGGCACGGAGAAAGATGGAAGAAACAACGGTGGCAGAAATGTCTAAGGAAATCATATTCTTATTCTATAGACTAGAGATTTTATATATAGTAGCCATAAATTAGTTGACATTCTGACATCACTAACATTAAAATAATGCCAAGCATGGCCGAATGATAATTGAAATCTTACCCTTGAAAAATAATTTTTTTACAAAAAAGGACATTAACATAAAAACCACTTAAGACAGTCCTAACTCCTATGTCATTGAAAACTTTTACTGTGATAAGGTAAGATTAAATTGATGAACAGAATGTCCAAGGATGAAGTATATGCTTCCCATTGCATCACCTCTCGCAGTGGTTCTTTCTCATTCTGGTCTGTTTTGGGCATTGATTACCTTCTGCTGGCTTTTTTTCCATCTACCCACCTCTTTCTTAACAGAGTTATATGAATGATTTTCTAAAGCATATATGAATGATTTCCTAGGGTTATAGGTAACTAGAGCTTGGAGGTCTGTAACCAACTTTTATGGCATAGGTGATGCCATTTTTTTTACTATGCAGTTTTTTGAAGCAGTTAGCATTTGTTTGGCTCACTTATTGGGAGTAGCGCACCGCAACTTTTACAGGCTCTGAGTAAAACTACTCCAAATAAGATCTACAATGGCCACTGTGTTTGCTCCAAAACATCGTGTAGGCGTCTATAAATAGACGTAGAATGATCTCCACGTTCCACATTGAAAACCACCACATCAAATTATTTTTCAGTGTGCTGAAGTCCCAATAATAATGCATAACGCTTAATAACAATAATAAAAGTGAATGACTTAATTTTTATTATTTCAAATAAAATAATAAATACAATATTTTTTAATGTCAAAGGTAAATAATGCCATATAAATAAATGCAGAAAATATGGTAATAACTTAATGCAAAAACTTAATTATAAATATGCTATTAGTAATTAGTAATTTATTTTATAAATTAAATGATAAAGTATATGTTATTATAATAATAAAAAATAATTATATATTTTTTTTTGTTCTAAGCAACACTGTAAATGAAGTTTTTCCAAAGAGTTTTATAAATTTCCCATGATTATGACCCACGGCCCATTTTTTTCATTTCGTTGAGCCAAACAGAATCTTATTTGTCAATTTATCGAACTACTTGATCTCAGCCAAATAGCCAATATATTGGTACTTTTGGTTAGCAATTGTTTGCATAATGGAGGGTGAGGAGAGTGAGGATAGCATTTAGACCCAAAATAATGGGGTTGGGGTATGTTAAATTATGTGTTCATTTGTGTAGATAAAGAGCCTTGCAACATTGTTTAAAAGTTATGAAATATACACATTTTTCAATACATTAAGTTTATGTAAGATACTAATCAAGTAGATCGATGATGAAATAGGTTTAGGTCGCTGAATCTACGAAAAACACACTTCTTTTTATTTGTTTTGATGAAGCTAAAGTAGTTGATCATCTTCTTAGCAACCAAAGTATGTTGATCCTCTCAACATAACTGCAATGGCATGCCCGGCTCTACCATTATGCCCATTAGCAATAACTGAAGCTGAAAGGGGAATTCCCGATATTCTCAAACGTGTTCGAGCTGTCCTTGATAAGGTAACAACCATACTTTTCTACTAAAGTACAAATCACTTTAAACTCCAATCATTTGGTACTTTTCTTGTTTTAAAAGATTACGAAAAGTCTTCTCTAACTTTACATAATTATAGGGTTTTCCCCTTTATCTTTTAAAATTACCATAATCTCTCATCTAAGATTACATTGTTAACGTGTACAAAAAAACATATATGTTAATAATGTAAATTTAGATGGGAGGTTTTAGTAATTTTGAAACACAGAGGGGAGGTCTCTGTAATTATGCAAAGTTAGAGGGAAGGTCTCAGTAAGTGACCCTTAAAATAATTGTGGTGTAATTGTTTTAGGTGGGCCTACGATACAATGAATCTGTGGTAATAAGAATAACTGGGTGCCCTAATGGTTGTGCCAGGCCATACATGGCTGAATTGGGATTAGTTGGTGATGGTCCCAACAGCTATCAGGTACTTTATCTTGTTTGTGATTTGTAAATTGTAAATGACATTTGATAACGGTCAACTTGGAAAGTTAACCTCTTGTTTTGGAACAGATATGGCTGGGTGGAACGCCTAACCAGACTAGTTTAGCGAAATGCTTTATGAATAAGGTGAAGATTCAAGATCTAGAAAAGGTTTTGGAGCCGCTGTTCTATAATTGGAAAAGGAAACGCCTACAAGGAGAATCATTTGGCCAGTTCACCACTAAAATTGTAGGCATTCCATCTTCTTTTTTGCATTATATTGTGTTTGAACTCATGTTACTTCGGTTTGGTGGGTAGCTCATCTCTTAGGAAACTTTTGAACCGAAATTTGTTTCCTGCGCTTCTGTAATGCTATTTGATGGCTGGTTTGTTATATGAAAATTTAGAGCAGTGCTGAGCATTGAAGTTAAGTTTGTAATGTAGGGTAGGTTAGGTGAGTGAACATTAAGCAAATGCAACTCTAGGTATAGTGCCACAGAAAATCGGATCTTATCTAACCGCAGGAGGATACATGTATACAATGAGACATCCAACAGTAAATTACAAATAAGAATTAAAGCGTAAAGCCCACACAATTAACATAAGTAGCTGCAAATAATTTTGAAAGCAAAAATAAATTAGGTTTTCCTCCGCTTGGAGGGCGAAAAGCAAACACATGCAAACAATAGAGGTCCTACAAATCACGATTAGTCTCAAGATAAATATACTACCAAGGCATGTAATATTTTGAATCTGATGAGAGCGATCCGATGACGATAGGATCGCCGACTTCTGGCAAGCTTCTAGGATTGCCGACTTCTAGGTGAAAGGAGGTGCAAGAATTAATCGAATCCCACATTCAAATTAGAGAGAAAGTTGATGAACTTAAGTAATAGTTCGATTCCTCAAATATCAAAGATGCATTTTTGGAGCATGTAGTGTAGTTGTGTTGGATACTTCGTAGTTAAGCGTGATGTGGTGGGAGTAGTCCTGGGATGGGTGACCTCTTGAGAAGTGCTCGTAGATCGCCTGTGGAAAAAGGGCAAAATTGTGCGGTTCAGCTTAGTATATGCTGGGATTAAACAAAACGGACAATCCTTCGGATATTGTGAGGGTATCGTTATAAATGGTATCAGAGTCAGACCTCTTACAGTACGATGTGTGATGTGGAGACGAACCATGCAGAAACGGGTGGGCCTGTAACATCCTAAATTCGATGAGAGTGATCCGATGAGGGCGGGGAGTGCTTTGGGGTAGTGAATCCTAGACAAAAACATCTTCTGGCATGCTTCTAGGATAGCTGGCTTCTAGGTGAAAAGCGGTGCATGAATGAACCGAATCTCACATCGGAATTGGAGAGAAAGTTGTTGGGCTTAAGTAGTAATTAGATTCCTCAAATATCAGAGACGCCTTTTCAGAGCATGTGGTGAAGTTGTGCTGGAATCTCCGTAGTAAAGTGTATTCCAGCGGGAGTAGTCCTAAGATGGGTGACCTACTGGAAAGTGCTCGTAGATCACCTATGAAAAAGAGCAAAATCGTGCAGTTCAACTTAGTATGAGTTGAGATGAACCAAAGCAGACAATACTTCTGATATTGTAAGGGTTGGGTCTTTACAAGGCAAGACATCAAAAATCATATAGGAACCAAGTTCGTACAATAGTGATGAAAACAAGAAACCAAACACTTAAAACCCACAAGTAAAGGGGCTGTGGGCGGAGGAGCGGAGATCCGGTGATTCGAGGAGCGGCGATGTAGGTCTGGAGAGATGATGACTGCTCGTAGAGGCTTTCAGTGAGGGTGGATGGCTGTTTGTCGATTAATTCTGGTAGACGGGTGATGAGTGAAATTTATATAGAGCATTTATAATAGCACACCACATATAGATATTAGCACACTATAGAAATACCAAATAACACCTATATTCTAATATACTAACCTGATAATAGCACCCCTCCCCTAAACCGCGACCTGCGAATCACGAAATCCCCCGTTGTTCTCCCGACTTCAGCTAGGTCGCGCGCCTCCCTGTCGTTCTCCGGATTGCTGCTTGCTCGCGTGCCTCCCCCGTCGTTCTCCCAACTGCCGTCTCCCCCCTCGTTCCTAACTGCTGCCACTCGCGCAAGGAGTGTGACTTGTTATGCTCCTGTGCATGCTAAAAACATGTAGCCACAAAGTATTGTAGGAACTGAACCATAACAATTTGGTAGCTGCTCGTGATTCTCTGGTGGGAGTAATTTATGTGTTTTTTTCTACTAATTACATGTAAACACTCAATTGATTTACGAAATGCATTGAAAAAAATATGTTTTGGTGCAATTCAGAGAGTTTACTTAGACTCTAGGGATCTTAAAGTGTCCATTTCACTTTCTTTTGTTATCTTAATCTAGATGTATTTTATATCTAGATTTCAAAAAAGAAAATTATTGTAAGCATCCAAATACTCATCCTATAATTTGAAATTGAGTTATGAGGAATTATCCCCAGTTTTCTAGCACTTAATTACTTGGATTTATCTTTTTTTTTTGTTATAAATATCCCAGTCTTAATAGCATCTAATTCAGAAAGAGTAATGAATTAAAAGTATTTTCCTTTTCAGGCCTTATATAAAGACCATTAGAGTCATGTAATGAAATCAAGTAATGAATTAAAAGTATTTTCCTTCTCTTTCTAATTTTCTCTGCCTCCCTCTCTAAGCCATCTTCCTCCTCTAGGGTTTCCTCTCCCTCTTCCCTCAACTTCTTCTCCTTCTCCCGTTTCTAGGGTTTAATCCCCTTGTATCCCCGCCAACCTTTCCGATGCCAACTCCTCCGACGATAACCCCCAAGAAGAACATAACATATTTGGTATCAGAGTCACTCCTTCCTCTATTTCCCGTGTTTCCACGACCAACATCGGAACCTCCGCCAATAGCCGCTAGTTCCAGCCGCACACCGCCAACAACCGTTCGACGCTTCCCTGTTTTCGCTCCCGCCGATCGACGTCGTTTACCGTCGAGCCCAACGACGTCCAGTCCACATCCGCCCGAGCAGCAACTTCCGCAACCCTCGGCTCTGCACGCATCCAACTCCTTCCAGTCACAGTCGTCCGCTCGTTCCTCCTCATCTGCTGCTTTTCGACGCTGCACGTATCCGATGCCTTCCAGACGCAACATCTGATCCCTTCTAGCGATCTTCTACAGAGCATCTCCTTCCTCCTCATCCGCTCGTTCCAGCCGGTCCAACCACGCCCTCGCCCGCCTCTTATCGTCGAACCGTCACTCCTCCCGACGATTTTGTCCCCCTTCGAAGTCGCAACCAACAAGCGCTCACCTACAGTTTTTCGTCGAGCCCAACACTTATCCTCGAGCCGCCCGCCTTCCCTCCTCGAGCCCAAAGCCAACCGGTTCAGAAACATTAGGGCAACAACAATTTTCCAATTTATTTGATTTGTTATTTAATTCTTAACCAAATTAATTACTTAGTCAAATAAATTTGATGGACATTAAGCTTAGTGCCGCGGATGAGGCTACCCTCTGTTCGATGTTGTTAAAGCTGACATCGTCATTTCAGGCCTCCATATCTCGCCTCAACAACAAAATTGACCAATTGGTGATGTCAGGACACTTCGAAGTTCTGCTCCCACCTACACAACTTACATCCCCGCCAACACATGTTGTCCCTTCCATCGCAGCTTGGCCGGTTCCACCACCGCAACTGACATCCCCGCCAACAGATGTTGCTGCCCCTTCCATTGCAGCTTGGTCGGTTCCACCACCGCTTCCGATTGCTCCACCGGGTCCGCAGATTGCGCCGCGGCAGCCCTTACCACTACCTGACCCTGTCGGCCGCCTCCCGGCATAGCTTCCACCAGTCCATGCGGTCGTCACTTCACCGCCTCTTTTACTGGCCATTACTCTGACGGCCCATCCTGCTACATATCGTCACCTCTTCTACGACCACCTACTATGTGGGCCCCTCTGGATCTGTCCCTCCCGCCGGCCATTGTTCCCCCAGCTGCCTTACCTCCACTATTTTCCGCCGCTCCGTCGGTCCCGTCGGATCCTTTCTTTCCGCCGCCCGTTTTTCTGTCGCCACCGCCGCTACTCACCACCACCCCGACCACCGCGACACTCTACCAGGAACTGTTTTTGGCACAAAATCAAAGAGCCAGAGGATCAGATTATCCGAGACGGTTCGAGCTTGAGGACAATCTCGATTTTATGGACGGGTGGAGTGTTATGGGCCTTATGCAGCCGTCGGTTATCTAGTTATTAATATTATGGGTCCAGCCGTCGGTTATATAGTTGCTATTATTTTATTTATTTTTATCGATTCATATGAACTGAGTCGTAGTTATGGTATTTTAGGTGTTTGAGTATTTTACGCATTTCTTTATAATTTGGTGTGATTTACGGTTATGTCATTTGGGCCTTATATAAGGACCCTTAGAGTCATGTAATGAAATCAAGCAATGAATTAAAAGTATTTTCTTTTTCTCTCTCTAATTTCCCCTGCCTCTCTCTAAACCCTCTTCCTCTAGGGTTTCCTCTTCCCTCTTCCCTAACTTCTTCTCCTTCTCCCGGTTCTAGGGTTTAATCCACTTGTATCCCTGCCAACCTCTCCGCTGCCAACTCCTCCGTCGATAACCCCCAAGATGCACATAACACCTCGCTTGCTTGGGGTCTGGGCGGTCTTAAAAGGGAGTCTGAGCGGTGGCAATAGCTAAGCGACGGGCGGTGGGTCCCAACGAGCGACAAAGAAGTTCTATAATGTCGAGGAGGGTTCAAGAAGGAGGCTCAGCATGAGCATAGGCACTCCGAGCGTCTGCTGTGAAGGAAGACACGCAGGGGGGTCCGGGCGATTACAGGAGGGGAGTCCGCCCTAAGTGAAAGGCGAGAGCAGGAGCTCAATCGTGAAGAGGCCAGGGGACAGGTATCTCTGATACCATGTACAAAGAGATAGAAGATGATTTACATATGAATTGTTATTATTTCTCTTACTAATACATGTGCAAGATACTCCTTATATAGAGGGAAAGCGAAGAAGTTAAAAGACAATACAAGACGTGTTACTAAAGGAGCCTGAGAGAAGAATGAGCCCAATGAGTCATAATATGTGTTAAATACAATAAATGAGAAAGACTTCTTATGTATTCTCCAACATGATCCAACCATGCTCTAATCATAATAAACAGGAAAATAACGAAAAATAAAGCATGAAAAGATTTACTTGTTTCAGTTAATTAGGATGATCAATCTTCGTGTTATGGGAGATGGTCGATTGATTTCACTTTATTAAAAGGTGAGTAGAAAGTATTACAAAGTTAACTTCACTATCAAACTCAAGCCCACCATTCCCTTCTCCTTTCCCGCTCCTTCCGTCTGCATCGAGAAAACATACACGGCGACACACTCCTCTTCTTGCGTCTTCTCAGAGACGGAGCTAGCTAAGACTTCTCGCGTTCTTCCTCCCCAACCTCGCCTGCACGAAGAAACATAACCATTGAAATGGCTTCTCGTTTTCTACCTTCCCTCCAGCTGCTCTGCGAAAAATCATAACAAACTGGTGCTCGCTCGGGTACTTGTGTATCATCGATGGATCCTCTAGCTGCATATGTGCTGGAAATTCTAGAGTTGGACCAGCATAATCTCACCCATCCTTGTAATTTTAGCAGAGTTGTTTCCAACACACAACGATATCCACTTTCAAGCTTGAGAATAAAAAACAAAGATTTTCAAATGGTGAAATGGGCCATGATTTATCCAGACATCTGATGATATTTCAGTGATTCACAAAAACTATACTAATTTAAGTGAGACAAGGGCTCAACACTAGCCCCGCCACTCTCTCTCTCCCGCCCCGCCCTCTCTCTCTCTCTGATTTTACGCACACATAATCTTGTTCAAACTATGGATTTGCTATTCAAATGCCTAGATTTTGGGGTATTTTTCTCTTTTGAGAACTGTGAATTTGACCTGGGTGCTTTCTCCTGTGTTTGGCCTGCTAGTCCTACCATCCTCATTGTGACAAATACACAATCTTGAACTGCTGCAGATTTTTCCACCAAAATAACTGCTAGCTTGCTACTCATCATTTATTATTTCTCGTGCGATTTTTCGTCAATTGGCTGTTATCCTTACTTTTCTTAATTTTGACTTGCTAACTAGCTCTAGATATGCCATGAACATGCAATGAGCGCGCTCTCAACTATCAAACTTGCAAATATATCTAACTTGATTATGAATTTTCACCATTTTACTGCTATCTAACATCCTCCTAACAATCATAACAAGTTAAAATGTTTATTTCCATTGGTCTTATAGGGCTTTGATAGATTGCAAGAATTGGTGGACAAGTGGGACGGTGTTGTGAAAGTCCCGCCAAAACATAATCTCAAAATATTCGCCGACCGCCAAACGTACGAAGCCATGGACGAACTCGCCCAGCTGCAGAGCAAAACCGCGCACCAGCTCGCCATGGACGTCATCCGCAACTACGTTGCCTCCCAGCAAAATGGAAAGGAAGAATGAGAGAGAATTTCGACGTGCCAACAAGTGCCTTTTCACTCTCTCTCTTTACACCTGTGTTTCTAGTTCACGGAGAGAATGCGCTTTGCCGCCCCCTTTTTGTTTGTAGTTGAAATGCCATGATGCTGCTTGAGGATTTCTGTCTTCCAGTCTTCCACCAATACTCTCTACTTCATTTGAGAATAAGTAGTTCTGCTTGGAAGTTGTTTAGTCTTGCCATTTTTATCATAATAATATCTGGTAGTTATCTGATTTGATTTTTCTCTTTGCTTTGATCTTTTAAATCTCCGAGGATGACGACGACGCTCGTAGGTTGCTCATACGTATTCGTCTTTTTTCTATCAGCGAACTGCATCTTCAAAACTATGTAACGGTTACTCGTGGTTTTTTTTTACCAGAATGGAGTTTACTCAACATGCCTACCCTTGATGCCTCCAATTTTCTCTGTGCAAGTTCAATCTTACCGTGTTTTTTTCTATCAGCGAACTGCATTTTTACCCTTGAAGATAGCATAAATACATACAGCACCCCTCTTATTATTGAAATTACAAAAACCTCCCCCCAATGTTAAAAATCATAACATTTACCTTCCATGAAGTTCACATTCCATAACATCCATGCACAAAATACCCCCCTGAAAATGTACTCCGAGGAGGTTATTTTTGTGCATGAATGTTATGAAATGTGAACTTCATGGGAGGTAAATGTTATGTATTGTAACATCGAGGGGAGGTTTTTGTAATTTCAGTAATAAGAGGGGTGCAATCTGTAATTTTCCAAACTTAGAGGGGATGTCCACGTAAATGCCCCTTATACAAATCTATCCCCTCTTTAAAGCAAACATATAAGTTGAAAAAATTAACTTCAAATGATACCATCAGCATGTAAATTTGATGGATAGCTTTGTCTCATAATACAATAAATCTAGCATTGTTTTAAAAAAAATGAAATATAACTCCAAAATTAAATTTTCATTCATAAACTCATATATCTTTTGTGCTCGTAACAATATATAAGCTGATTTCATCATTAATAATGTGTGAGACGCTTGTTCATGAACGTAAACAAGTTGAGTGCTTCGATTCCTCAATCGTTTCTCAAAAATTCGACGAGCAAGGCATTGCAAGTCTGCGATTTGGAAGCCTCCAGAAAATTCTCATCGCATCCCACAAACTTTGGCATTTAACATACATGTCCAGAGCAATCGTCCCAACGACAACTCTGGAGTTAAAATTACCATTCAATGCATGGCCATGAAGTTGTTTCCCGGCCACTAAAGAAGGAAACCCTGCACAAGATCGGAAGATGCATGCGTAGGATGATTGACTCGTCACGATCCCTTTCCTTTGCATGTTCACAAACATCTGAAGAGCATCCGTGACTCGGTTGTCCAACATCGCTTTGAATAGAGGCTACGCCTTCTGCATCAAGCCACTTTGCGTGTAAACAGATATTACAGTGTTCCATGATGATATTCCTGCGGTGCAATTCATCGCAAAATCTTGTGCGCATTTTCCAGGACCATGCACCGAATGTAAGCGCGGATTTTGCGATGAAGATGGTAGGAATGAATCCAATTGTAATCATTCGCACGTGAGAAGGAATTAACATGAGCAAGATTTAGAGTAACCAAAACCTACCAAACAAAAATTTTTGAGATATTTTAAAAAAGAAAAAGAGGGGATAAATGGAAGAGGATGCCTCCAGCAGATAATGCAGGCAAACACCTTCACGTGGGTCCTCACCGACGAGATGGAGGCCGTCTGTTGAAGGGGTGAGGAGTTGTCGAAAGCATGCACCTGCCCCCACAATTCCACGACAAATTTCATGTCGATATTTTTTTTTATACGTGCATCGTTGCTACCTCTAGAAGCGAAAATGATTTTGTAGGCTAATATATATATATATATATATATATATATATTTACAAAATAAAAATCTTAATATCGATTCATATTTTTTTACGATCATTTTAAGATCTCATATGCATATTTTTGAATAAAAAATATAAAAAAATATTACTGTAGAGAAATTGTTTTTGTTAGTGTTAAATACAACTGTATTTTTGCCTGTAAAAAAGATATAAAAACATAGCTTTCAATACAACTGTAGTTAATAGGAAAAATACAGTCCCGCGGCTATAAGTAATAACGATACACGTATAAAAATATTTCTCCCTACAATGAAAAAGGGCGCTGCTATTAGCACCACAGTTTTGACTAGCGCACCGCACTTTCTCCTAATTTTTCGCGCCTTTTGGAAATACGCCTTGTACATGCATTTTTAGGAAAATTATCCACCACGAAAGTTGTAGATTTCGACGAGATCTACAACTTTCGTGTTGAACATTTTTCCTAAAAGTGCATGTACAAGACGTACTTGGAAATACGTCCAGATTTTGCGCCTTTTGGAAATACGCTTTGTACATGCATTTTTAGGAAAAGTGTTCAACACGAAAGTTGTAGATCTCGTCGAAATCTACAACTTTCGTGCTGGACAATTTTCCTAAAAATGCATGTACAAGACGTATTTCCAAAAGATGCGAAAAATTAGGAGAGTGCGATGCAATTAGCCAAAACTGCTGTGCTAATAGCAAAATAACTGACAAGCGTGACACGACAGCGTTCCAACTAATGCTCTTATCTCGAGTAACGAAATTCTACCGAACATGAAGACAATTTTGCCCTTCCATTGGTAGATATGTTGATAATGTTCCAAACATTTTTTGGTCTGAGCTCAGATCGGAGACAGAATCTTACTTCTTGTTGCGGCGTCGGGAGACATGAGCGTGGCGACTGTTCTTCTTCTTCTTCTTCTGTCTCCTCTCTTAGCCGCGACTGCCAAAAGGTTCCGCCTCCCCAGCGACCCCAGTGCTTACCTAACCCGAGAAGTGCACTGGTTTGATCAGACGCTCGACCATTTCTCCCCCTCGGTGAATGATCCCTCTCTCTTTCTCTCTCCAAGGAGTAGGATTTTAAAGCTTCCAGAGTTGTCTGGTTCTTGGCCTGTCGTTTTTAACATTCAATTTTACAACGGGAAAGTGTGCTGCAAAGTAACTAAGGACCCCCGATTTGACAAATCCACGGCGAAGTTAGCCGAAAATGCAATGTTCCGAATCCACGGAGAAGACAAGCCCTATGACAAATTTTTCATTCAATCTAAGATAGAAAAAAAAGGAGAAATGATAATTTACAATTAAATCCTAAAAGATAAAGGCTGCAACATGCCCAAAAAGTAAAAAACAAGTAAAAATTATAAATAATACATAAGATACAGAAATAACTGCAGCAATGTTGACAATAGTATGTTAGGTACAAGATCTGGAGTGTGGCATGCACAATGGAACTTGTTGCGGGTCGCTCAATGCTCTTTCAGACCGGGCGAATTGGGCGAATTGAACCGTTTTAGCCCGAGAGTGAGCTGAGCGCGCAAACAGTCACAGAGAGAACATACAGATGACAAGAGAACTTTTTTAGCGTGGAAAACCCGGAAAGGGTGAAAAACCACATGGCCGGATCTTCGCCAATCAAATTTCACTAGGTGTTGGAGTGTTACAAGTAAAGTTGCAAGAACCGAGAGCGACATTTCACTTCTCGTTACAGTTGCAATTGAAGGAAAGTCTCTGAGGGTGACAGACCACCTCTCAGAAAAACTAAGTATTTTGTTGTTACAGGAAGTCTTCGAGGCCCGAAGGAGATTTTCAAACGACGAAAGAGATATTCGAGCAGCGAAAGAGATCTTCGAACTCTGAAGGAGATCTTCGAACACTGAAGGTGATCTTCGAGTCGCGAAGGAGATCTCTGAATGAATTCTTCAGAAAGCTCTCTCGGGTGCAGAATGTCAGATCTTCTCAAATGAGGGTTCAGGGTTCCTTTTATAGATTCGGCCGGGGGCGGCCCGGTAATTTCGCCGTTGCAACCACCGTAACCACCTGACGGGCCGATCTCGACCGTTGATCAAGAGCACACGGATCGCCACTTTCTGAATATGACGATTTCGCCCCTTGGTCAGTTCGGGCACTTCGGGCAGCTTCGTTGACGATTCTGATAGCAATGTGCGAATCCTGCAGTCTCAAGAAGGAAAGTGGAGTTAGCAACTGCACGCACTATGAACTTTGCAATGTTCAAGTGCGCGCGGTCAAAGACACGTTACGAACTTAGCGGCGCTAAGTGCGCGTCGAACATCGAGTGGAAGCGTTGTAAAAGCACGATCGGAGCCGTGCGATGACGACGCAAAGGGGCTGCGAGCGTGCCGCGCGACGAGGGGGAGCGACCAGTACGGCGCATGTCGCTGCCGCGCGCGACATCGCCGCGCGCAGCACCGCCGAGCGCGGTTGCGCATGCGGCACTGCTGCGCATGCCGCGCACGATTGCGTGCGACACCACCGTGCACGGCCGCGTGCACGATTGCGTGCGACACCACCGTGCACGGCCGCGTGCACGATTGCGCGCGACATTGCCATGCGCGGCGGCGCGCGCGGTTATGCGTGGCACCGCCACACGCGGCTGCTCGCAGTTGCATGTGCAGAGCTGCGTGCTCTAGCGGCGATTGCGCGCGCGGCTCTGTGAGGGTGTGCACGATTTGTTGCGGAGATAGTGGGTTTGACTTTCTCTTGGTTAAACCCACTTTCTCACTCATGACCATATTATCTTAGTGGAGGAGTGAGGTTTCTGGCTAATCGCAACCCGAATTTCTCTACATAATAGATGAGAACCCATCAGAACTCATCCTTGAGTTCATTCTTCAAAGGGGAAGAGAGTCTCGGTTGTCTAGTTGTTTGTACTAGTTGTGTCATATTCATCCTCTTGTTGGGTTGAATTATCATCCAGAATTTAAGCTTCAACTAAAACAATGTTTGTCTGATGGGATATATGCTGGATTGTGACTATACCCATCGCAATGCAGACATTTGGGTCAGCTATCTTCCAGAAATAATCTCCTATGAGTGTAAGCTACAAACACCAACCATGCATCCAACTTGGGAAGCTCGATGAATTCACGATGAGTTCACTGTCTTGCTTGCATTTTCTCCACCATACAAGGGCTCGTTTTTCCAACCGAGCTTCCACCATAAGAATTTGCCGTCAAGATAAAACTCCATAGTGCGGAAGGTCTCAAATTTGGCGAACCAATCAAGTAATCCTAGACTTTGAGACACCCATCAAAAAAAGAAATATAAATTTTGATTTGATATTCATTGTTACGGTTCTAGGCATGTTCATAACAAACTCTTTGGTGGTAGTGTTAAATCTCGCAGTGGGGTTCACCATCATCACGCCCATCGCGAACTGATGGGCGAGGTGCCATTGGAGTAGTTACGGTCACGTAGATGTTTGATTTCCTTTCATGAATGAAACAAACTCCGCAAATTGGATCCTCAATAATGTAAGCTCTTTCGGTGGTACATTTGATTCTCTTACAATTATCTTTTCACGTCTTTCGTGTGTTTCTTTCATTTCTTGCGCTGACAATTGTATAAAATTTATCAACGAGGATCTTGAATTTGTAGAGGCATCATTGTCCTCATGGGTGACATTGTGACCCCCAACCATAATACGAGATTGAAAAACATGAAGGTGAGCTCCTCAGTTTGGCGAGTTGCTACAATTAGATGCATCAAAATAAATTGAAGAGGAATAACAACAAAAGCCATCACTGTGTCAGCGTCGAAGTGTAACATTCACAATCGTTCTATACAGAAGCAATTGTCAGGAGAACATTCATATTAGACTCAATGATGTAAGTTTTGAGAAAAAGCAAGGGGGATTCATAATATGTAGAAAAGAAGCATCATTGTCGAGCTCTGCAGATGCATAGTTAGATATGCGTTGAATGAATGGTTGAAGATGCCCTGGGGATCTGTGACAAAAAAATCTATTGATCTCGTCGGAGAAACTTTTCATATTTTTGTCGAAGGAGCTCATTGGATCATCATTGAAAGAGTGAGATCCGTGTTGTAGTAGATCTGCAGATATGACTGAAGTCTTGCAGGGATGCGGGGGAACAATCACAGAAGGGATCTGTTCCGAGGTTTTGATTAGTTGTATTCAAAGTTAGGAAGAGTTGTGATTATGGGAAGCTAACGCAGACACTGTTCCGTGGTTTTGAGTCGAAGGATTTACTCGTTTACAATTTGATACCAAAGTCGAAGAAGAAGCACAACAAAAAGTTTTTTTCTTAAAATTGAACTCCGCCAGAGAGAAAATGATGGAGTACACGAGGAGGAAGTGTTGTTGAAACAGAAGCTTGTTCATAACTGGAGATAGGTTACCTAAGCGATTAAGCTGTGATACCACTTGATGCAACAATAGTCGAATAACTAGTGACCGCTTCTAACGAAGATTGCCATATTTTCTTTAGGAATTTTTTTTCATCCGATCTCGAAGGTGCAGATTCATGAGATCGTTCATACAATACTTAACAAGAATGAATGGAAAATGACAGTTCATACAATTTGCCTTCAATACTTGGAATAAGAGCATTGATGGTGATTGATTAGGTTTAAGCTTTAATATTGCTGATGCTAGAAATGTTACTCTACCTCTGTGTGTTTATGGAACATTGGAGATGGAGTCAATGTTATTAACAACTCAAACAACACTTACTAAGATTGAAGGGAGAACGAAGATTCAAATATCGGCAAAAAGCTATTGATGATTACTAATGCTATATGGTCACATATTTTCCATATGTTCATGAGATAATTATCAACCTACTCTCTTTTATTTTTTCTATGAAATAATTACTTATTACTAAGTAGCTTGCACAGTTGATGCTTCTTTATGGTTTTATGTTTCTTTATGACATGTTCAATTCTGATGATCGAACAACAGTATGGTTCTTTGCAATTAACATATAATCTTACGCCCATAAATTTTTTTTAATGTGCATCATCTTTTTCAATTGCACTTAAAAGAATATTGTTATTGCCTTTTCTCCTACATATGATTGTTTTTGTTGTTTTAAGAACGTTTTGAACACATGTTTGTTGGATTCTGCAGGATCATCGCCAATTTAAGCAGAGGTATTATGAGTTTCTAGATTACTATGAAGTTTCGAATGGGCCTATATTTTTTAAAATTTGTGGTGAATCTACTTGCCCTGGAATTGCAAATGACTATACATCTGTAAGTGTAATGGGTCTAATTCAGGATATTTTCTATATGATATTTAACTGATGCATGAAGAATAGTCTCCTTTTTTTCCTTTAAATTTGCTATGGTAGTGATGCAGTATGTCCTTGAATGGGCACTTTAGGTGGTTAATCTTGATTTATCCATAAATGTCCAGCCCAGCTTTACTAGGAAACTAACAGGGAGACAGAACACAGTGTAACACCCCGGTCTACTGTGGGTGCGCTACAGGTCTGCAGACCATTGACCCCAACCCATCTCCACGGATCTGATTGGCCGCAACTAGCAGCTCAATTGGTGATGAGGACCAGTTTAGAGCTCCCTTATCTAGGAGGTATGAGGTTCAAGCCCCAGCCTCAATAACCCGCCATTGGAATTAGTGACTGCGACCAATCAGATCTGTGGAGATGGGTTGGGGTCACTGGTCTGGAGACCTGTAACGCACCCACAGTAGACCGCGACGCTACACACAGAGGGACCAAGAACCCATAGTAAAGAAAAAGAGAACTGAACGGCAAAAATCCCTTTTGATTATATTTATTTTCATAGCTAAGCTTGACGGTGAGCTCAAATAGTGAATACTCTTCAAAACTTGTTATTTATCAAGTCATGTTGGATCTTGCTTTGTTGCGTTGGTGACAATCTTTTGGTCCCCCATACTGAAATTGCGCCAAAATATGCTGAGTCATGGGGGTGTTGTCATTTGCTTACTTTGCAAGTCTAATGCCAAATTCTGGCCGACAAATGTCCCTGCCTATCTTTTGAGCTTTTCTGAGCAATGAATATTTTTGGTCTACATTTTATCATCGAGTCTTTCACATTGTGAATGTACCATTGCTCATCGGTTCTTGCCCAAGGGTTATCATGTTTCATTTATGGCCAACAATTCTCACTTCGTTTTGTTATCCAGAAGGCTTCTCTAGCGGAGATCTGATGATGAGTGGTGGCTACTGATATACTTTTATGTTGCAAGCTACATTAGCATTGAATTTTGCAAGTGGTGACTTTTTGTGCACATTTAATCCCTTCTTCTTTTGGCAAGTGGAGCGAGCTGGTTAGCTTAAAAAATGTTCAACTGCCACCGATTGCCGGTCTTTTATTATTCCTTAATTATTTTAATCTTGAATTAAAATAAATACCTCTTTAGGAAAAGGTGAAATTGCCTACTAAACTCAGTATACGTGCCATCAGTGACCTATACTAGCTTTGCCCTCAAATTGCTGCTCTAGGATCTAACTCAAGATGATCATGACATAGGATGATCATGGCATAGGATGATCATGGCATAGGATGATCATGGCCCCTTTTGGACTCAGCTGAAGTTCATCAGAAGTTTATTTGATGTTCGTTAGAGTTTCATAGGCGGGGGCAGAGGCGGTCTGTCTGCAATCAAAATTAGCTAAAAAAGTTTCAGCTGTGGCTGACTACTGTGGTGGTAGTAGCAGTGGTAGTGACTGAAGGAGGATGCGGCTATGTAAGAGGAGAGAGGATGAAGAGGCTCTAGAGGTTCCTAAACTTTGATGGATTATCTCAGAGTGATGGAGAACCTCGAGAGTGAGAGGGAGAAAAAGAAGAGAGACTCGGTTTCTGAGCTTGGGGGATGAATTTAAGATTGTGGAACATTAAGTGTTCTTACAGAGGTGTAAAATTGTAAATACAAGGGAATATTCCATATAGTTTTCCTTTTTCATGCACATGAATTAAAAAATGCTAAAAATATATAGAAAATCCCCATTCCGATGTACTTGGCCGACCACTTCAAGGGTGGATCAGATAGCCGCAATTTTCTTAGTCATGTCTCGATCATCTGGTGCTAGGTTTGCCATCAAATTTCTCTTGTGGACTCCTTATCTTCTTATCTCCAATCATAGTAGTCTTGACCTGAAATCACAACCATTGGTAGCATTTGTGACCGTCCTCGATGGGTGGCTATGATTAATCCACAATCTGATCTCTGAATCAAGACTTACTCTTTTCAAGGGTTTTTGTTGCTGCAAATTTATTACTCTGGATTGGGGAAATGCCTTTTTCTCTTTTCTCTTTATTGTACCACTTTGCTACACTGGGATACTCTCTTTTGTCAATGTGGCATATCTCCTGCCCATATTGAGTGCTGGTGACTTTTTTTAGTTGTAGGTCCCCCTCAAGTGGTACTTTGCGCTTCATCATGAGACCATCTAGTACTGGTTTTCTTTAGGTTCTCCATCTAGCATCGAACTCTCAAACAACTTTAGGTTCTTCTCATTGATAATTGAGTACATGTTCTTGCATGAAGGGAGGTCTACCTGGCATGCATCCACAATCTTCTCCATTATCCAAAATCATCTTTAGCTTCTCGACATCTTCTTTGAGGTGATTATGCCTCTTCTTATACTTCTTTGGGTCCATTACAGTTGCTTATCGATTTGTAAGTGGATCTTCTTGATGCCCTCAGAAATCAATGTCTTCCCTTGCTTAGCTTCTGTTCCAACAACCTACTGGAGCTGATGGAAAATGTTGTCAAGGAGTAAATTTCCCTATTGCAGGCAAATTATAAAAAATGCTAAGTTGTCATCCTAATTCTTGAGGCTGCTTTCCTTCCTCGTAGTAGCTGCACCATGGTCCTGTTACTACCTGCATTTGCCCGTCTTTTTGAGGGTTAAAGTAGTTGAGCCTCTTCAGTCATATATCCGCGATCCACAACTCCACAAGGCCTTTCAAAAATGACTAAGAAATTTATTAGCATATCTCCATCAGACACTAGGGAGCAGAGTAATCCAAAGTGTGCTCAAACATGCTGGAAGAATAATCGAGTCGCTTCCTCTTCGGTAGTGGTCTAGCATAATATCAATATGCACACCTTTGAAGTCCAAACCCGAAAGAGGTAATTGTTTTATGACTCCAATAAGCCTTCTAAGAAGTCCATAAAGATACGCTCCCATGGTCATTTTGGGATTAGTAGAGGTATGTAACTTTCTTGCTTTTTGATGGATGACTTTGAGGTGCTGCACAGAATGCACCGCATGGACCTACTCACATGTTGTATCAATGACCAGTAAATGTAGCGCAACAAGTTCAATAGTATTTTTGTGATTCCAAAGTGTCACCAACCACTTTGGAGGAGTAAGCCTCTTGCATTAAGTGGATGTGGTTAACAGCATCATAAATCTATAGTAGTCCTCCTATGTAGGAGTCTATATCTTCTAAGATCCCTCGAAAGAATAGGTCCTGACACACTATTGGTTCATCCTACAAAACAGGTCCCCAAAAATAAAGGGTTAGTGGAGAACAAGACATCATATCCACCATCTTGTTGTTGAGTCCCTTCTTGTAACTTATCATCAAGTTGAATTGCTGAAGAAACGGCATCTAATTCATGTATCCAACTTGCTAAAAATATGCTCCACTGCTTGGTGCAGTGCCTATAACTCCTTGTAGTATATAAGAAAATTTCTCTAAGCTCCCTGTGGCATCTCTAAGTGGTATGCCATCATTCTTCCTTCTTGTTGCATCCTTGGTGTAAGTAGGAGATTTGGTGTGGGTAATGTTTTATGTGAGTTTTTGCCACAAAGATGTCCACAATGGGTTACTCGGGCACTATGAAGGCCCATTTCAGGTGATAAAATGAGTGGGAAAGATGGCCAATGAACTTGAGTTCCCGCCGAGATTCAAGATTCCCTTGATGTTTCACGTGAGATTATTAAATCCCTTCTACGAAAGCAAGAGGACTCGACAAAGGGATGTTGTTGAGGGCACCATCGGGAGCAAACGTTTCGTACGATCGAGACACAAATGACATTTTGGCTAGCCGGGTCTTGAGGAAACGATATTGCACTCCAAAGTAGGAGTTTCTGATTCAATGCAAGGGATTGCCTGAAAGCCAGCCTAGTTGGAAATCAACGGAAGCTCTATGATAATTCTAGAGGCAGATCGAAGCCAACCCATGAGGAGACAAGGGTGTCACTAGATTAGATAAGGTAGAATGTCGCAGATGGATATCCCATTGTGCATCAGTGATATCTTGGCCACTTGAAGCTCGGTCCCTAGAGATGTGGAGAATATTCTAGAAGAATGTAGAGATTATTATGGGCTTATGATTGAGGGGGCTTTCTAGAGGGTATAGATACTTCATGAATCTTTCAAATAGATTTAAGAAGTTTGTAGAAAGTTCTAGGAAGACCGTATGCGTAGAGTATTCTGGAGTCATCCTTTTTATGTTAAGGCTATAAAAGAAGGATTCATCTCATTTGTAATAACCAAGTTTTGCTACCAAAGTCTATTTATAAAGTGTTCTTTAGTGCTCTCTTCCATCCCCCTCTTGAAATTTTATGCCACACATAAGAGAGAATGGTGACTTAAGAGCTGAGGATCCTAAGGCTTCTTGGGTGAAGCTCAATGATTCTTTAAGCCTATGGCAAGTGGCATCAACTCCAGGTTAAAATATTCAATAACATTAATATAAAGTTATTAAATATAATTATGGAAGTTTTAGAACAATTTTAATGTTATATTCATACATTAGTTGTCTTTATGCTTAAAAAATTTGTCACCTAAAATATGAAGTATTCTTTTATTAGAAACATTCAAAAATAGACATTTTTAATTTTTTACGAACAACAATATAAACATAATTAGATAAAATCTTATAATAGATTATCAACTCACATTGACGACTGAATCATTGAATGTGTCCATCGTTCTCTTTGTATTGTGATGATTCAAGTTTGTGTCTTGACAATTCAACAATAGCTCAAAGAAATGTTTTAAATCTCCAATCATTTTACTATGATGCAAAATTATTTCTTTAAGCAAGCACACTTTGGCTTTCCTTCGCGTGAAGGGCCAAAGCGAGAGCCCGCGACGACTAGCTCCTGCAAATCACAAGATATCTCAGGCAAACGACTACTAAACATGAGATCCAATCAAGCATGAAATCACTTAACCATATATATTAATATTGAAGAACAAAGATCCACACCACATTAAAATACTCACCAAGTAAGGAGAGTAGCCGTGGCGTGGTAAATCCGAGAGGAGATGTAGGTGTGTTGTCCCGGAGTGGCAATGATGGCGGACTGACAGTGTGGGGGTGTATATGGTAGGTGGTGGGTAGCGGGAGGGAGGGATCTGGAGTAGGAGTGCTACAGGGGGGGGCTATCCCGTGGGTCTTGGATGGGATAGATTGGAAGCCCAAGTGAGGTTTTCAGGGAGCTGACCTGTAGGGAGAGGGAAAGGGGGTAGTCGGACAGAGTTTGGCTGGAGGTTGACGCGTGGATTTTCTGGGAGAACAGTGTGGGTGCGGCGTAGACTTCCTAAGGGAAATTGAAGGGTTTCAGTGGCTAATGCGTGGATTCCTTGGGAGGGAAAACTGAAGGATTTTGGGCTGATGTGTGGGTTCCCTGGGAGGGAAACTGAAGGATTTTGGGCTGATGTGTGGGTTCCCTGGGAGAAAAACAAAGAGTTTTCAATGGGTTGTAGCGTAGGATTCCTGGGGGAAACATGAGGTATTCGGTGGAGGCTTGGGAAGGGGATTGGGAGGTGGTGGAGGGGAGGAAACAAAAGATATAAGACTTACCTAGGAGTTGTCACTTATGACCTCACAGAGTCGTCATCATGAGAGGATCGCCGGATTCCAGGAAGAATGTTTTCTCCAAAATCTGCAATATAATGAAACCTGCCCTCTTACTCTTATTTATAATATAATAACTCTAGAGCACCCTTACATCAACGATTGTGATTGGTCGTTGATGTAACGGACCCGATTACATTAAATAATAATTGAAAACAACAATATGATATATGAAAGCGTAAGTAAATGAAAATCCGGACGCATTCGTGGAGTTGGATAGTTGATCCGGAGGCGCTAAATATGACAGGTGGCCAATCGACCCCGAATGGGCCCAAAACTCATGCTCCATCGCGGGTCATCTATTCCCATCACCATGCATCCGATAGTCTAGTTTCACAAACTGCTAATGAGAAAATTAGTACCAGTGAGGGATTCATTAAATCACCTGAAATAACTGGAAAATGGCTTTGTATGATAGTTTTGTTTTAATTAATTGGCTTGGGTTAGAAATTTATCTGAGCAGAGGAACTTAATGTTCATCTTTTTGATAGTATGACAGTTATTTTGTTCTTTCATAAACCAAATCTCATCTCTTTAGAGTTGAACGTTGAACTATTCATTTATGTTTTTCTTTTTCAGGTGTTAGCGAAAAAATTTGGCGCTGCTTTAGTTTCCCTTGAGCATCGTTATTATGGGAAGAGTTCCCCTTTCGAGCTTGCAACAACTGAAAATCTAAGATATCTGTCTTCAAAGCAAGCTTTGTTTGACTTGGCTGTTTTTCGCCAGTATTATCAGGTCCATGATGACACTGCTTCATTAGGACATTTCTCATTAGATATGTAGTTTGTATTTTTTTGTCTTGTAAAATTTAAATTAATTTTTATATTGACAAATATGGATTTAATATCTAATTCAATTTTCCTAAAAAGGTTGGGATATCATAGATATGCATGTAAGAAATAATTTGAACAGTTAGGTGTTGCTAATTAACAAGGATGCATAATCGTTAGATATCTGATTTTGCAAGCACGCATTATTCAACCACATACTGAACACCTTCATGCATACACTTATTATAGAATGATGTGTTGGAGTTTACACATTAAGTGTTTTTTATATGTATTAGAGTCCTCTAGGAGTGTGTTGGGTTTAGTCCCACATCATGAGTCCGTATTTAAGTGTCTTTATAATCACCTATATATTACCTCTATGTGGAAGAATAATAAGTACCAAATATTCCTTTTCTATTTTTCAACATGGTATCAGAGCCAGGTCCGCTCCCGTGAGCCTTAGGGCTTTGGCGTGTCGTTCCTCCACGGCTTCCGCTCCCGTCCAGATCTCGATGTCGCCTCGTCGTGTCTTGTGCCGATTCCATCTTTAGTCAGCTCTCGCGTACTGCTTCGGCGGAACCTATCGACGATCTCTGTTTCTGCTTCTCACGATCCCGTTGAGCCTTTGTCCTCGACGATCCCGCATGATGCTTCTCCCGTCTCTCTTGATCCAGTGAAGGGGCTTCTCGATTCCGTCTGCTGATCGATGAAAACTGGTTTTCTCTCTTGATCGAGACGGGTTTTCCTTCTCTACTGGCGTCTTCGATCTTTGTCGCAGATCCCGTCTGAGTTCGTCTCCGATCTTAGTCGACGAGAAGCAAATTTGTGCTGCTCCTATAACAATCGTCGTCTCCTGTTGGTCTCAATCATTTCCGACGAAGATCTCGTCGATCCCGTCGATTCCGTGCCGATCCTTGCGGTCTTCTGCGTACCCACTGATCCAACAATACAACCAACATCCTCTCACCATGTGTCACTGTTTCTGATTGGCTCCTTTGCATCCTCGATGATGCCTTCTTCTGATCCAACCGCTTCTTCGTCGTGCCCGCCTGCTACTCTAGTCGGCGATCCTGCAAGGCCCTCACTGCCCCCGTTCCAGTCGACGACTTCTTTGTTCCCGCTAATCTAGTGAAGCTGCTACGCCCTGCGATTCCAGCAGTGTCTCTGCTGCCGCTACTGTCGTCTGCTTGCGATCCTAATGGATTCATCCGCTGCCCTCGTTTCTCTAAGGATTCCCGACACTTCCATCCGCTGATACCCCTTCCGGGGCGCTGATCTCTAGCCGAAGCTAAAGTTTTGTGCTATTTTTAGTCGTTTTATGTGTTTTTTATTGTCTTGTTGTTGTTCGTATTTGCTCATGGTCTTGTTATGCCTGTATTCACGTGTGTTCCACGTGAGGGGGAGTGTTTGAGACGAGGGCTGCTCAAATAATTTTTCCCGATTTTCTCCTTAGTCCCACACGGTCCTCCAGGCTTTTATCTTGTGTTGTTTGTGTCTCCCCTCGTTGTTGGGTAGGTACGGTATGGTTTTTTGTTGGTTGACCTTTCTATCCAGCGGGTTGTATTGTGTGGGAGTATCCCCGGTCATCCGTCTGTTGATATCTATCCAGCGGGTTGTATTGTGTGGGAGTATCCCCGATCACCTTTTTGTTGATTTCTTTCCAGCGAGTTCACGTCGTGTGTGGGACCTGTGCCGTGTGCGGGCCTACGTCGTGTGTGACTATGTACCCGACTTGATTCCCCGGTTTGGATTTTCCCCCGGTGGCTCGTCTGTTGTTTTGTCCCACTTAGCCTACCACCATTACCTTTATTTTTATGATGTTTTCAAGTTGGAGCTTTCCCCTAGAGCTTGAGGGGGAGTGTTGGAGTTTACGCATTAAATGTTTTTTATATGTATTAGAGTCCTTTAGGAGTGTGTTGGGTTTAGTCCTACATCATGAGTCCGTGTTTAAGTGTCTTTGTAATCACCTATATATTACCCCTATGTGGAAGAATAATAAGTACCAAATATTCCTTTTCTATTATTCAACATGATGATTACATATTCAATATATGGATTTCCTTGAAAACTCGCACCAATCATGCCATCCATTGTATTGCGCTAGAACCTGATGCTACAATGTTGTTTAATTGAACATTTTTTGAAGGAATCACTGAACTCAAAATACAACCGCTCAAATGTCGAAGGCCCCTGGTTTGTTTTTGGTGTTTCATACTCTGGGGCACTTAGTGCTTGGTTCCGTTTGAAGTTCCCTCATTTAACATGCGGGAGTCTTGCAAGTTCAGCCGTGGTTCTTTCTGTCTACAATTTCACTGAATTTGATAAGCAGGTACGTGAATGCTCACTGTCTCGATGCTCTTTTTCTTTTTATCATGTAATTACATCTCAAGATTCCAAATTGCATGTCATATTGTGTGGACCATAAGTCTCTTTCATCTTCCTATCAGATTGGTGATTCAGCTGGCCCTGAATGTAAATCTGTGCTTCAAGAGATAACTAAGCTTGTTGACCAACAAATTCTATCGGATGGAGTAGCAGTAAAGGAATTGTTCGGCGCTTCTTTGGTACTTTATAACGCTAAATATTTTGTCTAAATTCTAAGAACAATAAAATTGAATTTTTTTGATGTTATTGGAAGATACATGATTGATTTTCTTTAAAGAACATATTCACTCGGAATCTATTAGGATATTTATTTCAATTTATTCAGTTCCAGCATAGTTCATAATTTATATAGCATTAGCTTTATTATACCTCTTATACTTGCACTCTATGGGTCTGTTTGGGACAGCTCTGGCGGATTGAAAAGCTGCTGTCCGGATAGAGCTGTTTTAAAATAGCTCTCTGGGGAGCAGTTTTGAAAAGCTGCAGAGTGTTTGGGTGTTCTGTGCAGAAGTGCGCTTTGAAGAGCGATTTTCTAATTTAGCTGTTTGGAGAAACAGCTTTTGGAAGCTGTTTTTTTTAGAACTTTAAAATACATAAAGTTTTAAACGTGGAGAATAATAATAAAATACATAAACGTGGAGAATAATAAAAAACAACCGATAACAATAGTCTTTTACAAATTCTCTGGTAATGCTATCAACGCGCCCCGTATATTTCTTCGGCAATGCTATCTCGTACTGTAGACATCTGTTCAGCTCCAGCAGCATCTCCCATTTCGCTTCCAATATCATCCTCCGCCGCAGGGTCTTCATCCTCTGAGGGAGCGAAAGAAGACTCATCAGCATCACAAACATTAAACTCAGGGTCCCAGCGAGAAGGATGTCTACGAATGAAGTTATGTAAGGTCATTGTGGCCAACACTATGGACCTCTGTTTCTTGAAGCTATACTGTGGCATTTTGCTCAAAATGTGCCACTTCTTCTTCCACACTCCAAACGTTCGCTCAATAACACTGCGAAGAGATGAATGTGCCCTATTGAAATGTTCTTGCCTTCCTTGAACAGGCCGACTCCCACGGGCAAAGTCTGCCAAGTGATATCTTGTATCCGGATACGGCTTCAAATAACCCATCTTTAATGGGTAGCCAGCATCCACTAAATAATATTTACCTGCATTAATTTGGTATGTTAAACAAGCAAACATTGGTGGATATTTGAAGGATTTGAATGAATGTAAAAATATTGATTACTATACCTTGTGGGGGATGCGGAAAATGCAATCTATCGTCTGTCAATGCGCGTGCGAAGATGCGACTATCATGAGCAGATCCCTCCCATCCAGCTAGGGCAAATGTAAAACACATACAAAAACACACAAACACACATACAAAAACACACACACACACAAACATACATACACACCCAAACATACACACCCAAACATACATACACACTAAAACATACATACACACCCAAACACGCACACACTCACACATACACATATATACATCCACACATACACACATATATACATCCACACACACATACACATATATACATCCACACACACACACACATCCTAAAACAAACACACAAACATACACACACATCCAACAACAAACACACACATCCATCAACAAACACATACACACACACATCCAACAACATACACACACATCCAACAACAAACACACAAACAACAACAAACACACACATCCACACACACACACACACACATCCTAAAACAAACACACACATACACACACACACACACCACATCCACACACACACACACATACACATACACATACACAAACACACACACATACACAAACACATCCACATCCACACACACACACACATACACAAACACACACATCCACATCCACACACACACACACACATACACACACACACATCCACATACACACACACACACATACACAAACACACACATCCACACACACACACACACACACACACATCCTAAAACAAACAAACACACATCCAACAACACACACACACACACACACACACATCCAACAACATACACACACTTACACATCCAATAACACATACACACACACATCCAACAACATACACACACACACAAACACACACACACATCCAACAACAAACACACACATCCATCACAAATACATACACACACACATCCAACACAAATACATACACACTCATCCAACACACAAACACATACACACACACACTCATCCAAATACATACACACACACATCCAACAACAAACACACACACACTCACAAACACACACACACACACGCTCATCCAACAACAAACACACACATCCATCCAAAACACAACACACACACACACACTGGACAAGAGCTGTTGGAATCAACATATAAGAAATCAAAAATGGCTGTTGGAATCAACATTTCCGAAATCAAAAATGGCAAAATCAGAAATCAAGCCCAAAATCGAAGCTCACCTGCGCCAAATGAAGCTAGGGCTCTGGAGTTGGGCTCGGGGAGGAAGAACTCTATGCAAATGGCTGGATCTGTGCAGAAGAAGATCGGCGAATCTCCCGTCGTCGGCGTCGGAATGCTAGGGCACGACTGGATCTGCGAGGAAGAAGATCGGCGGCTGGATCTGGGAGGAAGAAGATCGGCGTCGGAATGCTAGGGCACGTCGTCGGCGTCGGAAATGGAGGGGGAAGCGGCGGAGGAGGGAGCGGCGATGGACACGGGATGCGCTGGGAGCGGGAGGAAGAAGATCGGGGTCGAAAAAAAAGAACGCCGCTCTTGGAAATAGATTCCTGCAGAGCGGAACGCGAGTAGAGGGGGGCTTCCGGAAAAGAGCGCTGGGCGCGATTTTTTAAAAAGCGATTTCTTTAGAGAGCTGTCCCAAACGACGGTAATAACAGCTCTGGCGGCTGGGAAAGAGCTTCTCCAGCCGCCAGAGCTCTCCCAAACAGGCCCTATATAATACCCTTATGGAACATCAACAATAAATGTCTTATTATTTTTTGTTGAAATAGTGGGAGGGAAATAAAAAATGCCAGTTTATTATTCCCTTAAAGGGGTATTTATACATCTCTTAGGATCCTTTAGTCCCATATCTTGTACTCTCCCTCTACTCTTCTGTACCTCCATATAAGGAGTATATTGTACAGGCTTTTGGAATAATGAAAAGAGCATTTCATTTGTTACATGGTATCAGAGCACCATGTCCGCGACCTGTGCCTGTCGGTGCCTGCCTGTGTCCGCCCTTCCCGCTACTGCGGTCTCTCTCTCTCGCCTGCGATCTCTTGCGATGCCTGCCTCTCTTCCCATGTCGTCTTCATGTCCTCTTCTCGGCTTTATAGACGTCTTCTGCCGCTCGCTGGGACCCGCATGTTTGCGTGCCCAAGCTCCCGCGCGAGCTGTTCTTGTTGATCACACGTGGCCTCCTCCCGCGGCCTCTTCTTGCTGACAGCTTCCTGGTATTCACCCAACTGTGTATCTATCCGCGCACGCTTCTGTCCGCGCATAGTTCTAACCGCTTCCTGGTGTTCGCACTGACCTCTACCCGCGTGCCCTGGGTGCCCGCCGGTTTCTGCTTTGTGACCGCCCGAGTTTGCCTCTTTGTTTCTCTCCCGGCCCCTTGCTGCCCACCCTGGGTGCCCGCCGATCTCTGTGCGTGACGCCCCTTCTTGGTTGTTGTTCTCCCTGACCCCTGCCTACGACTTGAGCGACCACTCTTCCTGTGACTGCACCTCCTGCTGCTGTCGGTCTACAATCTCTTGGGACGATGGGAACGAATGTTGCTCCCGCTTCCTCGACTCTTTTTTCTCTGGCTCTGGCTCCCGTCCCCGGTGCTCGGGATGAACTACAAATTACTACTATGTCGCTCGTCGGCAAGAAGAACTTTGTGGAGTGGGTGCACTCGGTGCGTCGTGTTCTTCAGACCAAAGGGCTTCTTCATCATCTCACTCGTGCCTCTCTTGCCGAGCCTACCGAGTAATGGCTTCGAGATGATGGCCGTGTCTAATCTTGGATCTTGAACTCGTGGACAGTGAACCCTATCAGATGGATATGTATTATGAGACTGCCAAAGCTATGTGGGATGAGCTCCACTCTCTCTACTCTGGCAAGGACAGTCTCCAACACTTTTTTGATATCTGTTCGAGCCAAAAATGCTCCAGGTCCACACTCGCTCAAGCTGAAAAGAGGTGGAGGAACAAAACTGTTAGATGGTTGGTTACTTTGAGCTGTGATGGAAGACAAGAGGATGGAGAAAAAAAGATGTCGAGGGTCTCCTGGGAGAAGATAGCAGAATATGCTGAAAAAAGGTAACGAGGTCTCATAAATGAGATAGCTCCAGCTGCCGAAAAGAGGTCATGATGATCTCAGAAATGAGACCGCTCCAGCTGCTGAAAAGAGGTTCGATGGCCTCAAAAGTGAGACCGCTCATATCAAAGACAAGGGCTGGAAACACTCCAAAAGATCACGAAACCAATGCCCCTACCCCCCTATTTATAGGCGGGAGGGCCTGCCCAAACGGGCAGGTCAGGAAGGAACGGGCTGCCGGAGCTGAGATCTCCTAGGCCGAGGTCGCCCCAGGAGGGACGACCTGGCGAGGTCGCCCAGGGGGCGACCTCAGGCCGAGATCGCCCCAGCTGGGGCGATCTGCCTCAGGCCGAGGTCGCCCCAGGGGGGACGACCTGGCGAGGTCGCCCAGGGGGCGACCTCAGGCCGAGATCGCCCCAGCTGGGGCGATCTGCCTCAGGCCGAGGTCGCCACAGGGGGGACGACCTGGCGAGGTCGCCCAGAGGGCGACCTCAGGCCGAGATCGCCCCAGCTGGGGCGATCTGCCTCAGGCCGAGGTCGCCCCAGGAGGGACGACCTTGCGAGGTCGCCCAGAGGGCGACCTCAGGCTGAGATCGCCCCAGCTGGGGCGATCTGCCTCAGGCCGAGGTCGCCCCAGGGGGGAGGACCTGGCGAGGTCGCCCAGAGGGCGACCTCAGGCCGAGATCGCCCCAGCTGGGGCGATCTGCCTTAGGCCGAGGTCGCCCCAGGAGGGACGACCTGGCGAGGTCGCCCAGAGGGCGACCTCAGGCCGAGATCGCCCCAGCTGGGGCGATCTGCCTCAGGCCGAGGTCTCCCCAGGAGGGACGACCTGGCGAGGTCGCCCAGAGGGCGACCTCAGGCCGAGATCGCCCTAGCTGGGGCGATCTGCCTCAGGCCGAGGTCGCCCCAGGAGGGACGACCTGGCGAGGTCGCCAGAGGGCGACCTCAGGCCGAGATCGCCCCAGCTGGGGCGACCTGCCTCAGGCCGAGGTCACCCCGAAGGGGCGACCTGGCGAGGTCGCCCAGAGGGCAACCTCAGGCCGAGATCGCCCCAGCTGGGGAGACCTGCCTCAGGCCGAGGTCACCCCGAAGGGGCGACCTGGCGAGGTCGCCCAGAGGGCGACCTCAGGCCGAGATCGCCCCAGCTGGGGCGACCTGCCTCAGGCCGAGGTCACCCCGAAGGGGCGACCTCTTGAGGGAGGGATCACGCGAGGCGTGACCTCTAGGTGAGGTCGAGCGAAGCGTGACCTCTACGAGACGAAAGGCGAGACCCCCCGGGCGATGAGGGACCGCCAGGGTTTGGATCTTCGGCGAAAAATACCTGGACTGCCGGGAGAGGGTGTGGATTGCTTCGGTTACCTGCAAAAAGCTAGCTCAAGGGGATCGCTGATTTCTGGGCAAACATAATCCCCGCATTTTTTCAAGTTTTGAGAAGCTTGAAAAAATAGAACTTACCCATGCAAATCAAGATCCACCTCTCTTGTGAGGACAGAATATGCGTATATAAAAAATGTAAATACCTGTAAGGATATGTCAATGCCTGAAGAGAACTCGCTCGCGAGTACGTACATATTTCTGAATAAGGACTCGCGAACACCTGCTTCCATCTTAAAAAAGGTACAAGAACTGGTATATGAAAAATTCAGTACGCGAGTACCTGAAGAGAACTTGCAAGCACCTATATATCTCTGCAAAAGATATGAGAAGTTGGTAATGAAGATCTAAAGTATGTCACCGCACCATTTTTTTTATTCATACTTGAAGTATATGAGAGAAATTATCCCATTTATATAGAGTATATGAGTGTTTATTCACAATCACTTTGCTTTGATGTTGATGAAAATAATATCTGTGAAGAGATAAACTAACATTCTGATATCATCACATTTACATATTCCCGATCAGTGAGTGTGAAGTCCATATAGCTGGCTGATTCTGTCTTGTTGATATAATATTTTTATTGAGGTTATGTTAGCTGACGCCCAAACCAGCGTATAATTTTGAGAAATCCAGAAATGATAAATAGATTAATCGTGAAATCCCAAAGTCCGGAAATTTAGAAAATCTGACATGATATATATATATGAAGTCCATGGTACCTGGAAAAATTAATAGCCAACAAATAATTGCATAATTATTTGATGTTCGTTGTAGTACATACTAAAGTCAGTATGTTTTTCTTGCCAACGCATGTCAATCCTAACATTAGTTGTTAGCATTTTATTGTAACCAATCTGCTATCATATGTAATTATTTGTTTTCAAGCAAAGCAAGTTGATTAACTCGACGTGATGTCATGACAATTAATGACAATCATTATAGAGAAAGAGATAGAGAGGAAAAGGGCCTGGGATACCACTACACATCTGCGAATGCTTCAAGCGAGATGTGGTCGCAGTGGGTTTTACGACCCTTACCCAAATCAGAGGTAGTATTTCTACCATTTGCAACCACGCAATGTTTATAGGTATTGATGTAAATAGCAGGAAGTAGAGTAATGAAAAACGCTTAAGACATAAAAAGGATAAATGTTTGCAATGAAGGATACGAGAGTGAATATGGATATGACGTTTGATGTATCTGACTGCTGAGAAGATCTTCGCGATGATAGCTGCTGATAGAACCTCAGTCACTGTCATGCTTATTAGAAGTAAAAATAAAAAAGAAAAAGAAAAGATACGAAAAAAGCTCCGAACAAATGGGAGTCGTACAAAACACGAAATAAAATGTTATTCTATCCCTTTCTGTTCTATGCACTTCTCTTATTGAGGAAAAATTTCTCTGCTTTGTAAAGTTGTCTCTGCTAGAAGAAAAACAATCTTCACATTACCAAGTAACATAGTCTTGTAATTTTCCTGCCTTCAACAGTTGGTCTATCAACTTTCGGAGAGCACGACAGTCTTCTGTATCATGACCAATATCTGAATGATATGCGCAGAAGAGCTCTTGATTGCGATTTTCAACCTTAGAATTTATAGGACGAGGTCTTCTATACTCTGGCATATCTTGAATATTTGTTAGGACCTCTTCCAAGGAGAGATTCAACTTAGTAGATCCTTCTGAGGGATTTTCATATTCAAGTGTTGTAGGATCATAAGACTGAATGGGAGAGACTTCCAAGTATGGAGATGATATATTCTGAGGAAGAGAATAAGACTCAAACTGCTCAACTTGTGGAGGGCTCTGTGTTGAAGATGAGTGACTGTGATAGAAATTTCTCTGATGTTGCTGAATCTTATGGTTCTGAGAACGCACATAGTTAGGATTCATCGCTTCACCTTCAATAAACTGATTTGCTATTTCGATGAGATGCTCATAAGACTTTGGCTCTTTTATGCTGACTTTATATTTGAGAGGGCCTTCTTGAAGTCCATGAATGAAGGCACATTTATACATCTCTTGATCAACATTAACAACCTCAAGAATCTCTCTCTGGAATCTATCGATGTAGTGAGCGATAGTTTCATTAACTCCTTGCTTAATTTGGAAAAGAGCTGTCGGGCGCCTCTTTCGCTTCCTTGAGGTAGCAAATTTCAAGAGAAGTTCTCTTCTGAGATCCATAAAGCAAGTAACTGATTGAGGTGGTAGCTTGTAGAACCATTCCAGAGCTTGACCGCCAAAGGTCATGACGAGAAGCTTGCACCTGATGCTATCTGATATAGTTCTCAACGCAACAGCTGACTCAAAGGCTTGAAGGTGGGAGATTGGATCTTCTCCCCCTGAGAAGGTTGGTAGACGGGGTTCCTTAAACCAATTAGGAGCAGATTCCCAACGAATTCTATCTGTAAAAGGAGAAGGTTCTTCCACTTCAGCTATAACTGGAGGGGTCGAAGGAGTTGCAACTTGAGGAGGATGCTGCTGAATGATAGCTGTTATAGCTTGATTAATCCCATTAAGCTGCTGACGAGTTTGCTCCTGCTGCTGAGCAAGCTCTTTGCAAAATTGCTCTAGATGAAGCTCTAAGTGAAGCTCAAGAGCTTCTAGAGTAAGTTCACCATTTGAATGGTCTTGAACCTTTGTCATCTCCATTGCTACTCAAAAAATAGAAGTTGTCGAAAAAGAGAAAAACTGAAATAACTTTCAAACGGAGCCGAATTTTTGAAATCAGAGGGCTAAAAAATGCCTGAACGGGGAACCCCGTTCAATTTTTTGATAGTTCAGGTCGATCCGGTCACGACAAGCTTTGAATTTCTGAATTCCGACACCCGGATCAAAAGTTATGGCCGTTTTAAGATTTGGTGTTATGCTCGGCAAAATCTCATATCATCACCGCAGCTGCTATTCATCAACCATTCTGATCTGAAGGTCGCGTGTTATGTTCGAGCCAAAAATGCTCCAGGTCCACACTCGCTCAAGCTGAAAAGAGGTGGAGGAACAAAACTGTTAGATGGTTGGTTACTTTGAGCTGTGATGGAAGACAAGAGGATGGAGAAAAAGAGATGTCGAGGGTCTCCTGGGAGAAGATAGCAGAATATGCTGAAAAAGAGGTAACGAGGTCTCATAAATGAGATAGCTCCAGCTGCCGAAAAGAGGTCATGACGATCTCAGAAATGAAACCGCTCCAGCTGCTGAAAAGAGGTTCGATGGCCTCAAAAGTGAGACCGCTCATGTCAAAGACAAGGGCTGGAAACACTCCAAAAGATCACGAAACCAATGCCCCTCCCCCCTATTTATAGGTGGGAGGGCCTGCCCAAACGGGCAGGTCAGGAAGGAACGGGCTGCCCGGAGCTGAGATCTCCCAGGCCGAGGTCGCCCCAGGAGGGACGACCTGGCGAGGTCGCCCAGAGGGCGACCTCAGGCCGAGATCGCCCCAGCTGGGGCGATCTACCTCAGGCCGAGGTCGCCCCAGGGGGGACGACCTGGCGAGGTCGCCCAGGGGGCGACCTCAGGCCGAGATCGCCCCAGCTGGGGTGATCTGCCTCAGGCCGAAGTCGCCCCAGGGGGGACGACCTGGCGAGGTCGCCCAGAGGGCGACCTCAGGCCGAGATCGCCCCAGCTGGGGCGATCTGCCTCAGGCCGAGGTCGCCCCAGGAGGGACGACCTGGCGAGGTCACCCAGAGGGCGACCTCAGGCCGAGATCGCCCCAGCTGGGGCGATCTGCCTCAGGCCGAGGTCGCCCCAGGGGGGACGACCTGGCGAGGTCGCCCAGAGGGCGACCTCAGGCCGAGATCGCCCCAGCTGGGGCGATCTGCCTCAGGCCGAGGTCGCCCCAGGAGGGACGACCTGGCGAGGTCGCCCAGAGGGCGACCTCAGGCCGGGATCGCCCCAGCTGGGGCGATCTGCCTCAGGCCGAGGTCGCCCCAGGAGGGACGACCTGGCGAGGTCGCCCAGAGGGCGACCTCAGGCCGGGATCGCCCCAGCTGGGGCGATCTGCCTCAGGCCGAGGTCGCCCCAGGAGGGACGACCTGGCGAGGTCGCCCAGAGGGCGACCTCAGGCCGAGATCGCCCCAGCTGGGGCGCTGGGGCGACCTGCCTCAGGCCGAGGTCACCCCGAAGGGGCGACCTGGCGAGGCCGCCCATAGGGCGACCTCAGGCCGAGATCGCCCCAGCTGGGGCGACCTGCCTCAGGCTGAGGTCACCCCGAAGGGGCGACCTGGCGAGGTCGCCCAGAGGGCGACCTCAGGCCGAGATCGCCCCAGCTGGGGCGACCTGCCTCAGGCCGAGGTCACCCCGAAGGGGCGACCTCTCGAGGGAGGGATCATGCGAGGCGTGACCTCTAGGTGAGGTCGAGCGAAGCGTGACCTCTACGAGACGAAAGGCGAGACCACCCGGGCGATGAGGGACCGCCAGGGTTTGGATCTTCGGCGAAAAATACCTGGACTGCCGGGAGAGGGTGTGGATTGCTTCGGTTACCTGCAAAAAGCTAGCTCAAGGGGATCGCTGATTTCTGGGTAAACAATATCCTTATGACCCTTCAACATCTCGACCCAGGCACGGATGGGGACCCCACGTTCTATGTTACCCAATCTAAGACTCTTGTTGAGGCTTGGATTCAACATCAACCCCCAACACTGGATTTAACCGCTTAACGGGCTCAGAAGGAAGTTGTCGGTATTGCCTTAATGATGGCTCGGGTTTCTCCTCATCTCCACAATGTCCGGACACACATCCTCCCATCTCTTATTATCCCCACACTGTCTGATGTTTGCTCTATGATGCTCAAGATGACACCGCCACCTGCTCTTCCGTTGTCTTCTCCTCCAGTTCTCCTACATCGCGGTTCTGACCACAGGCCTCCTCCCTCTCTTGGTCGTGGCTGCCGCTCTGGTTCCCGGGGTGGTGGGCGCGATGGTCGAAATCACTCTAGGTGCAAACCTCCCCCCTCTGTACTTATTGTGGTCGGGATGACCATACTGAGGCAACGTGCTTTAAGAAACATGGTTGTCCACTGCCACATGCATCCTCTGTTGTTGATGGCTCTTCCACTTCCCGCTCCGACATTGACACCTTACGAGAGGAACTCCTGCTTCTTCGCGGGTTGATCTCCCGCCCCTCTAGCTTTGTTGCTTCTGTCTCCAATGAAAGTATCTTCTGCCTCTCCCATAATCCATCTTGGATTATGGACTCCGGTGCCACCAACCATATCACTCCACATAGGCCCTCTCAGTACTTGGACTCTCTGTGTCCGAAGTTCATTATGTTGACTATTGAAGACACTACTCCTGTTACCGGTTCTGGCGATGTGTTGTTAACCCCCTCTCTATCGCTTCGTTCTGTTCTTCATGTTCCTGGATCTCACTTCAATCCGCTTTTTGTTAGCCGTCTCACACAGGATCATGACTGCTTAATCACTTTCTACTCCTCTTCCTTTGTTATGCAGGATCGGCAGACACAAAATATCATTGGTAAAGGACGACTATCAAGTGGGCTCTACATCCTGGATCTCCCCGCCTCCGCCTCCGCCCTCTCCTCCGCCGGCTCTATTGATTGACACCGATATCTTGATCATGCTCCTCTCCTGATCCTCTAGAAGACCCTTTCCGATTTTTGTTACTTCTTTTGATTATGAATCCACTATCTATGGAAAACAACATCGATCTGTTTTTACTCCTCATTGTACTCGGAGCACTGTTCATTTTAATTTAGTATATTTTTTTATTTTGGGACCCTACAAAACAGCTAGTATCTCTGTTTATCGCTATTTTCTCACATTCATTGATGATTTTTCCCGCATGACTTGGTTATGTATGTTGCGCGGCCGTTCTGAACTACTGTCCATTTTTTGCTCCTTTGTTGCCGAAACTCGAACACAGTTTTCCGCTCTATCAAAATCCTTCGCACTGATAATGCACGCGAATACACTGGACATGCCTTTCAGGAAACATCCACCAAATCTCATGTGCGTATATGGCGCAACAAAATGACGTTGTTGAGCGGAAGAACCACCATCTTCTAAAAGTGGCACGGTCTCTACTATTCTAGATGCAAGTCCCCACTACCTATTGGAATTTCGATGTCTGTACTGCGTGTTATCTCATCAACTGCATGACCTCCCTTCCCTCTGACCCCACGAGTCTTAGCTGTGTATGCTTCGTCCATCACCTGGGTCCTCTTGTTGACAAGTTGGCACCTCGTGCCAGTCGCTACATGTTTGTTGGTATTCGCTCACCCAGAAGGGGTATGTATGTTACTCTCCCTCCACTCGAAAGTTAATCACGTCTACTAATGTGACTTTTCTGGAGCACTAGTCTTTCTATCCATCCCGCTCCACGTCTATGCTTCCTGATCTCCCACGTCCTCTTGTTTCTACCAACTCTCCTTTACCACCTTTACTACCGACACCACCGCCTGCCTCGATTCCTCCTTTTCGTGTCTACTCTCGGCGCTCTCCTCGATCTGGTGCCCTGCGACAGCCCGCGTCTACTATTGATGCTCCGCAGACTGCTGATTCGACCACCCCTTCCACCGCGCATCCTCTCTTGAATTATGTTTCCTTGCACCGTCTCTCCTCTGATGTGCGCAGGTTTGTGACACCCTTGTACTCTATTTCCACTCCCTCCTCGGTACAGGAAGCTCTTCAACGCCCGGGTGGCGAGTGGCATTGGATGAGGAAATGGATGCTCTTTGGGCCAACCACACTTGAGATCCTGTCCCCTTCCTCCTAAGCATTCAACGGTTAGCTGTAAGTGGGTCTTCACTGTGAAACATCATCCTGATGGGGCGATTGTCCGCCTTAAATCCCGTCTTGTTACATGCGGCTTTACTCATCAATACGACCTTGATTATGTGCAAAATTTCTCTTGTTGCCAAGCTCAATATTGTTCGTGTCTTAATCTCTCTGTTTGTCCATTGTCAGTGGCCGCTGCGGCAGCTCGATATCAAAAACACCTTTCTTAATGACGATCTTGTGGAGACTGTGTATATACAACCACCTCATGGTTATACAACCACGGGGGAGTCCCTAGGTCATTTGAAGAAATCGCTCTATGACCTCAAACCGTCTCCACGAGGATGGTTTGATAAGTTTAATTGGGTGGTTCGTAATTTTGGATTCACCCGCAGCTCAGTAGACTTCTCCTTGTTCATTCGCCGACGTCTGACAGGCACGACGATTCTTCTGGTTTATGTTGATGATATCCTTTTCATGGGTGATGATCTTCCCGACATTACTCAAATCAAGAAACATATAACATCCCTTTTTCAAACTAAAGACTTAGGTCGGCTCCGCTACTTCTTGGGGATTGAGGCAGCTCGACGACCTGATGGTATTGTTCTATCTCAGCGGAAATATTGTCTCGATCTACTTCACGATGCAGGCTACTCTGGGTGTAAGCCTGTGGATACGCCTATGGATGCAAATCATCAGCTCTCTGCTTATGGATTGAACGTTGATTAACTACTCCCTAATCCAGAATATTATCGACGCCTCGTTGACAAACTCATCTATCTTACCGTCACACGACCTGACATATCCTTTGTGGTCAGTCGCTTCATGCACGCTCCCAGAATCTCCCACCTACGGGCGTTTGAGTGTATTCCTAGATATTTGAAGAATGCTCTGGGACAAGGATTGGTTTACAAGCCCTCTACTTCGTTGTCTCTCATTGCATATTACGATGTTGTTTATGTTGGGTCCCTCGCTGATCGTCGGTCCACTAGTGGTTACTACACATATTTTGGTGGAAACTTGGCTACCTAGCGGAGTAAGAAGAAGAGTATGGTTTCTCGCTCCTCAGCAGAAGCAGAGTATTATTCTATGACTGTTGTTGTTTCAGAACTCACATAGCTAGAAAGTTTTCTGACTGACTTAGACGTTAAACTTCCATCACTGGTTGTTCTTCTTTGTGATAGCCAAGCTGCTATCCACATAGCTGAGAATCCTGTGTTTCATGAACGCACAAAACACATTGAAGTTGATTGACACTTTGTTCGGGAAAAATGTTCAACTTCGAAGATTGATTCTGCGACATGTGTCGGCAGCCGATCATGTTTCTGATATACTCACTAAGGCCTTGTCTCGCCCACTATATCGGCAGTTTCCCTCCAAGCTTGGTGACTATGACTTGTATGCTCTAACTTGCGGGGGAGTGTTGAAGAATCCTTAAGATACTTTCTTATTTTTATTGTATTTTGCTCATCTATGTATTATGGCCCATTGGGCTCATTCATCTCTTAGTATCCTTTAGTTCCATATCTTGTACTCTCCCTCTACTCCTATATACCTCTATATAAGGAGTATATATACATGCTTTTGGAATAATGAGAAAAGCATTTCATTTGTAACATTTAGCAATAATCAAAATCCCGGACGGCACTCGTGTTAAAAAGCAAACTAAGCAACAATAATAAAATTGGTACTTAACATGAATAAATGAAAATAATATCTAAAAACTTACAGCAGAAGCAAATAGTGAAGCTATGGGTAAAAAGATACCTCAAATTTTGATTCATAGGGCCAACTAGATTTGAAAAGAACCATAAATCTGAAACACTGAAAATTAAACATTGTTTTGATACATTGAAATCTGTAAATAATTCAATTACATTGAGTTCATAAATAAGTAGTACAACAACTAAAATAAAATGCAACTGAATGAAAAACAAACAAAAGTGAAGAACCGCGAACGTTTATCCTAAGAGAATCCCCAGACCCGTGACCTCTGAAAGAAAATGTCCGAAGACGGGGTCAGCCCAATTGGTGAGTAAGAAAGACTATTCCCCTCAGTAACACTAAAAATACATAATTTAGTAATTTGCTTGTATATAAAAATATGAATATTTGAGTAATTATGCATGCTTCTGAATAAACTAACATCAGTTTCATAAGTTTCTTTTTTGTATTTGTCGCATTATGAGTTTTGTCTCATTATTTTTAATTCTTGTATATAATGATTTTTGTGTCCTGAATTCCGTCTAAAGTTGGGGTAATTAACTTTCATGTTTCCCTTATAACATGATTTCATATGTATCTTGTATTCATTTATTATATTGTTAACATGCATTAAAAAGAAATACAAGTACTTTTATTTTACATTATTTTCTTGAGCGAACTAGGCAATTGATTTATAATCGGTGATGCCTAGCCAAGGTGTCAAATTTCTTACCTCGACGGAGCGACGTTCGTACACACGGCGCGGCGGCATGACTTCTAGGTTATTTTGAACTTCACACATTAAATCTTTCCTCGCATCTGGAGTTACACCCTATAGAGCAAGGTTTGTTCAAATTGAGCGATAGAAGGTTTAATGTTTCAGAAAAAAGAAAGACTGCAGCCTAACATGAAACTATCATCTGGAACTATGTTAGGCATAGGTCATCGACAGCAAAATCATCATAATAAACTAACTGGAATCACTTACCTAGAGTGAATAGGACCTCAGATGAAATGAACGGGATGAGGAGACTTGGTCGACTACTGAAATTTTTGAAAGAGGAAAACCGAAAGTCTTTATATCTGAAATTTCGAACGAGGGAGAAGTCGTGACATTCACAGAAAGCCCTATGGAATTGAAAAATATGGACTTATCTGACTAGACTAGCGGAAGAGGAAGGATGTACATGAGTCAGAACACGGCAGCAAGGGGTCTACGAGCCTCCTCGAGCAGCAGGAGGGCGTCGACGAGAGTTTCCGGCGAGGAAGATTAAATCCACGCTTGCTCTTGTTGATGAAACTGGTTCGAGGGAGCGCCTACTCTGTCAGCTGACTGTAACGAAACGTAAGAAGCTCTAACTCCTCTCGCTCGGGCGTGGGAGGGAAATACATGCGGTAACCAACAAGTGCGCGACTTTCAGTTTAAAACCCATGGTTGAAGTAAAATCGATTTCCCCTAAATTACAATTTTTCCATTGCACTATCAAAAATTACCATTTAGGTGCATTCCATTCTCGTGCATCCTTGATAGTCGCGGCGATATTAAACTGCTTATTAATTGACATTATTTAAGATGACGATTGGTGCGTAAAATTAGCACTAGCGAGAATAAATACCTCGATTCGCCGTTGACGCCGATCGTAATCATTCGCGATCGGATCCTGTAATCACGTGAGACGACGCGTAAATTGATTTCGGATGTTGCATGCCACTCATGTCTTTCCTTAATAATGATGTACATTAAATCATTCACCGTGGATCTCAAATATGATTGTTATTGAAGAACCATTAAAATTCTCAGTGATCTCAATAACTACACGCGATTGTCTCTCGTTGATTCCTCATCGGCAAATCCATGTCGAAGCCTCTACCGACTTGGTTGATGACATGTGAATCTTGGATGCTGCCTTTATCATGAACATGATGGAACTACATGGAGAATTATGTTAGTTCCATCATGTGCTTTCTCTAGGTTGCCAAAGAGTTTGGGATGCTCTCCAAATTAAATATTCTTGTTCACCCAGAAGTCGTCAATCACCCCCAGGACGCCGGAACGAACATCATCACCCTAGGCGGTTTTCCTTGGTATTTTCACATGGGCTTCAGCGCAGGTGATAGTGCGGATTTCCGTTCAATAGCCTCCCAAGGACACGTGACCGCCCCGGTTAGTGCTAACTCACCAGCAGTTCGCGTCGTCTCTCCCGCAGCGACCACCCCAGTTGGCGCCCAGAAGTAAGGGCGGTTATGTATAGAGTAACCGTGCCCTCCTCCAGTCAGCCGCTGACCAAGATGGACAACCCTCAATCAGCGCCAGTCCGCTCCAACACCAAGACTTTCGGCGGACACTCAGCGGGACGGGCGGTTATTCATTGAGTAGTCATGATTTTCCACTCCTCGGAAAAGGTGTGCGCAGTTATCCTCCTGTCAGCCCTAAGCAACGTCCAGATCGGGGAAGTCGGGGCGGATACAGTCGAGAATCCGCCTAGCTCCCTCCTCCATTTTAGCTAGCAAAGGTCCGCGCGGTTACAGCACGTTGTGCCCGCGCGACCTCGTCTCCTCTCCCCGCTACCCGACTCTTCGTGTACCTCAGGTAGTTGAGCATTTAATGCTGCATTGAATGCTCCCAACCGTCAGGGTAGCCTACCCTCATGTATAAATAGAGGGTCAGGGGTGCTTGAAAGGAACACAGAACTTGGACTAGAATCTACCCGGTAGTAGGTGCGGTTACGAGTTCCAAGTGTCTGCCAGTTGCCTAGAATTCTCTCATACTCGCCGCTTAATAGCTTGTAACCGCATATTTTATGGAATATTACTGCCCGCAGCAAGTGGTATTCGCCACTGCGGGTAAATCTGGTGTCCACCGCTGCTAGCAGCCCGCTCTTTTCTGTGCTCTGTCCGTGTTAGAAGGAGAAAAATGAAAAGCGTGGTTTCAATAATAGAGGATCCCTATATATATAGGGTAATACAATTATTAAGAAATAAAAACTATTTCTAACACTCTCCCTCAAGTTGGACATGTAATATTTTTCATGCCCAACTTGCTATTAATAGTTGCAAATGTTTTCTCGCTCAATGCCTTGGTAAGAACATCTGCAAGCTGTCCTTCTGACTGAACGAAAGGGGTGCATACTATCCCTTTCATAATATTGTCTTTGATGAAGTGACGATCAACTTCAACGTGCTTGGTGCGATCATGCTGAACAGGATTATGGGCAATGTTGATTGCAGCCTTGTTGTCACAATACAAGTTGAAGGGGTCGGGTTCCAATAACCCAAGATCATTCAAGAGGGAACAAAGCCACATTCCCTCACATATACCATGAGCCATAGCTCTAAACTCAGCCTCCGCACTAGAGCGAGCCACAACGTGTTGTTTCTTGCTTCTCCAAGTGACCAGATTCGCCCCAACAAAAGAACAGTATCCTGTAGTAGATCTTCTATCACCTACTGATCCAGCCCAATCGGCATCAGTATATATTTCAATTTTTAAGTTTTCATTAGGAGAGAATAAAATTCCCCTGCCAGGTGAGGTCATCAAATACCTCAGAATCCGGTGCACGGCATTAAGGTGTCTGGCCTTAGGAGAATGCATGTATTGACTTACCACTCCTACTGCATACGAAATATCCGGACGGGTATGAGATAGGTAGATCAGTTTACCTACCAGCTTCTGATAACTGGATATATCGTCAACTGACTCTCCATCATCACGTCCAAGTTTGTGGTTAACTTCAATAGGAGTATCAGCAGGCTTGCAACCACTCATTCCCGTTTGTTCTAATAAGTCTAGAACATACTTCCGCTGCGAGATATGAATACCATATTTTGATCTTGCAACTTCAATCCCTAGGAAATATTTCAACTTGCCTAGGTCTTTCACTTCGAATTCACTAGCAAGCTTGAGTTTCAAGGTACAAATCTCTTCCATGTCATCACCTGTAATAACCATGTCGTCGACATACACAATCAGGAGGGCAACCTTCTTCTCTTTCCGTCTGATGAATAGAGTATGATCGGCATGACTTTGAGTATAGCCTAATGAGATCATGACTTTGTGAAGTCTGTCAAACCAAGCTCTTGGAGATTGTTTTAACCCATATAGAGCCTTTTTTAACTTACAAACCTTCCCTTCCGAGCCTATAGAGGCAAGCCCCGGAGGCATCGACATGAAGACTTCCTCGTCCAACTCACAGTGAAGGAAAGCATTCTTTACATCTAACTGCTGAAGGTCCCACCCTTTACAAGCTGCACAGGATAATAAGACTCGGATTGTATTCATTTTTGCTACAGGAGCAAATGTCTCCTGGTAGTCAATGCCATGAGTTTGGGTGTAGCCTCTTGCCACCAGACGTGCCTTGAATCTCTCCACAATGCCTTCTGAGTTCTGCTTCACTGTAAAAAGCCATCTACAACCAACTGTCTTCTTACCAGGTGGGAGATCGACCAGGTCCCACGTCTGATTCTTTTCTAGAGCTTGCATTTCCTCCATCATCGCCTTTGTCCACTTAGGGTGACCAAGTGCCTCCTGCCATGTACTGGGCACACACACAGAGGAAAGAGAAGCAACAAAGGCTCTATGGGAAGAGGATAACGAGGCATATGATACATATTTAGATAAAGGATGTTGAGTGGATGATCGAATACCTTTTCGGAGGGCAATAGGTAACTCAAGAGGTGTCATAGACGAATCCGGTGGTGACTCTGGTGTTATGGGATGCGACTGAGTGTTTGATCCTTTGCTTCTCCGAGAGTACACCTGTAACTCCTTTTCTTTGGGAATATCTTTGAGAATATCAGTACTCTCCCCCTGAGTGGGAATGTATAGAGGAGGAACAGGAAGAGGAAGAGTAGGGGCACTCACTTCCAAGTGTGAAGGCTCCCCCTGAAGTGAGGAGTCATAATACGAGGTAGTTTCATGAAAAGTGACATCCATAGAGGTAAATATTTTCCGGCTAGGCGGATAACATTTGTACCCTTTCTATGTTGGAGAATAACCAATGAACACACACCGAAGGGCACGAGGATCAAGTTTCGTTCTATTAACGTTATGAATGTGAGCAAAACATACACATCCAAACACGCGAGGTAAAAGAGAAGTAGGAGGGACCCCCAATGTATGAAGAGGGGTGCGATTTCCCAGATAACGAGACGACATACGATTTATAAGGTAAGCCGCAGTCAGGAGAGCATCTCCCCAATAGTATTTGGGAAGAGACATCGTAAACAACAAGCAGCGAGTCACTTCAAGAAGATGACGATTTTTTCGTTCAGCGACACCATTTTGTGCAGGAGAATGAACACAAGTGGTGTGATGAACGATACCATGATCACTCAAATAATGTTCAAATTTGGTATCCACATATTCACGGCCATTATCACTGCGAAGAATTTTAATAGTGGCACCAAATTGAGTAGAAACCATTTTATGAAATTTTTGAAAAATGGGAAACACTTCATTTTTACTTCGCATCAAGTAAACCCACGTAGTGCGAGAAAAACAACCAATGAAAGTAACAAACCAATGATAACCAGAGATTGAAGAAACAGGGCAAGGTCCCCAGACATCACTGTGAATAATATGAAACGGAACATCGGAAGGCTTAGACAAATGATTAAAAGAGACACGTTTATGCTTAGCAAGTTCACAAACATCACAACTAAAGCTTTTAAACACAGAAGATGAAAAACGTGGAAATAACGACTGCATAGTAGTAGTAGAGGGATGTCCTAGGCGACGATGCCAGGTAGACAACAGAGGTAGCTGGTGAGCATGAAGGGCCTGAGGAGCAGCAGCATCAAACACGTACAATCCATCGCACATCCTACCAGAGCCAATCACCTTCTTCGTCTGCAGGTCCTGAAAGACACAGGAAGAAGGAAAGAAAGTGACGGAGCAGTTCATAGAGTTGGTAATATGACTAACAGACAATATATTTCGAGTAAAAGAAGGAACGTGAAGAGTAGAGGCCAAGGTAAGAGATGAGCAATGGATAGATCCCTTTCCAGCAATAGAAGAAAGGGTTCCATCTGCAATGCTTACCTTATCTCGGCCAGACAGAGGTGAGTAGGAAACAAAACCTGACGATGACCCGGTCATATGATTTGTGGCACCAGAATCGATGATCCAATGAGTAGCAGGCGGTACAGTAGCAGAGTGAGCACTTGGTGTACCTGAATGGGCAAAGGACGAGGACGGAGCAAAAGTGGGCTCCGAAGATAATCCCTGCATCATGCGGCGGAGGGTCAGCATCTCATCAGTAGAAAAGGCCCCAGGGAGAGACAGAGGCTCAGAAATCTGTGCACTGGATGTACTATCATCAACGAACTCAGTCAGGTGAGCGGAGCGAGGAGAGCTAAAATTGGAGCGACCACGGCCACGTCCTCCACGACCCCCACGAGGAGCCAGTCCACCTCTTGGCGGTGGGAGCCCATGCAATTTGAAGCAAGTGTCCCGGGTATGCCGACTTCGACCACAATAGTCACACATCAGGTGGTCTTTATCTGTGGACCTGGGCTTGAAGTCCCGAGAATGGGTGCCCCCAGAATGAGAAGTAGTAAGTGCAGAACCACTAGTAAGAACCTCTGTACCCCAAGACTGACGGCGATCATATTCCTGCTGGACAATACTGTAAGTCTCTGTCAACGAAGGGACAGGAGTGCGACCCAGAATCTGTACACTAATCTGATCAAAGTCTCGGTGTATACCATGCAGAAATTCAAACACCCTGTTCCGATCTTCATGAGCACGAACAAGGATCGCATCAGCGGAGCAGACAAGGTCGAGGGTGGTAAAGTGGTCGTACTCCTGATATAATTGAGTGAACTCCAAGTAATAGGTGGATGGCGGGCGATCACCCTGTCGAAGGAGAAAAATCTTCCGTCGTAGCTGAAAGATCTGAGCAGAATTCCCTCTTTGGGAATATGTAGATTCGACACGACTCCAAATCTCCGCAGCAGTATCCAAGAAGAGGTAATTCCGTGCAATGGCCTCTTGCATGGAGTTAATCAACCATGACATAACCAAGGAGTTCTCAGATTCCCATTGTCCCCATGTGGATGCCGTCTTCTCGGGCTCCTTAATGGACCCGTTAACATAGCCAAACAGACGGCGACTCTTAAGGGCCAACGTAATGGATCGAGACCAGGACAGGTAATTTGTAGCATCAAGACGAATCGTAGTAATCTGAGACGTCATATGATCGGGCACAACCCGGGTAGATCCAGCGGGTTGGGAGGCATCACTAGAATCTACCACGTCAGACATCAGGAGGCCCGGGAACAACGGGAAGCCGAAGAATTTCGGATTAGGGCAAAAAAAATCCCACCGGAAATTTTTTTTTCCACCACCAATAGAATGACTAGGATACCTAGAGCAAAAGACCCTTGAGCGCTGAAGTCAAAACCGGCATGGATTAGGAAGAATCGCCATTTTTATGGAAGGAAGCTTAAGGCGTGGAAGAAGAGAAGATCCGCGATCTAGGCCGATCCGGTGGAGCGATCAATTGATCCCCGTACTAGGAGGCAGAGGAGAGAAAAGCGAAACTTTTCTGAGAGAAATCGGGAACATCGGATGGTTACCGGTGGAGCAGCATCCGGAGGGGAGCCGATCGGCCCGTGCGCCGATCGGCGGGCGAGAGAGCGACAACGGGAGGGAGAGAGTGTAGCGGAGGAGGTAGAGAGGAGAGGGAGGGTAGCGGTGGAGGGAGGGAGGGTAGCGGGAGCCGAGCGACGGAAGCGAGTGCGGCGGGAGCGGCAGCTAGGGCAACCGATGCTTTGATACCATGTTAGAAGGAGAAAAATGAAAAGCGTGGTTTCAATAATAGAGGATCCCTATATATATAGGGTAATACAATTATTAAGAAATAAAAACTATTTCTAACAGTCCGCTTTACCCTTGTGGGCTAGTAACCAATCGTTTGTGGTTCTTGATTCCTCTGCTACCCGCCAGACTCGTCGCTGAGTGTGGAATGTTGGTGATAATTTTGGTGCCAACACTTCCATTCATAACATTCAATTGTTCTATGATATATTTTAGGTGATCGTGCAGGTAGAGCAAGGTGATGATATCCATATTCAATGCCTAATTTACTCCGCCTTGTAGAATGGAAGATGAATTAGTTATACTCACCAAATATCGTTGTTAAGGAATCTTAGTGACATGCTCTTGTAGTTACTCTCTTGAGCATGCTTGCCCCTTTTTATAAGATGATAGGTCCAACCTCATACCGACTACTCCGTAGTTTGACCCTTCATGATCTCATTTCCTCAGAGTTAAGACACCTTCTTCGACATCAACTACTGACCTTGCTCCACAACATACTGCTCTGGCATCTCATTATGGTCCTGGCTCTTCATCATCATATAGTCGTGGTGGTTGTGGGCCGCCCTATCAAAGTCATGGTCATGGTTGTACATTATCTTCTCATAGCACTAATTATAGAAACGACACTTACCGTCAAGGCACAAACAATATCTTTGAGACTTTTCGGAAATGTCTCAGTCTTCCTTTGGTAATTGATTCACCTACTATTTCTGCCTTCTCTGAAGTCCCTTTTAGTGTCATTAAGTACAGTGCATTTCATAATTTGCTTTCCAAAACTTTGGTATGCCTGCCCAAATATGAATGAGATGTCTTAAGTCATCTCACCAATAGATCATTGATTATGGGTCTTCTGACTACATGAAAGATTCAACTATATCAACCTTCACCTTGATTTACATGTACGCATTACCTACGACTCACTTGCACTTGTTCTTGAGAATGATCATGTTACTATCACCGACACAGTCCATCTTATATATGTCCTTCAAATTTCTAGATTTCTATCCATATTTTATATATTTGGAAATTTGTGATGAGGATCACAGTTCAAGTTCATATTATCAGGGCCCGCACAGATCTACATACACATGGACAAGGATAGGGCTGTTATTTGGATGATCCGAGTTTGTAGTCATGTGCGGATTGCTGATGTCATATATATATACATATTAATGTATTTTTTCCATTTTTTCATAGAATTTTATAGTCCTCACAAGCGGACGATGGACTATTCATAATGATTGTCCTAGGTCATTTTGCCTATAAATACAACCACATGGGTCCAGGCTACTTCGCCACCTCCCCCCCCCCCCCCCCCCCCCACCCCTCCCTCTCTTGGCTGGCCACCACCTTTCACCTCTCCAACTACCCACTCTCCACTTCCTCTGATCACGGTAATTATCCCCCACTACAAATAACCCCCATAACTATCCACTTCCCCACAACGACCCATTCCCCCCCCCCCCCCCCCCCCCTAACTAACCCGCTCCCACTTCCAATTACCACTATAACTAACCCGCCACTCCCAATAACCACCATAACTCTCCACTTGCAATAACTAACTATCTAACTATCCGCTTGATATTTAATATCCTACAGGAAACATACACCATCTTCTCTCCAATTGCTGAAAACTGCCAACAATTCCCCCCAACTGCAGGAAACTAACTAACCATCTCCTCTACAACTACTGGTAACCCACATTTCCCCCTTGCTAAACCCTTTCTTATTCATTCCAGCCACCGGACTATCCTTCCCCTACCATCTGCCTAACTGTTGGGTAACTCCAGCCCCTGGATATCCATCTGGAAAAAAAATCTGCCCTCCCAGCAAGCTGCCAGCCCACTCCATCCCCTGGATACCCATCTTTGAGCAATAACCTGCCCCTTGGCCTCCTCCCAGCACCCAAAACTTCCCTCTTAGTAGACTGCCAACCCACTCCACCCCCCTGGATACACGTCTAACAGCAACAGCCAGTCCCAGCTTCCTCCATTCCACCGGAAAACCCTCCCGGCTCCTCCAGCCTTCTGGAAAACCTCTTTTAGCTTCCCCCAGCCACAGGAAGTCCTCACAACCCTTTCCAAAACCTGCAGCAGCCATCCACCAGCCCCTCAGTCCAATTACAGCCCTCCAACCTCCCTTACAGGCACCTCCAAAGCCAAATCTCCGGCTTTCCATCCCTCCCCAGGAACCAAAACATTATCACATCCCTGCCCAGTCTACTACGCTTGTGTAAATTCTTATTGGGAGGTTTTTCTTGTTCATTTTGTACGGATTGTTGTTATACTATGATGGATGTGTGTCCGTAGTTGTTTTCTTTCTTGAAACAGTTTGACTTATAAGGTTTATTGGCCATGTATTTAATTTAAGCTCGTTTGCCTCGCACGAATTTAAAAACGACAAGTTTTCTCCCTTACAGCCCCCTCCAAAGCCAACCTCTGTCTGTCCATCCTTCCCCGGCCACCAAAACATCGTCACATCCCTTCCTGGTCTACTATGCTTGTGCAAGTTCTTATCTGGAGTTTATTTCTTATTCATTTTGTACGGATTGTTGTCATACTATGATAGATGTGTGCATGTAATTGTTTTCTCTCTTGAAACTGTTTGACTTGTAAGGTTTATTCACTATTATTTAATTTAAGTTCTTTGCCTCGCAGGAACTTAAAAATGACACGTTTTCTCAATTACTTTTAATTAATTGTGGTATATATGTGACAGCCTCAAATGCCCTTTATTTCACAATCTATTGTCCGAATTGTTATGAAGTGCATGTGCATCGTTACTATATCCTAATCAGGTTTCCATCATTACGCCATTATGGTTTTCCATAGTTCACCGCCACACCCCTACGTCTTCATGCGTCAATTTATGTTTACCTAAACAATCTTTTAATCGTGTTTCTGTCCTTTTGTATTTTTCAGGATATTATTATGTGTTGGCGGAAGTTAAGTTCATTCATTAGCCTCACTCCTTAATATATATGAGTGGTAAATACAAGGTTTACACAAGTAATTTAAAATATAAAAAATACAACATAGTCCAACACTCCCCCTCAAGTTGGATGTGTAATGTCCGTCATGCCTAACTTGCCCAATATCATGTCAAAGGGACACAGGCCTAAACCCTTGGTGAGAATGTCTGTCAGCTCTTGATTGGATGGGACAAACGGATTACTCACAACTCCCCTTACTATGTTTTCCTTGATAAAGTGTCTGTCAACTTCTACGTATTCAGTACGATCATGTTGAACCGGGTTGTGGGCAATGCTAATAGCTGCTTTGTTATCACAATAGATCCTGACTGGTTCCTTGCACTCAATACCAAGATCCTGCAGCATCGACCAGATCCATAATCCTTCACATATTCCATGTGTCATTGCTCGAAACTCAGCTTCAGTACTCGATCTAACCACATGTTGTTTCTTGCTCCTCCAAGTCACCAGATTGCCCCCAATAAGGGGGCAATATCCTGACGTAGATCTTCGGTCATCAATAGAACCTGCCCAGTCGGCATCAGTGTAGATCTATGGTCAAATTTTTGTTTGGGGAGAACATAATGCCTTTCCCAGGAGAGGACTTGAGGTATCACAAGACCCTGTGAGCAGCAACAAGGTCATGAGATCTCGGTGAGTGCATGTATTGACTGAGAACACTCACAACATACGAAATGTCTGGACGGGTATGGGAAAGATAGATAAGTTTTCCCACCAATCGCTGGTATCTAGGTATGTTATCAGCAACCTCTCCACCATCTCTACCAAGCTTATGATTGGCCTCAATAGGAGTGTCAGTGGGTCTACAGCCAATCATCCCAGATGTCTCGAACAAATCCAGGATATACCTCATTTGTGATATAAATATACCATGTTTAGATCTGGCCACCTCAATACCTATGAAATACTTGAGAGATCCAAGGTCCTTTACTTCAAACTCATGGGCTAATCGAGGCTTCAGATAGTCAATCTTCTTCGTGTCATTGCCAGTTATAACTATATCATCCACATATACGATAAGAGCAATCACTTTTCCTCGTCGATGTTTTACGAACAGGGTATGATCTCCATTACTCTGCGACTGCTTGTACCAAACGTCATCATTGCCTGGTGAAACCTTCTAAACCAAGCACTGAGAGACTGTTTCAAGCCATACATGCTTTCTTCAGCCAACAAACCTTTCCTGCTGAATCTTTGGGAATAAAGTCGGGCGGCAGGGCCATGTAGACTTCCTCCTCTAAGTCTCCATGAAGGAAGACATTCTTCACGTCCAACTGATAGAGATTCCCTCCTTTACACACCGCACATGAAAGCAGTATTCTGATGGAGTTCATTTTTGCCACCGGAGCAAAGGTCTCCTGGTAGTCCATGCCTGCAGTCTGAGTGTAGCCTCTAGCAACCAGTCTGGCTTTGTGTCGTTCAACGAGACCTTGAGAGTTTTGCTTCACAGAGAAGATCCACTTACATCCCACATCAGTCTTCCCTTGGGGCAGGGGCACAAGATCCCACGTATTATTTTTTTCAAAGGCCACCATTTCCTCCAACATGGCTGCCTTCCATTAATTGTGCTCAAGAGCCTCATGCCAAGAATGGGGAATAGAGATGGAGGCCAAGGAGGTGACAAACGCTCTATGTGAAGTGGACAAAGAGTCATAGGTCACAAAGTGAGAAAGAGGATGCTGGGTAGAAGCACACTTACCTCCTTCAGTACCAGAATATGGCGCAAGTTATGACCCAGGTAGTGTGGACAAGTCCTGTGTATTCGTACCCCTCCTTCGAGTGTAGACCTGCAATGGAGGAGGAGGAGGTAACACAGGATCCCCAGGGATAGGAGGCAAAGGAAGAGAGGGAACAATAGGCAAAGGAAGAGAGGGGGAGCTCACTTTCCTAGTAATCGACTCCCCCTGAAATGAGGTCCCATAGTAACTTCGGATTCCCGGAAGGTAACATCCTTACTAACGTACATACGTTTAGTGACAGGATGGAAGCACTTGTAGCCCTTTTGTGTTGGAGAATAACCGATGAAGACACAACGCAGAGCGCGGGGGTCAAGTTTGGTTTTGGGGTGTATATGGACAAAATACACACACACACGAAAATGCGAGGCAAGTGGTGAATGGAACGGACACCGAGAGTAGCAAGAGGGGTCTGATGCCCAAGAACACGGGTAGGAAGACGATTGATGAGGGAAGCAACAATCAAGACTGCATCACCCCAATAATATTTTGGGAGGTTCATGCGGAGAAGAAGGCATCGAGGGACCTCGAGGAGGTGTCGATTCTTACGCTCAGCGACACCATTCTGAGTGGGAGTGTAAACATAGGATGTTTGATGGATGATACCAAGGTCACTCAGGTACGCCTCAAAGTGGGATTCAATATACTCACAATCATTGTCACTGCGCAAAATTTTAATGGTATCATTAAATTGGGTGGTAATCATCTTATGAAAACGTTGAAAGAGAGGGAACACTTCATTTTTATTCTTCATCAAATACACCCAAGTACAACGAGGATAACAATCAATAAAGAAAACAAACCACAAGCAACCAGAAATAGATGCAGTAGAGCATGGACCCTAAACATTAGTATGAATAAGAGCAAAGGGAACAGAGTGACGAGAAGACATTACAGGAAGAGAAGTACGGTAATGTTTACTAAGTTCACATACATCACAATTGAAACCATGAAACAAAACATTCAAAATTTTTGGGAAGCAAAAGCTTCATAGTAGAGATAGGAGGATGTCCGAGACGACAATGCCAGACATACAGATCGAAGGGCAGATCCGCATGGAGAGCCTTTGGAGATGAAGTAGGACCGGAGGAAGTGGAGCTGGAGGGATCAAACACATAGAGCCCGTTGCACAGTCTACAAGAGCCAATCACCGTCCCCATTTTCAGGTCCTGAAACACACAATAGGAGGGAAAGAAAGACACTGAACAGTTCATATAGTTGGTCAGATGACCAATAGAAAGAAGATTGCGGGTTAAAGCAGGCACATGAGGAACATAAGAGAGAGTAAGAGGGGAGCATGAGATGGAACCCTTCCCCACAATAAGAGAGAACGATCCATCAGCGATGCTCAGTTTATCGCGACCAGACAAGTGTAAGATACGAAACCTGAAGGAAACCCGGTCATGTGATCGATAGCTCCTGAGTCAATGATCCACTGAGATGAGAGAGTGGTGGAGGCAGAATGAGCACCTAGAGGTCCCTGATGGGCATAAGAGGAGGACGAGGAACTAAGCGGCGCCGCATGAGGACCTTGCATCAATCGGCGAAATACCTGAATCTCTTCGGCAGAGAGAGAAGGAGAAGCAGGAGGAGCACCAGGAGAATCATGAGAGAGATCATCTACGACATCTGACGGATGTGCTGACCGGGATAGAGATGGTCGACCCTGGGGGTGGCCAGAACCGCGGCCCCCACGAGGAGCAGGAGATGGGCCGGCGGAGATGCTGGTAGGCGGAGACGGGAGTGAGGGGTCCTCTGGGAGGTGGAGACGGGAGCGACGGGACACGAGAAACGAAAGCGGAGCGGCGGATGCGCGAGCAGTCGGAACGAGCCGCGGAAACCCTAGGGCTCTGATACCACGTTGGCGGAAGTTAAGTTCATTCATTAGCTCCACTCCTTAATATATAGGAGTGGTAAATACAAGGGTTACACAAGTAATTTAAAATATAAAAAATACAACATAGTCCAACATTATGTCAAATAAGTCATTCCTTAGTACCATTCTTTCCACGTCTTGGGTCAACTAGATTTTACGTCAATATTTAGCATTTGTACTATTTCTTCACTCTGGTATTGGAAAATTGATCATCCCTCCATATCAACCCTTTAACATTTGTTTCTAGTCCTAATTTTGTTTCTTACTTTTCACATGGCGCGTGAATTAGAAAAAAATATCGAACTTTTTATCCCAGTTGAGTCTATATACAACGTAAATTTCTTTTTGATCTAGTTCATTCTAATGTTTGTGGTACAATGAAATTTTCCATCACTATCATTAGTGATTTTCAATACTGCCACCTTTAGTGATGATTATTTTTGTATGATTTATTTCCATTTTGGCATTAGTTTTTTTTTTAAATTATAATCAATTCAAAATTACCCCTAAAATATTTCTTTTTGATAATGCAAAAGAATGAACAAGTCGTGAGTTTGAGAATTCTTTTTTCAAAATTAAATTTTACATCATACATGCGTCTATTCTCCTCAACAAAACGATATTGCTAAAAACACCAACATTTAATTGACGCTAAAACCTCAATGTTTGTTGGCGCTCCAAAATAATATTGAAGTTATAATATTCTCATTGTTTGCTATCTCATAAAATTGTATGCCTAATAAGACTTGGAAGTATTTCCCCTTTAATTTGATTTTTCTTTATAACGATACATTTTTCATCCCCACTTGGCTATTTGGTTGTAGTTGCTCTCTTCAGACGTACAGACCATTATATAATAAATGCATCATCATGCAATCAAATGTCTTCCTTGATTATTTACACCAGTCCAAATGATATTATTATTTTCCCAATAAGAAGCAGATCTTTGTCTTCTTTGACGTTTCCTTTTTTCGGAAACTAATCTTTTGTTCGCAGTTCTAAAGTATATTTGAATAAAACAACCCCTGCTCTGTAGCCGACGCCCCATCATCTCCCACAAAACGCTTCCCTTTCCCCGTCCCGACTCGATAAGGCTCGCCTCTACTCTCAGCTGTGATCCACCTCCGCCTCCCATCTTCAGTTCCCATCTTCGTCCCCAGGCCGACGCCAGCCTCCATTCCCCATTTCAATCCAGTGACGATCAACCCTTCTCCACCTCCACCCAACGCCAGCCGCTCATCTCCACTTCTACCTGACGCCAGCCAGGTCCCCCTAGTCAGTCGACACCCCTTCTAGCCACAGAAACCCCCGATCCTTAACCCCCTTCAAATATCTACCCTACCCGAGCCCCCTGGTTTCTACTCAGCAGCACCCGCTCCTAGGAGGGACCAACAACCCTCGGATACTCAGCAACATCTGCTAGGTTCAACTCTATTGTTTGTGAATCATCGTTTGTTTTCCAATTCCATTATCTTTGAATGAATGTGCTACTGTACAAGTATTATTTTAAATTAATTCCTTATTGCTATTTAATCGGATTGTCTATTGTACTTGCACCCACATTTGAAGTTGTCAGTAAGCGCACTGCATTCCACCTAGGGTTGTGTTATGGCTCCGTTCTTCCCATTTATTATGTTATGTCGTATCGTGTCTTTATTATGTCTTTATGTCGCATCGTGTCTTTATTATGTCTTTATGTTGCATTTTGTCAAGTGTGTCGTATTTACGTTTATGTCCTCGTGTAAGTCCATTTAAGGGACCCCTTAGGTCTTGTATTATCATCAATGAAAAAAATCTATTTCCTAAACCCTAAAGGGATCTTGAAAGCTCTCTCTCTCCCTTGAACAAGCCCCGCTTAGGCAGACTCGGTTCCGACTCCGTTGTATCTTCCACCGTCATCCTCGTCTTCGGTTACCCTCCGGCGAAGCTACCACTATTACGGAAGAAAGCCCGTAACATCTTGGTATCAGAGCTACTCGTTCCTCCCCACTTCCACCACAACCACTGTTGCAGCAATTTTCAGAGCCTTCCTTCCTCCGCTTTCTTCCTCAACAGCCCACGACACCACAGCCTCTGCCTTCGGCCGCTATGGAATGCCGAGCAGCTTCCTGCCAAGCCGCTTTCCGCTGCCTTCCTCTACCTCGAGCAGGACGACATCTTCCTCGAGCCGCAAATTTACTTTGTCCTCTCGCAAACCACAGCGCCATCCGTCCTTCTCAAATACAGGGAAGATCCTCTCCGCTGCAACTGCCTGCGCAACCCCTACGGCCCAGTTTATCCCGCACGCTGCTTTGATCCTTCCTCCAGCCGTCGACACACGCTTCTTCTTCTTCTCCTGCAAGAGGACCTCTCTCAAATCATGTGTGCACGTGTTTTCCTAGAGACAACATCCAGTCAAAGTCGAACCCCGATCCTCCTCGAGCTCCAAGCCCACTGCACGCATCTCCATCGCACGTCGTTGTTCCCTGTCATCGAGCCGCCTGCAGTTTGTGTCCATCTCGAGCCCCCCGAACAACAACGCCCCCTCCTCCCTTCTCTATCCCCCCACCTGTAGGTTCAAGAGTATTAGGACAACGACATCTTCCCAATTTTATTTGAATTGTTAATTAATTCTTAATCGAATTAATTACTTAGTAAAAAAAATCGATGGACTTTGATCTTAGTGCCGCAAAGCGGGAATATTTGGCCTCCATTTTGCAACGTTTCGTCGCACTTTTCAGGGTTCACTTCCGACAAGTCCTTCATGGCCGCAGGTCACACCTTCGCAACCCCTGCCTCTGCCAAACCCTGCAGGACACCTCCCGACGTAATTTCTGTCTTCTCCACCGCCGCTCTTCGTAGTTCGTGTAGCACCACCATTGCCTCCAGTGACCCTCGAACCGCAGTTTCCTCCGCCAGCCTCGCCACCCATAGCAATTCTATCGGCCCCAGCTCTGCCGGTGCCTACTCTGTCATCCCCTCTGACCTCCTCGCTGCCTCTTCTTAGGCCTCCTGCTCTGCTGTTCCCTCTGGATCTATTTCTTCTGCAGACTGTCCCCAAGTCGGCGCCGCCACTTCTGATCTCCGCAACTATTTTCCAGCCGCGCTACCGCTGCCTTCGACTGGACGCAGCTGTCGAGCACCCTCGTTCTGGCCGCTCCTCACCATCCTTTTTGCCATCAGGGAGCACGTTGACGTCATGTCGCTCGATGCAGCCTCCGCTACAGCAACACGATACCAGGAGTTGTTCTGGCAGGAAATCAAAGAGCCAGCCGATCAAGTTGTGCAGGCCTCGTTCGAGCTTGAGGGCAAGCTCGATTTGAAGGCCGGGCGAGATGTCATGGGCTCTGTTCTTCCCATTTATTATGCTATGTCGCATTGTGTCTTTATTATGTCTTTATGTTGCATCATGTCATTATGTTGCATTTTGTCAAGTGTGCCATATTTACGTTTATGCCCTCTTGTAAATCTATTTAAGGGACCCATTGAGTTTTGTATTATCATCAATGAAAGAAAGTCTATTTCCTAAACCCTAAAGAGATCTTGGAAGCTCTCTCTCCCTTGAGCAAGCCCCGCTTAGGCAGCCGCGGTTCCGGCTCCGTTGTATCTTCCGTTGTCATCCTCGTCTTCAGTCACCCTCCGGCAAAGCTACCGTTGTTACGGAATCAAACCCGTAAAAGGTTGCACTTTAGGGCATCCAACATTCACAATCTACCGTGCATCACCCAGGTTCATTATACTACCTATACCCAAAATTTATTTAAGGACCTTATGGTACATCAATAACATACAGCTTATTGTTTTCTACGTAATGACTCCAAATAGTTTTCCATAATACTGGTGTTTGTTATGAACTTCAATTTCACATCCTCAATTCTGTGGCTGGCTTCATTGTTGCATATTTGATACTTTCTGATAATAAAACAATTACAGGTCAGTTATTTTACTTCTTGCATGAACCAGATCATACCTTCGGCTTGGCTGAAACTTGAGCCTTTAACTTTGTTAAATAAGCCCTAGTTAAATTTTTTGCTGATCATTGTTGCTTTAAATGGGTCTGTCATATCGTTTATGACCACTGAGTATGCATTTGTGGAGATGCATGCTAGAGTTTGTACGAACAATTTTTTGCTGGAGTTTAGTGGAGTATCTTAAGTTAGATAGAAGACAGCTACTTTATGTTGGTTTTAGTGGAACCTGCTTTTATTTGAAGATGTTATGAATTGCTGCTGAGTTCCTTATAATTCTGCTTTTGTTTGATATTCCATAATTTACTCTCCAGTTTACTTTTTCAAGCATTAATTTATGATTATGTGCTTGAAGGTTACAAATGATGTTGATTTCTTGTACTTGTTGGCCGATGCTACAGTTATTGCGGTATGTTTATTTATCTTTTTACTGAACTAACTCGCACAATCCTTCTTCTAGCTAAATAGTTTGCCTTCAAATTTCTCAGTTCCAGTACGGAAATCCTGATGTGCTATGTTCCCCTTTGCTTGAAGCGAAGAAGTCAGAAGAGAATTTGGTGGTAGGCAGATTTCTTTTGGATGAAGATTTTCCACTTAATCAAATTGTCATAAAATATGTAGATTATGTTTAATTTTGTGTTAATTTGCTACTAATATTACTCGACATTTTTTTCTTTTCATTAAGCATTAAAGTGTCATTTACTATTATCTTCTTAGATAGGGCTATGAAAAGTGAACTCAAAATCAAATGGTTTAAGTTAACTTCGTGTTTCACTAAATGTTTTAAAGATAGATGCATAGTGCATTAGGAGCGGCATTTTATCTAGAATGAGGCAAGACATAAGGTTCATGAAATTAATGTATCTAATATTTCATAAATAAAAATGAAATAAAAGGAAAAAATATTAAAATATATACAAAATTCCAAATTCCATGTCTATAACAATGTGATTTATTCCAACTCTAAAGTTTAATTTATACAAGCCTATAGAGTAAACATGGCAATCTATCATGTATTCCTCAAGCCTGGTAATCTTCTTTTTCCTCAAATTTCTCAAATTAAATGTATATGCAAATTGCGTTGTTGCAAAATCAATATCAGGTACAAACTCTACTCAGAAAACTAAGAGCCACTCTGTGAGGCTAGTCGAGCGTGGGGACAGAAATAGTCATTTGATAGAACTTGGGAGACTAAATGGAAAATAATGTTTTCATTCATTTTTGTATTTAAATAGATAGAAAATTGTTTAATAGGCTAAAAAATATTTATATGTTGGAGAGTTCAAAAGTGATTTCATTAATTAGGGCTAAGAGGCATTCTCCTATATATAGGAGAGAAATACAAGGTTAAATAAATGACATAAAAAACTCATATTCTAACACTCCCCCTCAAGTTGGGCGTGTGATATCCTGCATGCCCAGCTTACACATAATTTTTCCAAACACGTTCTGACTCAACCCCTTGGTGAGAGCATCCGCCAACTGTTGATCAGAAGGGACAAAAGGTGTGCTCACAGCTCCTCTTTCTATATTCTCTTTGATGAAGTGACGGTCAACCTCCACATGTTTTGTGCGGTCATGTTGGACAGGATTGTGAGCAATGCTAATGGCGGCTTTGCTATCACAGTAAAGTCTCACGGGATCCTTGTTTTCCATGCCAAGATCTTTTAGGAGAGATTTAATCCACAGTCCCTCGCAAATCCCATGAGCCATGGCTCTGAATTCCGCCTCAGCACTAGACCTGGCAACTACATGTTGTTTTTTACTCCTCCATGTTACCAAGTTACCACCAACTAACGAACAATAGCCAGAGGTGGACCTCCTGTCGTCAACTGAACCGGCCCAATCAGCATCAGTATAGACTTCAACGGTCAGCTCTTTTCCCGGGGAGAATAGGATACCTTTTCCAGGAGAGGACTTGAGATACCGGAGGATTCGATGAGCAACTTCTAAGTGACGGGTTCGTGGTGAATGCATGAACTGGCTAATAACACCAACAACATATGAAATATCCGGGCGAGTATGAGATAGATAGATAAGACGCCCTGCAACTAAGATAACGCTCAAAGGAAGAGTCAACATACTCACGTCCATTATCACTGCGCAAAATTTTAATGGTAGCATTGAATTGAGTGGCCACCATCTTATGAAAACGTTGAAATAAGGGAAAGACATCATTCTTGTTTTTCATTAAGTATACCCACGTACAACGAGAAAAACAATCAATAAATGTAACAAACCAGTGAAAGCCCGAGATAGAGGCAACAGGGCAAGGACCCCAAACATCAGTATGAACCACAGTAAAAGGAGAAGAACTAGGAGTGGACACATGATTAAGAGAAGTACGATGATGTTTACCAAGAGCACACACATCACATTTAAAAGTTTTCAAAGATACATTTGACATATTCAGAAATAAAAGATGCATAGTAGAGGGAGAAGGATGGCCCAGGCGGCAGTGCCAAGAGTCCACAGAGATCTGAGCAACAGAAAGGGCCGCCGAAGGTGGAGCAGAGCTGGAGGGGTCAAACAGGTAGAGGACATCTCGCAGTCTACCAGAGCCAATCACTGTCCCCGTCTTCAGGTCCTGAAAGACACAGGAGGAGGGAAAGAATGTTACAGAGCAATTCATGGAATTAGTAAGGTGACTAATAGAAAGCAGGTTGCGTGTAAACTTAGGAACATGAAGCACGGAAGAAAGAGTGAGGGAGGAGCAAGGGATGGACCCTTTCCCGGCAATGGGAGACAAGGAGCCATCAGCAATGCTCACTTTGTCCCTACCAGACAAAGGTATATAAGAAACAAAACCTGTACCAGACCCAGTCATATGGTCTGTGGCACCAGAATCAATGATCCACTGGGTGGGAGAGCAAGCGGAGGCAGAGTGAGCACCTGGAGTCCCCTGGTGGGCATAAGAAGAGCTAGCAGACTCAGACGAGTGGCCAAGCATAAAGCGACGGAAGGCTTGAATCTCCTCAGCAGAAAGAGCGGAAGGAACTGCAGGGACATCAGATCCCTCATAAGAGGCAGGATCATCAACAACATCGGAGAGATGAGTCGAGCGAGAAGAAGCCGACCGACCCAGAGTGCGCCCAAATCCACGGCCACCACGAGGGGCAGGTCCACCGCGAGGAGGAGGAAAGCCGTGAAGCCTGAAGCAAGTGTCCCGAGTATGGCGTGCCTTCCCGCAATAATCGCACGTCAAATGGTCCTTGTCCATAGGTTTAGACCTTGTGTCCCGGATAGGGCGACCACCGGGATTGAACCGAGCAGTAAGGGCAGAGCCCTCAGCAACAGTATCTGGTAGACGAATCTGTCGGCGATCATATTCTTGTTGAACCAAACTATATACCTCAGGCAAGGAGGGGGAGAACGACCAAGGATCTGAACACTGATGGGATCGAGATCACGGTGGAGACCATGAAGAAATTCAAAGATCCGATTGCGTTCCTCCCGGGCATGGACCAGCACTTCATCCTCAGGGGAGACAAGAGTAAGTGCGTCAAAGTGATCATATTCCTGGTAAAGCTGGGTAAACTCCAGGTAATAAGCAGCGGAGGGCCGATCCCCTTGGCGCAGGAGGAAAATCCGACGCCGCAATTGGAAGATCTGAGCAGCATTCCCGCGACAGGAGTAGGTAATCTCGGCACGTTTCCAAATGTCGGCCGCCGTATCCAAAACAAGATAGTTGCGGGCAATAGACTCCTGCATAGAGTTGGTCAGCCAAGACATCACCAAGGAGTTCTCGGATTCCCATTGGGGCCAATCCGGAGAGGTAGCAGTGGGAGCCCTAGTAATGCCGGTGATGTAGCCAAACAGACGGCGGCTCTTGAGAGCCAGAGTAACGGAGCGAGCCCATGGAAGATAATTAGTGTCATCCAACTTAATAGTAGTAATCTGAGGAGTCCCGTGATCATGGTTGGCACGAAGAGATCCAGTAGAAGGAAGAGGATCATGAGGAGCACTCCCACCGGAGGAGACATCCGGAGTCTCACTACTTCCTGGCATAGCAATAGAGGAAAAGCAACACAAATCCGGGAGCCTAGAGACAGGAAATCTCACTCATAGAAAGAGGAGATGCGTCGGTGGAACGCAAAGCGCAATAAGAGAGAGATACATTCCCACAGGAAGGGAGAACGGACGCCGGAAGAGCAAGGACGGACTCAAGCCTGCATAGATCTGGCGCCGAGAAGGGCTCAAGCAGCCATGCGGAGAGAGCTTCGCCGACAGACGAGAGAGGAAGGCGACGGGGCTGGAGGTAGCTGGCCGACTAGGGCTGGCTGGCCGGAGAAACTCGGAAGACGGCGCTGGAGAACTGGAGACGCGGAGGAAGAACGACGGACGAACTGTCGCTGGAGGCTGGCGAACGAACGACGCTGGAGAGCTGTCGCGCTAGAGAACCGACGGGAGATCGACGAGGAAACTGGCGCGATAGGTCCTGAAAGATCGAGAGCTGTCGCTGGAGAACGACGGGCGACGAAGACGAAGACGGGAGAGTTAGGTCACACCGTGCTCGGGCTCTGATACCATGTTGGAGAGTTCAAAAGTGATTTCATTAATTAGGGCTAAGAGGCATTCTCCTATATATAGGAGAGAAATACAAGGTTAAATAAATGACATAAAAAACTCATATTCTAACATTATATAATTTTGCTTTTACTGCCAATGAGTCACAAAAGGCATTTCTCGAGCACTCATGGTGGCACCTCAGTCTGCGGAACATTTGCACCAATGTTCAATCACCTCCTTTGATTTCCCTGGAACAATTTTGCGTTGCCTTGGAGCAATTTTGCTTTGCCCTACTCCAAGATGCGACCTAGACAAGCCTTGCAAGCTCCTTTTAGAACAGTTATTTCAAGTCATCCAAGATCAATGATGGTGCAATCCACAGGAGGTCCGGTGGTACTGTAGGACAGAAATCATTCAGTCGGTGGAGAATGGGGAGCTTTGTGTTGGATGTGGAGTGGTAGAGTTGCTTTAGAGCTGGAGCCAGATGGTATCCCCAAAGATCAAATTGTCATCGTTGGCATCCATGCGAGAGTTGCTGGTCATAATTTTCAGGGGCATCAACCATATCATGAGTGACATACAAAAAATGGAAAAGTGGGTGGAATGAATGGCTTCTGCTTGCAATCGTGTGTGCGATGTGGTTGCGATATGCGGACAACACAAACAACACGTTCTTCGGTGGATGCGTTAACTGTCGGAGGTGGGAAAGGTCGGACCATTTTTAGATGATTGTTTGGCCGATAATACCTGCCAAGAAGAAGGAGAATGAATTGGAAGGTGGAGTCCTGCATAATTTCCTATGATGAGGTTCACTGTCCAGCCTTAGGCTCAATTAATATTCACCGAGCATAATCAGACAATCGGTCATACATGGACCATTTATAGCCTTCACACATAACCTTAAGTAGTGCATAAGAAAATAAGAATAAGTCTTAAACTTAATTAGAAAATACATTAAAGATAAAATATCAAATACTTTGGTCATTCCACTTCGATTGTCATGTTGGACCTGCAGGAATAAACACATCAAACCTGATTCAAGTTTTCTCCTTCGTGCCCCTCTGTATGGTAAGGATATCAGCAATCTGGGATACTGTACGAATATGATCGAGTTGAATTTTCTGATGTTTGACCTTATCTCTGATGAAATGACAATCAACTTCGACATGTTTTATACTCATGAAATACTAGATTCGTGGGATTACGAAAGTAGCTTGATTACCATAGTAAAGCACCGTGGGAGAAGGCATGACACACTGAGGTTGACTAAGAGACTCGTAGGCCAAGTGAACTTGGAAGCTGCTAGAGCCGCTGATCGATATTCGACTTCAGCCATAGAACGAGCAACAATGGTTGTTTCTTACTCTCCCATGTATTGAGTTTTATCCCAAAGTAAGCACAAAAACCATTGGTGGATCAATTATAATCTACAGATTTGACTTAATTCACATTAGAATATTCCACAAGAATGCTGAGGGCTGATATATGAGACCTTGGCTAAGAGTGCGCTTTAGCTACCAAGAATGCATTCAACTGTTTGTAGATGTAAAACTTTTGGAGTATACTTGAACTCATTCATCGCACTTACAGTAAAGAAGATATCAGAGGCTATGATCGTCAAATAGATTAGCTTCTCGACAAGCCATTGATAATATTCAAGATTGGGTAATAAAGACTACAGGAAATGGAGGAGAGCTTCACATTTTCCTCCATAGTTGTCTCAATTGTTTTATACCCCAAGAATTAGACATATGTTAGGAAATTAATGCAGTATTTTCTTTCAGAGAGAACTAAGGAATCATCACGAGAGGCCACCTCAATATCCAATGAGTACGAAGAAGGGTAATGTCTTTTGTCTGGAAATCCCTTCAGTTCTTTTGTCATGTCAATCTAGAATGATTGTTAATAAAAAAATGCAGGGAATTTCAGATCTATCGTGCATAAAACAAAGTCATGTCAATCTAGAATGATTGTCAATTAAAATTACAAAGTATTTAAACCTAGGTATAATAAGAGTTTTGCAGGGAGCCCAAATGCCAAAATGCACTAAATAAAATAGTATGTTACTTCTCGATAGTTAAGAAGGGGAGGAAGAACAATGATGTTTACATAGGTACAAGATTTACAACAAAATTTAGGAAAGGTACATCGAGCAGAACCTGTTTGATTATTAGAAGGGGAGGATGTCCAAAACCGCGTTGCCAGACAATGATGTGCAAGCTAGGATGATGGTAGGGATATCCAAAATGTAAAACTTGTTCTCTTACTATCCTTTATTAATGATACGCCACATCAGATGATTTTGTATAATAAAAGAAGAGGAGAAGAAAGTTACGAAGTAGTTATTGGACCGGGTAACACTACTAGCAGAAAGTAAACTAAAATGAGAGTCGGGAACATGGAGAACCGAACAAAGGTTGATAATATGAGTGAGAGACACTAGATTATAAAAACTGGTGTGGTGTCCCCATTAGCTATTGTAATATACTCGGGAGAGGTGGTTTTGGTATATTGCAACAATTCATGCAGTGTTATATGAATCGTAGCTCCATAATCAACAATCCTATGTTTTGAGAATAGTCCCACATCAGGAAATTAACTGTCTTGTGCACTTAATATAGATCTTGTGCCTCTCTGCCTCCAATCAATTAGTTTTAGGTTGGATGCTTAGATTCTGACATGATATTAGAGCCTGGTAAGCTCAAAGGCCCATTCCACATCACCCATTTAAAAAAAGATCCACGTGTTAGAGGCCAAAGCCCCTACATGTGTGGGGCGTTTTGAGAATAGTCCCACATCGGGAACTAACATAGTCTTGTGCACTGAATATAGATTATGTCTTCCCCACCTCCAACCAATTGGTTTTAGGTTGGATGCTTAGATTCTAACACTATGTTGTACACAATGAGATATGGAGGATATACCACCAATGGAAGCCTGGGACTAGGAGATTTGAACTTGAGTTGGCGCTGTCAGAAGCAGGCCATAAAGACTGCAAAGAATCTCTTTGAATTCATGATTTGTAATATCCATAGTAGTGAGATGTAAGCTTGAGGTGGTGGACCCCATTGTTTTGAACACATTTCTTCAGTATGGTTGGGCTTAACATAAGGAAAAAAAATGCCTATAGGGTCCTTGACCACCTTGATTATCATGTCCTTTATTATGTCCATCATGCTGATGAAATCCCCTTGGTGGACATGCACCTACATAGCTAGTAGGCTGGTGAGGGGCAGGAGGAGAGTTGTTGTATGAGAGCCCGATGAGGTGTGGGAGCTATCTCTATCGTGAGCCTGACTTTAAGAAGCATAAAACAAACATCTAACAAAGAGGGTACTGTAGAGGTAGAGAGAACGTTGGATCTAACTGTGGAAATAGAGAGGAAGATGAGCCATTATCATAACAATGCATTATTCTCACATATCAAATTAGTATTCAATCAATGATCTTGGAGCTTAGGATAGAAGATCCGTTTGACATTGCCAGAATATCAGGGCGTGAAAGAGGAAAAATCATTAAGAAGATCATAGAGGTGTTGCAGACTATCCTGGCCTGATTTGAATGAGTGAAGCTCGTGACGCCATATTGATTTAATCGATTCATGTTGCATCACAAGGTTGCACAAAACTCTCCATATAACTGAGCATTCAAGCTTGAATACATCCATCATCACGTAGCCATTGCCCCGAGGCAGCGACAAGAATCTTTGGGCTATGTGATGGAGTTGGCCGCGCATTGGAAGAGTAAGGCTAAAAGAGTTTACCCATTAGGAATAATTATCCTGACCAATGAGCGTGAGGATAACAATATGAAGCTCTTCGCGGTCTTCATGGTAAACGTAGAAGTGTTGGAGCTACATTGGAAGTTGTGTTCATGTAGGAATTGTGAGTCCGATTCAGCCAGTCGGGCCCCAGTTCGTCCAATCGGGGCAATGGATCTGGGATCCAATATGAAGATTTGATCTGGGCAGAACAAGTGCTCGGTTTCTGCATCATCTTTTGTGATCTCGATCTGATGTATCAGGGTCCCGATCGTTATAAACCGAGTGAAGTGGAGCGATTAAACAGGATCTGGTAGAGTGAGATCGACGAAGGCGAAGTTGTGATTTACGAACTATTAAAAGTGCCTGTAAAAGGATGACACAAATGCAATAAGAGATGTGTTAACCTCAAAGTCGAAGGAAATGCTCTTCATTGATGGAGGAAGGAGGGATCTAGACTAGAAACTATTCGACCCTGCAGGAGCATATCAGAGATGGGAGAAGACATTCTTGAACAGAGAAGATGCACTACACAGTTGTAGTGAAACTATTTCCATCGAAGACGCACTCGATCGGGGAGGAGATCTGGAGCTTGCATCAACAACGATAAGGCGAAAGGAGTGTGCCATGGGAGTTTTTGCTCTGATACCATGTAGAGGTGAAAAACAACTCTCTTGATTGATGAGATTAGGTCAAAACATCTATTTATACGAGGGTCCTATGTGAATAACTATACAAGAAGTAAAATAAATATTCACAAAATAGCATACTAGAAAATAAGATTCTACGAAAATGTGTTCCCTTTTGGACAAATATTCCTGTGGCAATACTTTCTATTGATGTTAATGCTACTTTCAGATAGATCAGTCAATCTCAGCTAGCTATTTGCATCATTACTTAATCTGCTACTTTTAGATTAGGTCAGGCAATCTCAGGTAGCTCTCTGCATGGTTCTCTAACTGCCAGTTGAGATCAATGTACACTGTTCATTATTCTATTTTTTCCATTCATGCTCACAAAGCCACTCCACGTAAATAATAATTGCTTCAATTGTTAAAGGTTGCCAATTATTTTGCAAATTAACCGTACATGAACTAATCATGCAGGATGCATATGCGAAATATGTGAAAGAATATTATCTTGGGACGTATGGTGCATCAATTCAAACATATAATCAAGACTATCTAAAGAATACATCTCTTGGTGAAGAGGGTGGTAATACATCTATCTGTGCTTCTGAAATTTGCATGCTTTCTTATCCAAGTTGCATTATGTTGAAATAATGCATTTCTATTATTTGTGGTTTGGAATAGATTTCTTTCTTCACTTCCGCTATCAAATTGAAATATTTTAGGTGATCGGTTATGGTGGTTCCAAGTTTGCACCGAAGTTGCATATTTCCAAGTCGCCCCGGAAAATGATAGTATCCGGTCAACAAGGCTTGATACTAGGTATTCTCATTCAGATAATCCTTTCTCCTTTTTCTATATGGACATTTTCTTGATGGACATAGTTTTACAAATTTGTTTACAGTAACATACACCATTTGGTAGATATTTAATTTATGAGGATCAACTGTTACTAGGATTAATTGCCTTCGAGGGAGATGGAGATTGCAAATAATTCCTATTGTTGATCCTAGATTATGTTACCAAAAATGTTCCACGTGGTGGGCAATGCATCATGAACGGATCGTCATATTCACAATAGAAATGAATCCAACCGACCTCTGATACCAAACTGATGTAAACTAAGTTGAAAATTGTGTGAAAAATTGGAAACTCTATTCATTTATCTGTGCTTCGACCCCGAGAGAGTGGGCTCCGCATTAGAGATTCTCGCACTTAAGCCTTTTACATAAATATTTTCAGGAGAGTAAAATAAATTCGTTAACCGCAAACATTTCGCAAATAAATAACTGCAATTCTAGCAATGGGTGTGGAATGTAGCGTCAATGGAGAGAGTGGGTGCAAGGAGTGATCACTTAAATGTAATTGCATAAAATTATTTTTAACTGAGAGTAAGCGGAGATTATACCTGGCATTGTCTTGGGGGCGGAGCAGGGCATGGGGAGAAAAAGTCTTTGGGGTCTAATTGGTTCGGGTCGACTGGAAAACACAAAAGAAGGTTGTGGTTTGGATGACGGTGGCACGACTCGGAGGAAACAGAAATAGGTATGGGCAGGGGCTCGGTGGCTCGAGAGAGATGGTTCAGCGGGATTTGTGTGGGAGATAAAGGTTCAGACCGGATGCAGTTGAAGACAATAGGACTGCAGGGAGAGTTCGACGATGGGGTTGTTGATGGACAGAACAGGTGTTCAACAGGTCGGGGGGTTCGTGAGCGCAAATTGGACTCCGGAGATGCCGGGAGAAAGCCGGGATGGGGTCGCCGGAGGTCGACCAGCCTTTTGGTGGTGATGTCGGAGGCGGAAGAGGTGGTATCGTAGGTTGGGAGGAGGAAGGTGGCAAGACGACAAGGGCTTTTATTGGAATTTACCGAGAAACAGAGTTTTTCCTATCCTGTTTCTCAGTTTTTTTCCCGTCTTCCTTTTCTGCTTGGAAGGGTTGAGTTTAAGTAGGCTAGTTGTTAGGGACGGGTCAAACTTTCTCATATGGATGTTCAGATTTTAACTTAATAAAGTGTCAGGTCAAGCATGCATTTTTTGCATGTGCTGGCAAAAAGATGGCAGAGTCAGATTTAATTAATGGAAAGTGAAGGGGAGGGGAAAGTGTCAGGTCAAACATGCATTTTTTGCATGTGCTGGGAAAGAGATGGCAGAGTCAAATTTAACTAATGGAAAGGAAATGGATTCACACGGGTATAAGCTCCAAGGTTCCTCTCCCATATTAATTTAATTAACTATTTAATTTTATGCAATTTATTATAATTGCTATTTCCTTGCATACCACCCTAAACAACATTGACGGACCAATTTTATTTAAGGTCTTATTGGTTGGTCAATCCAATAAGCCGAAAATGACGATAAATTACAAACATACGACAACAAACAATTATGCAATATGTGGACGAACATATATCGACGAACAAACATGCAATATGCAGAAGACATATGATGACATGAAATATGTGAACAATCATACACCATGACGTCGAATAATCACGAAAGTGAAAAGCGGAAAATAAAATAAAAATAACCAGATAGTTTATTTGGATGCATCGCAGGATGCATCACATCATCATTACATGAAATGCCTTGGAGGAAATCGCGCACTTGAAAAAAAGACTGGGCAAAGAATTTGAAGTCAAGGTTCTGGGAAAGTTGAAATACTTCCTGGGAATTGAAGTAGTAAGGTCTCGTCGGGGGATCTTCATCTCTCAGCGAAAGTGTACTCTTGATCTCCTGGAGGAAACTGACATGCTTGGGTGTGCTCTTGTGGTTACACCCATTGAGGCTAATCACAAGATTGATGCGGATACTAAAGAGGAGAAAGTTGACATCTCAAGGTACCGTAGATTGGTTGGGAGACTCATATACTTATCTCATACTCTCCCTGATATTACATAAGTCGTGGGTGTCCTAAGTAGATTCATGCACTCTCCTACAATTCGCCATCAGCAGGCTACATATCGTGTGTTAAGGTACCTCATGAAATCTCCAGGACGTGGGATTTTGTTCTCTGCTAATCAATCTTTAAAGAGTGAAGTCTTTACCGATGCTGGTTGGGTTGGTAGCCAAGATGACAGAAAATCTACTACCAGATATTGCTCGTTCGTGGGTGGAAATCTCGTCTCTTGAAAGTGCAAGAAACAGAATGTTGTTGCGCGCCCAAGTGCCGAAGAAGAATATAGGGCTATGTCACAAGGAGTGTGAGGGATTATGGCTGAAGTCAGTCCTCCAGGATGTGGGGCTCCTGATGAACAAATATGTTACAATCTATTGCGACAACATAACTGCCATCAGTATCGCTCACAACCCTGTTCAACATGATAGGACGAAGCATGTTGAGGTTGACAAACATTTTATCAAAGATCACATAGACAAGGGCAATATCTGTACACCTTTGTGAATTCTCAAGATCAACTGGCCGACGTCTTCACCAAAGGACTAAGCCATGACAACTTCACGGACAATACTACCAAGTTGGGAATGATTGATATATACACCCAACTTGAGGGAGAGAATTGAATATATGAGTTTAAGTTTAATTTTTCCGCACTTTGTTACGCGTGATATGTCACGTGTGGTTCCTCCTATATATGTATTCCAACCCTTCTATTAGTGCAACATAATAATAATATTTCCATTTCTCCACTCAAATAACAAGTGTAAATGACATTAATCAATGTTAAGAATGTTCTGGTCATATTGCTGTGAGTAAGCGTTGGGCTATACTTGCATGTTGAAACTTCTACTGAATGAAGATGCGGTTAATTATTTATTGTGATCCTTAATTTTTGTAAGACATTATATTGTTATAGATACCATTTGGATCTTTGCAAAAATGTATTTGGTGAAGGTATTTACCCTGGAGTGGATATGACTAACTTATACTATGGTGGCACAAGAATTGCAGGTATTACTTTGAACAACTTGTTTAATACCTCATCTGGTGTTTTATTGCGGATGATCATAAAGTAATGTTGTTTTCCCTATATCTGATTTAGGTTGTAAGTATTCTGTTGCAGGTTCAAAAATTATCTTCACAAATGGCTCACAAGATCCTTGGCGCCATGCATCTAAACAAACATCTTCACCTGAAAAGGATAGTGAGTACTTTAAACCTCGATTTCTCTCTTGAATTTTCTACAGGTGCATTGGAAATTTTTATGTGCTAATTTTATATTTACAGACATGCTTGAAAACTTGTTTTATACTTTAGCCTTACCAAATGAGTTTATTTTGTAACTCCCAATAAATTGAGTTGTTTTAATATCTAGTTTTTCTTGCATTTATTCTCTAAACACACTAGTGGAACATGTACTGGTCCTCTATGCACTACGTAGCGGCGGTATCTCAATCGTCGCATGTGTTCCCCCTCGCACCAATGCCTCTTTTTCCTGCAGTAAAAATTTGTTGTACGCTAGGGTGGCGGGTGTGCATCGCCGAGCAATGGCCAAAAGTAATGTCGTCGTCGCACACTACGCCTAAGAGCCTGTATACGTTCCATTAATGCTATAATAAATCTCTATATGACATACATTATATATGTGCGTGCGTGCACATACGCACACGTGGGTGTGTATATACATATATATATATATATAGAGAGAGAGAGAGAGAGAAAGAGAGAGAACTAATTATATATCATATATTATTATATATTATTCACCTAGTAGAACAAAAATATAATATAGATTAATCACATATATTTTATAGATATTAAAAATTTTCCTTACATTATCCCTTCCAAGAAACGTAATGAATTCAACTACCTCTTCTCCATCTTCCCTACTACGGGTGTCATCTTCCAAGCACTCAAGCTCCACCTCTTCCATATTGCCACATCTTCGTGACTCCACTGGCATCCCCCTAAGACATCCAAACATTCCTAGGTTAATTTTTCTGAAGTCGTAGATGTCCTCCTTCATACCAACTTCAACCCTAACCAAGCATCTATCTCCTCTCAAAGTTCTAACCTGACACTCAGAAATACCATCTCCCCACTAAACCTAACCCCAACCAACGCACTTCCCCTCCATATACAACTGCATGTTTGCACCTCTATCTATCTACCTGTGTTCTATTGCCTGCACCCGCTCTTCGTCGGCGTGGTAACAAAACTCCCCTAAGCTCTACCTGTCTCTTTCTCTCACTTCCACTGAAACATCTCTCTGTCTTCCTGCCTATTTGTTGCCTGCCTCCCTATTCTTCATTTTGTAATGGAATTATGCGCTATTGCCATTTCCTGAAATATTAAACAGCAAAATCAGGTGATGAAATTTATTGGTCGACACTAAACAGTATACCTATTTTAGGGTTTTGGAGAAGCGTAAGCTACCCTTACGCTACCCTTACACACATACAAATATGCAATACTTTCTCTTAAGTTGGCGACTATATATCATAAAAGCTCAACTTGTTTCATATATAGCTAATCATGGGACCCCTTATTGCTTTGGTCATCAGATCAACCAAGAAATTGTAGTTAAGCTCAATATATATCTTCCTATCATGTGTTGTAGATGTCACCCGACATGTCTAACATGTCTACCGATATGTCATTTTTAAGAGAAACGGTGAGACACCGTCATTTATGAGGAAATTATCATTTTGTATTATGTCTATCATATCGTCGATATTTCCCAATATCTCACTTGGAAAATGCCATTTTAATGATTACGAATTGATCAAAAATGTTGAAGCTTGGATATATGTGTGTGTGTGTGCGTGAGTATTGATTGTGTATTGTCAAATTGAATAGTAATATACCTTCGCAATTTGATTATACACAAATAGTATACCTATTTGAGGGTTTTGGAGAAGCATAAACTACCCTTACACACATACAAATATTGAATACTTTCCCTTAAGTTGGCGACTATATATCATAAAAGCTCAACTTGTTTCATATATAGCTAATCATGCCTTATTGCTTTGGTCATCAGATCAACCAACTGATCATTTAAATTAAGAAAGGATGTAATAAAATCTTTGGACTTAGATCTTTTTATCCAATAAATGGTAGTAAAGCTCAATATATATCTTCCTATCATGTGTTGTTGTAGATATCAGCCGACATGTCTAGCTTGTCTACCGATGTCATTTTTAGGTGGAACGCCGAAACACTGTTATTTATGAGGAAATTATCATTTTGTATTATGGTTGTCATATCATCGATATTTCCCAATATCTCACTTGGAAAATGTCATTTTGATGATTGTGAAACTGATAAAAAATGTTGAAGCTTGAAAATATTTGTATTAAGAAAATGAAGGAACACGTTCTTGATGTTAGACCGATTGAGAGGTCAATCATGAATAACAGAAACTCAGGGAACTCGAACATAGTCAATTCTTGGTGCCATTAGAGAAGTATTAGGGTAATCAACACCAAATACCTTAACATACCCTGTAGTCACCAGGAGAGCCCTTAAATTGTGATTTGAGCCATCGGGGGACCATTTGACTGATTAGATCTAATGGGACTTCCTAGAAGAAAGGCATTCCAAATCACATGTCATGTGAATCCAATATCATTCCTCATGCTTACTATGTCTCCACTCGGAATGAGACAAGTCATCTGATAATATCTTAGGAATAGAAACACAAGTTAGTGAAGTGAAAAAAAACATGATAAGCTGGAGATTAATGGCCATAAAAAACCTAAATTGATATTAGATGATAGGCAATGCAACTATCACGAGGCCTACATTATTCTATTTGGCGATCATCATCAAATGTAGAAGCATGGGTAAACATCTTCAACATCAGGGGAACCGTTGACCAGAATGAGGAAGCATATACATGAGTAGAAGTTGGGCACACCTCAATGTTAGACTCAAACAATGAGGGATTCAAGTCAAAAAAACATGTAGACTCAAAAAAGATAACCTTAATAAAGATAAAGCATGCCGAAGAGAAGGGGAATAACAACGTTACCCTTTCTGAGTACGAAGATATCCGAGACACTTCATGGATTTTGGTGATAATATATCTCTACCTGGAGATAATTCATTCACACCCAAACAATTGAGGGATACTTAATATAAAATTGTTGAATAATGAAAAGAAAGACTTAAATTGATTTTATTCATCCCTCAAGGGGGCATATATAGGACTTACAAGAGTCAAGAGATAGTAAGACATGGTGTGGGACAAACCCATACAAGAGCAAAAAAATAAGAAAATACGCAAATGCCAACACCCCCCTCAAGTTGGGCGTGTGATGTCAACCATACCCAACTTGCCAACGATCTCTTCAAAGACACGTGTACAGAATCCCTTTGTAAGGATATCAACCAATTGTTGTTCAGATGGCACAAATGGAGTAACCACAATGCCTCTCACAATATTTTCCTTGATGAAGTGTCTGTCGATCTCAATGTGTTTAGTACGGTCGTGTTGCACTGGGTTGTGAGAAATACTGATGGCAACCTTGTTATCACAGTACATTCTGATTGGTTCATTTCTTGTAAGACCAAGATCCTTCATGATGGTTAGGGTCCATAGCCCTTCACAGATCTCATGATCCATCGCGCTGAATTCCGCCTCAACACTAGATCTGGCAACCACATGTTGTTTTTTGCTTCTCCAGGTAACCAAATTTCCACCCACCTTGTGCAATACCCAGACGTGGACCGTCGATCCGCAATCGATCCAACCCAGTATGCATCAGTGTAAACCTCAACGGTTAACTCATCACTTGGTGAGAAAAGAATGCCCCTCCCTGGTGAGGACTTGAGATATCTAAGGATACGATGAGCAGCATCAAGATGACGGGTCCTTGGGGAGTGCATGAATTGACTGGGCACTCCCACAACATAGGAGATATTCGGACGAGTATGTGACAAGTAGATCAGTTTGCCCACCAGCCTCTGAAAACTGGGAATGTCTTCAATCGGTTCACCATCATCTTTGTCAAGCCTATGGTTAGTTTCAATTGGGGTGTCAGCCGGTCTACACCCACTCATTCCTGAAGCGTCAAGGAGGTCAAGTGTGTATTTTCTCTGTGATATGAATATCTCATACTTGGACCTTGCAACCTCAATACCTAAAAAATATCTCAGGTTCCCCAAGTATTTCACTTCAAACTCTTTGATCAGCTTCTCTTTCAGAGCATGTATCTCATCCTGATCATTTCCTGTTATAATGATGTCATCCACATACACTATCAGAGCGGTTAGCTTCCCTTCCCCGTGTTTGATAAAGAGGGTATGATCAGCATTACTCTGGGAGTACCCGAAACATGTCATGGCCTTGTGGAGTCTTCCAAATCATGCTCTAGGAGATTGTTTCAGGCCATATAAGGCCTTCAGCTTGCAAACCTTACCTTCAGACCCTCTAGGGGAAAGGCCAGGAGGCAGAACCATGTAAACTTCCTCTTCCAGATCACCATGGAGGAACGCATTCTTCACATCAAACTAACTGAGGTTTCATCCCTTACAAGTAGCACACGATACGAGAACCCTTATAGAATTCATCTTAGCAATCAGGGCAAAGGTTTCTTGGTAATCAATTCCAGACGTCTGAGTGTACCCTCTTGCAACCAACCTTGCCTTGTATCTCTCCACGACACTGAGGGAGTTCTGTTTGACAGAAAACACCCACTTACATCCCACGATAGTCTTCCCTTTAGGCAGATATACCAGATCCCATGTGTGATTTTTGTCCATGGGAGGTCGTTAGAGAGGAATAAGAAACGAACTAGGATGTTGTGTAGAGGTACCTTCCCTTAGAGTAGACTTAGACAGCAGATCCGATGTTGGCTCAAGGCTCCTGATAGGGGCCCGTGTGTTTGTTTCCTTAGGACGGCGAGAGTAAACCCGCAAAGGAGGAGTGTGGGGTTTCACCATAGGAGCAACAAGAGTTGGCATTAGGAGCAGTATGAGCCGGAGTCACAGGAGGCTGAGGAGTCACAGGAGGCTGATACACCAGAGGAATAGGTAATGGGGTAATAAAGGGACTCATTTCCATCCTAGGAGCAGCCCCCCCCCCCCCCCCCCCTGAAGTGAGGGTCGGTAATAGCTCTCAGATTCGTGGAACGTGTCATCCATTGATATAAAAACCTTCTTGTGAGCCGGATAAAAACATTTATACCCTTTTGGGTAGGAGAATATCCAATGAAGACACATTTATAAGCACGAGCAGCAAGTTTAGTCTTTTGATGAATATGGACAAAATAAACACAACCAAACACACGAGGATGCAGAGTAGAAGGAGAGACCTGGAGAATGTGAAGGGGAGCTTTAGACCCTAGAACTCGGGAGGGCATACGATTAATAAGGTAGGAGGCAGTGAGAACTGCATCCCCCCAATAATACTTGGGTAGGTGCATTTGAAGAAGAAGACACCGAGCAACTTCTAAAAGGTGGCGATTCTTGTGTTCGGCCACACCATTCCGAGCAGGCGAATAAACACAAGACGTCTGATGGATAATGCCATGATTGGCAAGATGGTGTTCAAATCGAGAGTCAATGTACTCACTACCATTGTCGGTCCGAAGTATTTTAATAGAGGTATCAAATTGCGTAGAAATCATTTTGTGGAAGCGTTGAAATAAGGAAAAAACTTCGTTTTTAGCTTTTATTAGATAAACTCATGTTGTTCGGGAGAAGCAGTCAATAAAAGTTACAAACCAAAAACAATCAGAAATGGAAGCAACAGGGCATGACCCCCAAACATCACTATGGATAATATGAAAAGGTGCAGAACTAGGAGATGAAACATGATTAAAAGAAGCGTGATGGTGTTTGCCAAGTTCGCATACATCACAAAAAAAGTTATCAACTAATACAGATGGTAAAGTAGGAAAGAGCTGTTTCATAGACATAATAGAAGGATGTCTGAGGCGACAATGTCAGGACTCTAAAGTGGTCGCCTGATCAGCATAAAGAACCTGAGGAGGAGAAGAGGAATCAAACACGTAGAGCCCATCTACCAGACTACTAGAGTCAATCATCGTTCCCATCTTCAAGTCCTGAAAAACACAAGACGAGGGAAAGAAGGTCACAGAACAGTTCATAAAGTTGGTCAGATGACTAATGAAGAGAAGATTACGAGTAAACTTGGGTACATGAAGTACAAAAGAAAGAGTAAGAGAGGAGCAGGAGATGGATCCTTTCCCAGCAATCAGAGAGAAGGAACTATCTGCAATGCTCACCTTGTCTCTACCAGACAAAGGGAAGTAAGTCACAAAACCTGTAACAGAGCCAGTCATATGGTCGATGGCTCCAGAATCAATAATCCAATGGGTAGAAGGACGGGAAGAAGAAGCATAAGCACCTAAGAGTCCATGATGAGCATAAGAGGACGAAAAGATAGAAGCCTTGGTCGATTGTCCCTGCATCATGCGGCGGAAAGCGTGGATCTCATCAGCAGAGAGAGACAGAAAGCAGGCGGGGCAGAGGGAGGCAAGATCTCCTCGGAGGCATCAGACAGGTGAGTAGAGCGAGACTGAGAAGAGCGTCCTTGAGAATGACCATAACCACGACCTCCACGCGGTGCAGAACCCCCACGGGGCGTGGGAAAGCCATGGAGGCGAAAACAAGTGTCCCGGGTATGACATGACTTCCCGCTGTAATCACAGATCAAAAGATTTCTGTCTGTGGATTTGGGCCTGAATCACGAGGAGCTCTACTGCCAAACTGAATAGTAAGGGCAGAACCATCAGGAGCAGGATCAAGAGTCCACGTCTGTCGCCTATCAAACTCCTGCTGAACTAGGATGTAAACCTCCGGAAGGGAGGGCAGAGGAGAGCGTCTGAGGATCTGGACACTGATTGGATCGAAATCCCGATAAAGACCATGAAGAAACTCAAAGACTCTGTTACTGTCTTCCCAAGCTCGGACAAGGATCTCATCCTCAAGAGACACGAGAGTGAGGGAGTCGAAGCGATCTACTCTTGATAAAGTTGAGTGAACTCCAGGTAGTAAACCGACGATGGACGATCACCCTGACGAAGAAGAAAGATCTTCCGTCGCAGTTGAAAAATCTGGGCAGCATTCCCCCTGCGGGAGTAAGTGGCCTCAACCCTCTTCCAAATATCCGTTGCCGTGTCCAAAAAGAGGTAATTCTGGGCAATAGAGTCAACCATCGAGTTAGTCAGCCAGGACATAACGAGGGAGTTCTCAGACTCCCATTGTAACCACTCAGGGGAACCCTGGGTAGATGTCAGAGTAGTACCCAGGACATAACCAAACAAACGCCTGCTCTTCAAGGCAAGGGTAATAGCCCGAGACCACAGAAGAAAATTGGTGTCATCCAGAAGAATAGTCGTGATTTGAGGAGTATTGTGGTCATGTCTTGACCGAGTAAATCCAGTAGACAACAACGGAGCGGAGGAAACTCCGACACCGGACGATATCTTGGGAGAGTCGCCATTCCTCGGCATGATGATCCAAGATTAGAAATCAAGGAGCCAAGGGGAAAAGATAAAGCCACAAACACCTAGAAAGAAACTAGGGTTGGCTCATAGAAGAAAGAACGAGACCAAATCCACATAGAATCCGCCACAAAAAGGCCGACACCGGAAATACCGTAAACTAGGGCAGCATTTCTGGTGCCAAACACTTAGTGGCAGCAAGCCAGAGGCAGAAGGACTGCTGGAGCGGCCTGGACGCGCGAGGAGGAAGGACTTCTGCTGGAGGGCCTATGGCTGGGAGGACTACTGCCGGCTGGCGCTGGAAGGGCTGTCGCTGGATGCGCGAGGAAGAGAAATTGTTGTCGGCTGGAGTCGAACGCGACTATGGACGCGCGGAGTCGACCGCTTTTGGGGATTCGAACTCGACTGTGAGCGTTGGATGCGCGAGGAAGAGGAACTGCTTCTGGATGAAGACGAAGTCGCGAGAGACGGGACGGGAGTCAGGACTGCGTGCGGACGCAAAATACTGGACACTGGAGTCGAACGATTTAGCCCTAAGGCTCTGATACCATGTTGAATAATGAAAAGAAAGATTTGATTGATTTTATTCATCCCTCAAGGGGGCATATATAGGACTTACAAGAGTCAAGAGATAGTAAGACACGGTGTGGGACAAACCCATACAAGAGCAGAAAAATAAGAAAATACGCAAATGCCAAAAAAATATCACAAAGGAAAATGATAGAAAAGAGAATTTGGTGATGCAGAGTAAAGGATGACATGTGATTTATAAGATAACACAATGTCAACATCTTATCATCCCAAAATTGAGACTGAGCATGCATATGAATTTGCAAATGTAGACAATCTTAACTAAATGTAAGTTCTTGCATTCAACAATTTCATTCTATTGGTGTGTGTGTGTGAAGGTAATAGGATTGTTGAATCATACCGTGAGAGGACGCAAAGTTTTGAAAATCATTTTGAAAAGATATTCACAAGTCGTATTAGAAATAAGGATACAAATAGAACTGTAAACATGGTTTTTTTGAACAAAAGTTTTAATAATGTTAAACAACTACGGTCATTAAGAAGGAACAAAATAACAAAAATAAAATTTTGAAAATAAACTCAACTAGGATCCTACACATTTAAATGAACTTACAAAAATGGTGCAGACACCCATTTATTGACGCCACTAAGGAAGTAGACACAATAGTATCTATTTAGTTGGTGATATGCACAATATCGACTTCTAAGATGAATGAGATAAAGAACAGACCTTTTTCTCAAAGTTTGGTAACTTGGATGTCCCAACTGATCGTAAATTTACAGCAATGGACTGGTGGTAGTAAAATCAGACACCGAGGAAGAGAGTTTGCAGTAAGATGATAAACACCTTTTATTTTGTGCCTTATAACAATCACTGTTCTGGTCTTCAAATCCTTGATGCATATAAATGAAGCAATAAAAGTAACAGTACTGTTATGATGGTGAGTAGGTTTATGGATGAAGATCATATTGAAAAGAAATTCTTGGTCAAAAAGCACAAACTGTAGAAGTGGAGATTGTGTAGGTTGTACACTACCAATTACTCGTAATAGGGAGGTGGATTCATCAATGAGAGGCATTAGTAGTTAATGGAGGTTTATGGAGATGGGTTAGAGTTGCGTTATCAAATATATAATCAGATGCACTTGAATCCATTATCCATCTAGGAGGAGAAGCGTTGATTGCGTGTTGAAGGCAGAAGATGATGCGCACCGGGAAGGGTTTTCTTCACGTCCTGCTAAACTTAATACTGAAGGAAGTTGAAATAATAGCAACAAAAATGTGTATGGTTGCTCCTCCTAGTTCCACATTTTGTGAGGTAGTGGTGTGAGTGCTCGAGTGTGAAGCCATGAAGACTATAGCACTTGCTTGTGGTGTGTACCATGATACCATCCCGCCACAGTGAGTGAACTTGGTATTTGCATTCAACAAAGTTCAATTGTGGTAGAACTGGCTCGAGTCATTTGAGATGATAATGAGAAGATGTTGATTGCACGAGATGAGAGAGAGGGGTCAGGTCTCAGCTGCAGAATATAACGATGGATCTCAATTCGAGATGAAGACGGTGATAGCAGTAGCTTGCAGTTATAGGAGAGACAAATCAATTGACAAAGAGCAATCAATCAACCAATTGCAGCAGGTTGGCGGCGACAATTGGAGTCCTTCTGGATGCGCATACAATTGCTGTTGGTCATTTGAGAGAACCAACTATTATAGGCAAAGAGAAACAAACTGCTATTGACAGTGGCTTAAGAAGCGTAAACAAAGAGAGACACCGTACGGAACTGTGACACCAATTTAGGCAGAAATTGTGAACTGATGAACAGAACTATGAGTTTTTGCGATTTCTATTTGTTTTTATTTATCTTACTTTATTTTACTTAATCTTTTTATTTATTTTATTTTATTTTATTTAACTTATTTTAAATGCTCTATTATAGTATAAGATGAATGTGAGGAGGTATTTTCAACTTGATAAAAGTTTTTTTGTAAATACCAATTATACCATCACGTATCTTACTTCAATTGGCTTATCCTATTATATAATATAGATAATCATTTCTGACGACTAATTTACCTCTTTAAACTTTTTATGAATCTTTAGAAATCCAATCAGAAATATAAATATTGCTTATTTCCGTTACTTCCCGATCAAATTTCCCTTCATTAACTTTAAAATTGTCGGAATTATTTTATCAGATGATTATGACTTTGTTGAAGGTTATTATTTCTAAAAGCTTTTGAATTTGGACAGTGCCTTCCTATGTCATCAAATGTGACAATTGTGGGCATGGTACAGATCTACGAGGATGTCCTCAAACTCCTTTGAGAATTGAAGGTATCTTCTTTTTCTATTTTACTGTTCAAGAGTATATTTCTAATTGCCAAATCGATTTGACATGGACTAAATTCCTCTCGTGTTATAGAAGACATCTTGAAAGAATTTCTTAGATACTTATAATTACACCTGAATGTAAGTAGGGATGAAAGTAAACTAGTACATTCGATAAAAAAGTTGATATTCACTCAATCTCATTTATATTCATTTATATAAATAATTGAAAAAGCTTGAATTTTTTTTAAAGCTCCATATATAAATGGACAAACTTGAACACTAGCTCACTCATTTTTATTTTCTTGAAGATACCTACTTGTTTAACAAATATCTCGTAAATGCTCATTTGTAGTTGATTGGTTCTTATTTGGCACCTTATTTTATTTTCTTGTATCAGTTTTTATAAGATGATGATGTAGCTGGGAATAGGCAATTCTGAGATTGACATAGAATAAAGAAGGAGAATAGACGTTGCATTCACGGCTAAATCCATACATGTCTGATATGCGGAAATTGGTTTATACGCAAGTGCACGTGTCGGATCAAGTAATAGAGTGTGAATAAAGATCGTTCCCACGGAGAACTGATTAATCGAATGTTTGCAAATACTAGTTACACCGTTTCTTTTTATTCAGGTAGATCAAATGAGGTGATTTTGAAAAGTAATAAAAACTCTAAATGAAGATTTAAACTAAATAAACTATTTAAAAATACTTTTTATCAGTTGGGAAAAACAGTCTTGTATTTCTGATTTCCTATGTCTATTATGATGATGTTTGAAAGTAATATTCTATAAGATTATTCTTTAATTTATCTTGCAATGATTTTATAGAAGAAGTCTTTATCTCGATATCGGAAATCTTGATATCTTACACTTCCCTAGTCATCTCTAACTTAGGCGGAATGAAAATATTATGAAGAGCAAAAATCAAGGTCGCCAGCGAGAAGAGGAAGTCTCTTTCTCCCTTCATACTATAGTGAACTTATGAAACACTTACACTTCTCTCTCGAATCTTGAAGCGCAGTAAAATTAAAGAACATTTGGTTAAAAATTCACACCACTCATCTCTCGATTCTCGCAGTGCAATAAGATAGCCTTCAAATTAATACTACGCAACTCATCTCTCGATTCTCGCGGCGTAATAAGAGATAAAAGCATAATCCAAAGGTTTCATTATCAAGTTCATAAGTTCCATAAATATAAATTATAAAACAAACTTAAAACTTAAGAGAAACTCATCATCAAAACACACATAGTACTCTCATCACACAAGACTATGAGAGTTTAGTTCATAACGGAGATCAAACACAACGAAATTAGAGAGATCTTACAAAACATGATGCAAGAAATCTGGATCCTTTCTTCTTCAATGGTGTTTTCTTCCTCCAAGGGCTGTCAAACCTAGATCTCCAATCTCCACCTTTTCGAAAATGTCTAAGATGGTAAAAAGATAGTAATTTCTCTTTCCTTGGCCCCTTTATGGTCGTCCCTCTAATTGCTGAAAAGATGCATCCCTTTGCTATCGTAACTGTGAAATTTGAGAAGTTTCGAATCTGAATTCTCAGTTCCCGCCAATTTGTTGCAACAAAATTTTCTGAACTAAAATAATATGTTGTAACATATTTTCCACTTCTTTAAACTGCTCCAAACAGCAAATAATATGTCACAACAATGCACTGTCAAGAAGAAGCCCTGTCAAGAAGAAGCCCTTAATTTATTTGAAGATTACTAGTCTTCTATGAAGACTCAACAAAATCAAACTTTATTCAATTGAGTCAAAGTAAAAGTTGTAATTACTTATTGAAACTTTCTGTACGATCTTTACTAAGATCTGAGTGTAAGGTCCTTTGTGACCTGAGGTAGGGTTCTGGATTGAACATGAGGTAGGGTTCTGGATTGAACCTGAGGTAGGATTCTTGTTGTGGAATCTGAGGTAGGATCCTGAGATAGTGGATCTGAGGTAGGGAATTAGTTAACATCCCTGAGGTAGGAGTTGTTGGCTCTGAGTGTAAGATCTAGATTGGATCTGAGTTTTGGTGGAATTTGCCTAGTCTAGCACACTGCTAGATAGGTGGAGGGGGACAGTGGAGCACCCATACTGGGGAACCACTATAAATCCTTGTGTTTGTGGATTGTGATTTTCAGTGTTTGCTGTTTTATTTCTGTTCAAAGTCCCCAAAACTTATATATATATATTTCTTGTGTATAAATACAAGGGAAGAATACATATATATAGGAGAGAGAGTGAGACAGAAAAACCTATACAAGGTGTGGGACTAAAGAGAAGAAGATCTAAATGGGCCTGTACATGGGCCTATTACATGGATTTCGCTAACACTCCCCCGCAAGCTGGAGCGTACAAATCGTAGGCACCCAGCTTGGATAAGAACTGGAGATATAGTGGCCGAGGAAGAGCTTTTGTTAGGATGTCAGCAATTTGTCTCTGTTACGGGCAAGGGAAGAAAACCATATCATTCAATAAGAGAGGCTCCTCTATATATAGAGGAGGAATACAAGGAACATAAATGCTAATAGCACACCCTAATAATGCTAACACTCCCCCTCAAGTTGGGCGAGTGATATTGAACATGCCCAACTTGTTCACAATCTGGTCAAAGGAATTTCCACACAACCCTTTGGTGAGAATGTCAGCAAGTTGCCCATTGGAGGGCACAAACGGAGTACAAATGATTCCCTTTTCAATATTCTCCTTGATGAAGTGTCGATCCACCTCAATGTGTTTCGTCCGGTCATGTTGAACCGGGTTGTGAGCGATACTAATGGCAGACTTATTGTCACAATATAGACGGATGGGTCCTTCTTCAACAAGACCAAGGTCGCTCAATAAGGCCCGAAGCCATAAGCCTTCACAGACCCCATGGGCCATAGCTCTAAACTCAGCCTCGGCACTAGACCGTGCCACAACCTGTTGCTTCTTGCTCCTCCAAGTGACAAGGTTACCTCCAACAAAAGAACAGTATCCAGAAGTGGAACGCCTATCATCCACTGACCCGGCCCAGTCAGCATCAGTATAAACTTCAATCTTGAGATCAGTACTCGGGGAAAACAGGATTCCCCTTCCTGGTGAGGACTTGAGGTACCGAAGAATTCTGTGAGCAGCATCCATGTGTCGTGTCTTTGGAGCATGCATGTACTGACTCACAACACTCACAGCATAGGAAATATCCGGACGAGTATGAGAGAGATATATCAGCCTCCCCACTAACCTTTGGAACCCTGAAATGTCCTCAATCGCCACTCCATCATCACGCCCCAATCGGTGATTTGCCTCAATCGGAGTATCAGCCGGTCTGCATCCGCTCATCCCCATCTTCTCAAGAAGATCTAACGTATATTTCTGCTGAGAGAGAAAGATCCCCTGCTTTGATCTAGCAACTTCAATTCCCAAGAAGTACTTGAGTTTTCCTAGATCCTTGACCTCAAACTCTTTGGCAAGCTTCAGCTTTAGGTTCTGAATTTCTTCATGATCATCACCAGTTATGACAATGTCATCAACATACACAATAAGAACAGTGATTTTCCCAAGCCTACGTCTGATGAACAGCGTATGGTTAGCATTGCTCTGAGAATATCCAAACGACACCATCGCCTTGTGGAACCGGCCAAACCATGCTCTTGGGGACTGCTTTAGTCCGTATAGAGCCTTCAACAATCTACAAACTTTCCCTGAAGCACCAGCCGGAGTGAGACCTGGAGGAATAGACATATAGACCTCCTCTTCCAAGTCACCATGGAGAAAAGCATTCTTCACATCAAGCTGCAGAAGATCCCAATTTTTGCAAGCAGCAACGGAAACCAATACCCTGATGGTATTCATTTTAGCAACAGGGGCAAATGTCTCCTGATAATCAATGCCCTGGGTTTGGGTATAACCCCTTGCAACCAACCGTGCCTTGCATCTCTCAACAATCCCTTGTGGATTCTGTTTCACAGAAAACACCCACTTGCGCCCAACAGGTTTCTTTCCATAGGGAAGAAAGACTAGATCCCATGTATGGTTCTTCTCCAGAGCCTTCATTTCCTCAACCATCGCCTCACGCCACACAGGAACCTCAAGTGCCTGTTGCCATGACACAGGTATAGAAGAAGTAGCAAGAGAGGAGACAAAGGCCTTATAGGAGGTAGAGAGAGAATCATAAGATACATAATTAGAGAGAGGATGGCGGGTACAAGACCGAATACCTTTTCGAAGGGCAATCGGTAAATCAGAAGGCCCTGAGTCAGGATCCACTGACTGTTCTGGTAACATAGCAGGCTCTTGTGTGCTTGTCCCCTTTGCACGCCGAGTATAGACCTGCAGAGTCGGAGGTGGAGGCATAGCGGAGGAAGAGTCCAGAGAGACAGGAGGAGACATAGGAAAAGAGCCAACCTCCACTGGAATAGCAGGACTCACTTCCATTGGTAAAGTCTCCCCCTGAAGTGAGGGATACGGTGGAGGTATTGGCAAAGAGACTGAAGGAACACCCGATGGTGTGGAAGGGTAATACGATTCGGATTCACGGAAAGTGACATCCATGCTAACAAACACCTTTCTCGTAGGTGGATGAAAACACTTGTAACCCTTTTGCGTAGGAGAGTACCCAATAAATACACACTTGAGGGCACGCGGATCAAGTTTGGACGGACGAGGGTGATGGATGTGAACAAAGCAGACACAGCCAAACACTTTAGGTGGAAGGTGGGTGGGAGTCACCCCCAGCGTGTCCAAAGGGGTAGAGTTCCCGAGGACACGTGTGGGCAGACGGTTGATGAGGTAAGCAGCAGTGAGAACCGCATCTCCCCAATAGAATTTTGGGAGATGCATTGCGGACAAGAGGCAGCGAGCAACCTCCAATGGCGATTTTTTCGCTCAGCAACACCATTTTGAGCAGGGGAATACGCACAGGTAGTCTGGTGTAAGATACCGTGGTCAGCCAGGTAGCGCTCAAACTGGGAATCCATGTATTCCCGGCCATTGTCACTGCGAAGAATTTGAATTTTGGACTGAAATTGGGTGGCGATCATGGCATGGAATTGTCGAAAAACGGAGAATGCAGCACTTTTGCGACGTATCAAATATAACCATGTGGTGCGCGAGAAACAATCAATGAAAGTAATAAACCACGTACAACCAGAAATAGAAGGGAGCAAACATGGGCCCCAGATATCAGTATGAATAACAGCAAAAGGAATAGAACTTGGCAAAGATACATGTTTAAATGAAGTACGATGATGTTTGTTGACACTACAGACATCACACACAAAAGACTCCAAAATAGTAGCAGGAAAAGCAGGAAATAACAGTTTCATAACAGAAAGAGATGGGTGTCCCAGGCGACAATGCCAGGAGTACAGAGGGTGAACAGTGCTGGAATGAAGAGCTAGAGGGGAAGAATCAGCGCCGCCAGAGTCAAGCACATAGAGACCATTCACCATGCTACCAGAGCCAATCACCTTCCCCGTCGTCAGGTCCTGAAACACACAAGAAGACGGAAGAAAGGTCACAGAGCAGTTCATGGAGTTGGTCAAATGACTAATGGAAAGTAGATTACGAGTAAAGGTAGGCACGTGAAGGACAGAGGACAAGGTGAGAGAGGAGCAGGGTATGGTTCCCTTTCCAGCATTGGAGGAAAGGGAACCATCTGCAATACTCACCTTATCACGCCCAGAAAGAGGAGTATAGGAAACAAAACCTGTAGAGGACCCGGTCATATGATCCGTGGCCCCAGAGTCAATGACCCATTGGGTGGAGGAGGAAGAAACAGCAGAATGAGCACCTGGCAGACCTGTATGAGCGTAGGAGGAAGAGGCAGAAGGCTCCGTAGAAAGACCCTGCATCATGCGTCTCAGAGCTAGCATCTCATCTGCCGTGAAGCCATCAGGTGTAGCACAGACATCAGTACCAGAGTATCTATGAGATGCATCAGCAGTAGCATCAGTAAGATGGGCCGCACGGGGAGTAGCATGACGACCCGAGGAGCGTCCAGCACCACGACCACCACGAAGCGAAGCGCCCCCTCTTGGGGTAGGGAACCCATGAAGCTTGAAGCAAGTATCCCGTGTATGGCGATTCTTGCCACAATAATCACATACAAGATGATCCTTATCTGAGCTCCTCAACTTGAGATCATGGAATGGACGAGTGCCAAGAAGAGAGGGGGTAGAAGCGGCCAGAGCAGAGCTCTCTGGCAGAGGGTCAGGTAGAAGAGTCTGACGACGATCAAACTCCTGCTGCACTATGCTGTAGACCTCAGAAAGGGAAGGAATCAACGGTCGCCCGAGAATCTGAACACTGATCTGATCGAAGTCGCGATGCAATCCATGAAGAAACTCAAATATGCGATTGCGATCATCTCTGGCCCGAACCATCGCCTCGTCAATAGGACTAACGAACACAAGGGGATCAAAGTGATCATACTCCTGGTAAAGTTGCGTGAACTCCAAGTAATACGCTGAAGGAGGGCGGTCACCCTGTCGGAGTAAGCTAATCCGGCGGCGTAGCTGAAAGATCTGAGCCGCATTGCCATGACGAGAGTAGGTGGACTCCGCACGACGCCAAATATCAGCAGCACTATCAAGAAAGAGGTAGTTGCGGGCAATGGACTCTTGCATGGAGTTGGTGAGCCAGGACATAACCAAGGAATTCTCGGACTCCCACTGCTGCCATTCAGGAGAAGTCCTGGCAGGTTCCTTCATGTGGCCGGAGACATAGCCAAAGAGACGCCGACTTTTCAGCGCCAGGGTGATGGAACGGGACCATGAGAGGTAATTGGATTCATCGAGTCGGAGAGTAGTGATCTGAGAGGTATTGTGATCGGTGGTTCCACGGTAAAAAACCGATGAAGAAGGACCACTAGAGAGAGCCGGGGCAACACCGGTAGAGAGAGGATCCGGGGTAACACCGGTAGAGATAGTAGGAGAATCCATTCCACTAGATCCCATGGCAAACCGGAATAGAAATCCGGGGAGAAAGATAAAACCGGAATAGAAATCCGGATAGGAGGAAAGCCCCAAGACAAAATTAGAGCATCAAGGGGTGAAAGATTTCATCCATTCAAGCATCACAAGAAAGGTGGCGCCGGGAAGGAGGACTTATGCCGGCGCCATGAGGAGAGGAAGAAGAGGAGAGCTGGACGGGCGAAGCGAGGGGCGCTGGTCGGGCGAGCACTGGCGGGCGAGCGCAGATGAGCGCAGACGAGCGAGGAGCGCTAGCAGTCGGGCGAGGAGACGAGTCAGGAAAGCGGGCTGTCGGGCGAGCGCAGACGAGCGAGGAGCGCTAGCAGTCGGGCGAGCGCTGGCGAGCGAGGAGCGCCGGCTATCGAGGCGGAAGCGCAAGGCGAAAGAAACTTAGGGCACGGGTTTCCTCGAGCTCTGATACCATGTTACGGGCAAGGGAAGAAAACCATATCATTCAATAAGAGAGGCTCCTCTATATATAGAGGAGGAATACAAGGAACATAAATGCTAATAGCACACCCTAATAATGCTAACAGTCTCGTAGCAGGAACATGCTCCAATTCTACCTTCTTCGCTTGAACCTTTTCTCTAATGAAGTGGCAGTCAACTTCAATATGCTTTGTTCGCTCATGGAACACTGGATTGTTGGCTATATGAATTGCAGCCTGACTTTCGCACCGAAGTGTTGTCGGAGAAGGAAGAGTGACACCCAAGTCACCAAGAAGTCTCTCAAACCATGTTAATTTTGACACAACAGCTGTCATAGCCCTGTATTCAGACTCAGTCGAGGAGCGGGCGACCACAGTCTGTTTCTTGCTTCGCCATGTTATGAGGTGTCCACCAAAGTAAGTGCAAAAACCAGTCGTGGAGCGCCTATCATCAGGGGACCCGGCATAGTCAGCATCCGAGTACGCAAGAATCGATGGTGAGTTGGATGGCTTGTAGACAAGGCCTTGTCCTGGAGCGGTCTTTAGATATCTGAGAATACGCTCAACAACTTGAAGGTGAGAAGTGCGCGGAGTATGCATGAAGCGACTCACAACACCAACAACAAACGAGATATCCGGTCGAGTAACCGTTAGGTAGATCAATTTTCCAACCAATCGTTGGTAGTATTCTGGATTCTCAAGAAGCTGGTCAGAATCAGACCCAACAACACATAATTTTTTATTAGCATCCATAGGAGTATCCGCAGGTTTGCACCCGGAATATCCTGCTTCATGAAGTAAGTCGATGCAGTACTTTCGTTAGGACATAACCAACCCATCGGGTCGTCGGGCGACTTCAATCCCAAGGAAGTATCTCAGATTTCCAAGATCCTTGGTCTGGAAGGTCGAGTTCAGATGTTCTTTGAGTTGTTGTATCCCAGAGAGGTCATCGCCAGTAATCAGGATATCATCAACGTAGACAAGAAGGATTACAGTGTCAGTTGGTCCATGCTTGGTGAATAGAGAGAAGTCGGCGGAGCTCTGAGTGAACCCAAGTGCTAAGAGGACCTTGCAGAACTTATCAAACCAAGCTCGTGGTGACTGTTTGAGACCATAAAGAGCCTTTAGAAGGCGGCAAACGCGAAGTGTACGAGACTCCCCCGTGGTCTCAAACCCGGGAGGTTGGCACATAAACACAGTTTCCTTCAGATCGCCGTTAAGGAATGCATTCTTAATATCGAGCTGAAGAAGGGGCCAACGCCGATGCACAACAACGGAGATAAGAACACGAACAATGTTGAGTTTTGCTACTGGAGAAAAAGTTTCCTCATAATCTAAGCCCTGTTGCTGAGTGAAGCCCCGGGCTACGAGACGGGTTTTTAAACGATCAACAGTCCCATCCGCATTCTGTTTGACCGCAAAGACCCATTTGCAACTAACACAATGTTGACCTGGAGGAAGGGGAACCAGTTCCCAGGTGTGATTAGCCCAGAGGGCATTCATCTCCTCTTCCAAAGCTGCCCGCCACCCCGGATGCTGAAGCGACTCCTGCACAGAGTTAGGAATAGAGATGGAGGAAAGTGAAGTAGCAAATTGGTGGAGGGGTGGAGAGAGCCGGTGTAGAGACACATAGCTGGCCATTGGATGAGCCGTAGAGGGAGATGCAGGATCAGCCGCGGGCGGTGTGTCATCAGTAGCAGACGACTCCGGTAGGGAAATATCCTTGGATTTACGGCGAGAATAGACGTTGCGGATGGGCGGACGGATCACAAGCGGGGAGGGAGGTGACGGTGGAGAGGAAGGCGTGACTGGAACAATAGGACGAGTAATAGTAGAAGGGATGGATTGGGGAGAGGAGGATAGGTGGAATGGTTGATCTTCACAAAAAGTGACATCGGCCGAGACAGTCACTTTACCTGTTGTAGGAGAATAGCACACATAGCCCTTCTGAGTTCGAGAGTAGCCAACAAACATCTGTCTGGTAGCGCGAGCAGCAAGTTTGTCTGTTGACGGACCAAGGTTGTGAACATAACAAACACACCCAAAAACTCGAGGTGTGAGGGGGAAAGGAGGAGTGGATGGAAGAAGAAGGCTTAGTGGAATGGCAAAGCTGAGAACGGATGAGGGCATGCGATTGATGAGGTGACAAGCAGTTGAAATAGCAAAGTGCCAAAAATCTGTTGGGACCTGCATTTGGAACATGAGGGACCGAGCGGTATCGAAAAGAGGCGATTTTTTCGTTCGGCCACGCCATTTTGTTGAGGTGTGTAGGCACAGGAGGTTTGGTGGATAACACCAAACTCAGAGCACAGAGCGGAGAAGGACCGACTTGTGTACTCGCGGGCATTATCAGTGCGGAGTATTTTAAGCGGCGTCGAGAACTGCGTGCGTGTTTCAGATAGAAAAGTGCGAAACACAGAAGTTATCTCAGTGCGATCATGAAGAAAATAAGGCCAAGTAACACGCGAGTAGTCATCAATAAAAGTGATAAAGTAGCGATGTCCAAATATACTGGGGATCCTATATGGACCCCATACATTTGAATGAACTAAAGATAACGGAGTATCACTCCGGGTACAAGAAGGGGAGAAAGAAACACGATGTTGCTTGCCGTAGATACATGATTCACACGTAAACTCTTGGAGTAAAACACCAGGAAGAGCTTTCTTGAGAACCGGAAGGGGAGCATGCCCAAGACGACGATGTCAGTCAGAAGTGGAGATGGAAGAAAGACTGATAGGTGGGAGATCCAAGAGATACAGCCCATTCGTCAGCCGACCGTTACCAATGGTACTCCGTGTACGGCGATCCTGCAAAACAAAAGATGAAGGAGAAAAAGTTATGCAACAGTCAAGATCCCGTGTTAACTGGCTGACAGAAAGCAAGTTAAACGGGGAGCCCGGAACATGGAGAACTGAGGAGAGTAGCAAGGTAGGAGTGAGGCGGAGATCAGCAGCACCAGAGACCGGGGTAGTGTCACCATTAGCAACAATAATCGATGGCGGGTGAGAGGTTGTCGAATACCGAGGCGGTTTCTGAGATGTTATATGATGAGTTGCTCCAGAGTCAACAATCCAGTGAGAGTTGTAAGAAAGACAGGATATACCTTGAGTAGAGAAAGAGGCAACCGAGCCAGATGGCCTATCAATACTGCCTTGGAGCTGCTGGAACTGAGTGTGAAGGTCTTCATATTCTTGCCGAGTAGGTGCACCAAGGTTGGAAGTGTCAGGGGCAGCAGAAGGGGCTGGAGTAGCGAAGGCGGCCAGATGCGGAGGTAGGCCATGTTTGCGGTAGTAAGTATCTTCTAGGTGACCCTCACGAGAGCAGTAAGTACACTTCAAAGAAGAGCGGCCACCATGTCCTCGTCCCCGAGACGGGTGGCGTCCTCCCCTGGTGGAAGAGCCACGAGCAGGAGGAGGAGTTGGCAGGAGGGGCTGCTGAAGAAGAACTGGAGAAACAACTGTTGGAGTCTCAGATGGAGGAGTTAACCTGAGTAACATAGAGCAAACATCATGAAGGGAGAGGGTGGTAGTGGAGAAGAGTATCTGAGCTCGAACACTGTGCAGATGTGGAGGAACACGGGTCATCATCATAGCAATACAGACGGCTTCCTTCTGAGTCCGCTGAGTCGCGAGATCAGTGGTAGATGGCTGATGCTGGATCCATGCTTCAGTAAGACCCTTAGCACGAGCAACAAAGGAGGTCATGTCCGCAGCCCCGCCCGTATCCAGGACCTGGAGATCAGTAATAATGCCATAGAGGTGTTGGAGGCTGTCCTTGCCCGAGTACAAGGAATGAAGTTCATCCCACATGCCCTTGGCTGTCTCGTGATACATGGCCATTTGGTAAGGTTCTCCATTCATTGAGTTGAGAAGCCATGTTTGAACACGACCGTCGTTCCGCAGCCAATCGTCGGTAGAAGGAGAAGGAGGTGCCTGCGTGAGATGAAGTAAGAGTCCTTTTGCCTGAAGGACCCGGCGGACGGAGTGCACCCAAGGCACAAAATTTTTCTTTCCGGGCAGAGAAATAGTAGTGATCCGTAGCTCATCGCGGAGTTTGGGAGGAGTTATATGAGCAGCAGGCAATTCAGAGGAGTCTACCGAGGAACCCATGAGTCTGACTGAAGCAGCAAGGACAAAACCGAGAGCAGGGAGACCGGGCGGTTTTGGTAGAAAGGAGACCGCAGCGGGCTGAGGGGCGGTCTGAGGAGCAGCGGGCTCGGCAAACCGCGCGAGAAGAAGAGTCCTCAGCGGACTGGAGCGGGCAGAGGAGCGGCGGTCTGGGGAGACCGCAAGAGCAGCGGGTAGCGGCGGTCTGGGGAGACCGCAAGAGCAGCGCGGCGGTCTTGGGAGACCGTAATAGCAGCACGGCGGTCTGGGGAGACCGCAAGAGCAGCGCGTAGCGGCGGTCTGGGGAGACCGCAAGAGCAGCGGGTAGCGGGCAGAACGGCGGTCTGGAACGGCGATCGCTCCCGATGGAGATCGATTGGAAGTTCGCGGCGCGGTTGGAGATCAATTGCGAGACCAGAGAGGGATCGGTGGAGGGAGACCGGTGTCGGGGAGCTGCGATCAGGCGGAATCCGCAGTTGGAGATCGCAGGCAGCAAGAGACTGTAGGAGGAGATCGCGGGAGGAGCACGGGAGTTCGGCGGTTGGAGACCGCAAGAGCAGCTTTGAGAAAGCTGCGAGGAGAAGCTCGGGAGAGGGGCTTGGGAGTTGCGGGTCCCACGTGTCAGGGAGGAGAAGGCTATAAGAGAGCCAAAGAGGAGAGGAAGCGGGAAGAGGCAGCGCTGGCAGCAGGGGGGAAGCGGTCTCAGAAAGTGAGACAGCGAGAGCTCGCCACAGGGAAGGGGCGGTCAAAAAATGGGAGACCACAATTTTGAACCTAGCTCTGGTACCATGTTCAAACTCCCCAAAACTTATATATATTTCTTGTGTATAAATACAAGGGAAGAATACATATATATAGGAGAGAGAGTGATATAGAAAAACCTATACAAGGTGTGAGACTAAAGAGAAGAAGATCTAAATGGGCATTTGCATGGGCCTATTACATGGATTTCGCTAACAATTTCTATATAATCAGAAGAAAAAGAAGAAATAAGGATAAACACTTATTCAACCCCCCCCCCCCCCCCCCCCCCCCCCCCCCCCCCCCCCCCTCCTAAGTGATTAGACTGACCTTAAACTCACAAATGGGGTTGCAACAGATCCTCGTGTGTTGGAATGAACTAGCTCCAGTGCAACTCTCCAGGAAGAATTTTTCGGAAATGGTAATGTTTGCATTTTGTCAAAAAAACTTCCATCACACAACTTCTCATTCTCGTCAATTGGTGTTTCTTTTTGTTGTCAAACAATATGATCTCAGAAACTTACGTTTCCATACCTTTGATGCATAGAGTAGTGTTATCTTGAATTCTGGAGGTGTATGCTTGAACTTTCCCAGAGGGCATTCACAATGGAAATACCTTGTTGATTGTTTTTGTTAGAATTTTAGTATTATCATTTATTGGAATTGATGAGAAAAGCTCAAAAATCATCTGGAGGGAATCCTAAGCATTGGAGAGAAATCATGGTTTTGATTTTGCTGACTTTCGGTCAATGTTCACCGATCGGGCAATTGCCGATCGCCGATCGGGTATTCATCAAGCGCCGACCGAGTTTCTGCCTTCGCTGACCGAGGTTGTTCGCTGATCGGGCCATCGCTTATTGTCGATTGGGTCATCCCCGATCGCCGACTGTGCATTCATTGATCACCAACCGAGCATTTGTCGTTCGCCGACCGCTACTTTCTGATATTTATGAGTCGAATTGAATTCGTCATTCATCAAATTTCTAGTACTGATCGGCTTCCACTATTTTAAACATTTTTTCAATTGAATTCTTTTGGACATCCATGGATTTACACTCGACGATCACACGTGCCTTTATTACACGTGTTTTTCGTGTGCCGGTTTTGCTAATTATAATCAACCTTATATTTGCTGGGGATTTCTTTTATGGCTATTCCTAATTAATTTTTTACCATTGGGAATGTCACTTTCCTTATACGATGGTTTTGCTTAATATAATTGTTGCTAATTAATTACGAGATTTTTATTTACGATTTTTATGAGACTCCTTATATAGGAGGGATTTGATGAGAATGATATACCCACAGATTTCAACTCTTGCTCATTCTTGTTACTTACTTTCATCTGTGTTTGCTTCATCAAGTGAAAGTTCGGGTGCTCTATGCTACTTCGGTGCTTGTGCACATCAAAGTATTTGGGATTGAGTTGGATGTTGTACCTTGGAGAAGTGAGCTTCGGCTGAAATCTCTACCGAAGGGTGGTGCAACTTCTTTAGGACAATGATCACATGTTTTACCCATCCTCGATTTCTTAATCTCTTTATTTATAGCATTTTTCAGATTTTCTTATGTTTAGATATTACAGTTATAATATTTTTAAAACAAAAAATATTTATATATATATATAATTTTTGGTGAATATATTATAAAAATTCCAACCGTTATTGGTATTAAAGCAATTGTTTGTCCTGAATTGTTGTTGACATTGTTATAGTTGTTTTCATTGATGGTCAATTTTTGACCCTTCTAAATTAATTGTCCAACACTTGCCTAAGTATTATTTCTGATTTGCAGCTTGCATCCAAGAGAGCATTTATTATTGCTTATCATATGACTAAGAACATCCAGTGTCAAAATACCAAGTTTCATTTTAGCTTTCTTCGGTTTTAAAAATAGGAGTTGAAGGCTTGGTCTTCTGATTTTTTCTCAATGAAATTTATTTCTTTGTCTGTGACAGCAGTCCTTCTCAAAATGAGTTGGCCTTTTGATTTGAAATAACAGTCCATTATGTCATGCTTTTTTTTGCATAAATTGCAGTAGGAGTTTGAGACAATTCTTTCAAAGTTCCTTGGTTTCCCTCTGCTTCGACACCGATTGTTTTTCTTCTAAGTTTTCTGTTGAGGGTTGTGATGATTTCCTTCTACATTTTCTATCCGAGTTTGATTCTCAACTCAGATTGATTTACTTCCTTGCCTGAATGCTTGGAAGCTTATTATGTGTTTGTTTTATATATTAGTTAACACGAGGCTTTACTAATTCTGTAGGCGATGCTGGAAACTGTACATCCCCTGAAGCAGTGAAGAAAGTGAGACAGCAGATTATAGAACATATTGACTTGTGGCTCTCACAATGTGATTATGAAGGTAAGATATCATAATTAAAACTTAAAAACTGTCATGAGAAGAGAACCTGCTTCCATTGGATAAGTGGTTAACTTCTTGTATGTTTATTATGTTTTTTGTGCAGTTGATGTGCGTAGTTAATAATGAGTAATTTTTTTATTTACGTCCCATAAATGCTTAATTCACATTACAAATATAAGAGAGATAATAAACTTGAATTTATGCAAATTAGGAACTGTGTTATAAATAGAATAAAGTAGATATTTGACACTTCCCCTTGAGATGAAGCATTGATGTTGTGGAAGTCAATATTTCCATGAAGATGTATCTTTGGAGACCAAACCATGTTGAGAATATTGAAAATGATGGTGCATGAGCAAATAAAATTGCTTTCTTCTCCCACTAATCTCGAACGAAGTGACAATTATCATGTGTTTAGTACGTTCATGAAATACATGATTTCATGCATTATGCATAACAACTTGATTATTATAGAATAGGAAAACCGGAGAGAAGGTAGTAATATTAAGGTCTCGTAACTGGGAATGCAAACATAAAAATGTATCCAATCAACACTAGAATAAACAACTACAGTTAATTTCTTGTTTTTCCAGAAATAAAATCGCTGACAAAGAAGACTAGGTAGTAGGTACCCAGTAGTAGAACAAAGGTCATCAACATATCTGAGGAAAATAAGAAATTGTATTTCGCTTGAATAAACCTTTACACATACAACGATAACTACAACGCCGTACTAGCGGAGTGAGACTAAATACAAAAGGAGGAGACCCGCTATAGGCACACCAATTTGCGCTATTTGCACTCCAAATACCAGCACTCCCCCTCAAGGTGGGCGAAAGATATCCACTAAGCTCATCTTGTCACTCAATCTACATAAGTCCAGTGAGCTAAGTCCTTTGGTTAGATAATCAGTCACTTGCTCTTTTGTAGCAACATGTCCCAACTTTAATGTTCCACTATCCAGCTTTTCTTTGGTAAAGAATTTGTCGATCTCTATATGCTTGGTCTTATCATGTCGGACAGGATTATTTGCAATGTTAATAGCTGACTTGTTATCACACCATAGTGTCATCTGTCCTCCTTGATCTATCTTGAGTTCAGCCAGTAAGTCTTTCAGCCATAACATCTCCCCTACGCTTAAGGTCATGGCCCTGTATTCTGCCTCGGTTGTAGATCTCGCAACTACAGTCTGCTTCTTGCTTTTCCAGGAGACGAGGTTGCCTCCTACAAACATATAATATTCTGATGTTGATCTTCTGTCATCTGCACAGCTAGCCCAGTCAGAGTCGCGGTAGCCCTCGATGTTTAGATGTTCATTCTTCTGGAAGATCAGTCCCTTCCCGGGTGCGCTCTTCAGGTATCGAAGAATCTGATATACGGCATCCAAGTGACCCTCCCTAGGATCATGCATATAATGAGCTACCACGCTCACAGCGAAAGATATGTCGGGACGGGTGTGACCCAGATAAATTAGTCGGCCTACCAGCCTCTGGTACCTTTCTCTATCAATTGGCTCTCCTGCCTCTGCACCGAGTTTGGTCTTCTGATCAATAGGAGAGGCGGCAACCCAAGTCCTTCACCGCAAATTCCTTGCCCAATCTTTTCTTAAGTTGAGTGACGCAGGACGGTCTTATGTGATGGGAAAACACATGAATGAACTCCTACATGCGACCATGCATAAATCCGACGGTTTACTTGCAACAATGAATATTTATAAAGCAATAATAATTTGATTGATCACAAAAGTTAAAGCTCTCAAATATGGACACACGTGAAATCGTGTAAGTGCAAGAGTGCCAGAAAATCAAATACTATTTAAATGAGAGATTACAAAGACTAAAACAATTGAATGCAAACTTATAAAACCACTCTCTACAAGTAGAGAACAAACACAAGACCCAACGGTAAATAAATCAACACACAAGCCTTGATTACCAAGACTATAAAGAGGGGAGGGATGGAGGCGCTTCAAGAGGGCTATCCGGGACAGATTTCAGCATTCAGGAGCTGACTGGGGCTGTCCAGAAACAGGGACAGCAATTAGGAAGGTGCTGGGAGGTAGTTTTCAGCAATAAGCAACTGAGATTTGCTGTTCTGGAAGTCTGGACAGCAGCCTGGAGATTGGGGGTGGCTGTATGGGAGGGGAGGAGGGGAGGCATGAGTTGTGGGTTGCTGTAGGGTGGCTGGGCAGCACTCAGGCAACAGTTCCAGGGGGAGTTTTGGGCAGCAGTTCCGGGGGGAGGTTTTGGGGGCTGCTGGGAGTGGTAGAAGGTGGTTCCACGTGAGATTCTGAAGGAGAGGGCTGCTGTAGGGAAACAGGGAGAGGAGGTTCGGCTGCCAGGATGTTGAGGGAGTTAGAGGGCTGTCAGTTAGGAGGAGTTATAAGAGGTTTCACGTGAGAATTAATATGGGAATAAATGTGTGGGTGGCAGCAATTTGTAGGGGAAATGGGGAGGAGTTATGGCTTGAAATTAGGAAGTAACTCCTTTAATTTAGGAGGTGGAGTTAGTGGGTGGTTAGAGGTTGTTATGGTGGTTAGGGGTAGTGGTGGAGGGTGGTGGCTGGTGGTGGCCGGAGCCGATTTCCGGTGGTGGTGGAGGTCGTTGGAGACGTTTTCCGGCGATCGTCGGAAAACGTTAAATGTAGGAAATATGTAGAGGGGGTGTGGGAGGTCCACCGGAGATGGCCGGAGACGAACTCCGGTGATCGTCGGAGATGTTCTAAGGGATGTTGGGGGCTGTTTTTGGAGGAGAATTGGAGGGGTGCTGTTAGGGGGAGGAGGGGAGGTAAGTTGGCCGGCCACTTGAAGGTGGAGGAGGGGGTGGAAGGCCGGCTGTTTCAGGGAGGGAGTGAAGGCTGCTGTTAGGAGGAGGAGGAGTTGTTGGTGAATGAGGCTCCACGGCAAGGTGAGGGAGGAGGGGGATGGAGGGCTGTTTTGGGAGGAGGGAGGAGATGGCTGTTTGGGGAGGAGGGGGACTGTCGGCGGCTTGTGGTGGAGGATGATGGTGGTGGACGGCAAGGTGGTGGACGGCAAGGTGGTGGGGATTCCAAGGCTTCGCACCCGGAACTCGGCTTCGGCACCGAATGACCAAAGAATGGGCTTTAATACTCCATTCTTCAATGCCTAAAATGAGAGCCCTCGCCCTCTATTTATAGACTCTAGGAGGCAACGAACGGCTATGATTGGCCGATCGTCCCAACTCAAAAAATACATAAAAATACAACTCGAAATAAAAAATGACAAGAACAAAAACTGCAACGATCGTCGATCCGCATAAAATGAATGGTTCTGATTCCTCATCACTGAGCAATTTCATTCTCATCATTTCCTGTGATGATCATATCATCCACATACACAACAAGTACTGTGATGTGAGCTTCTGCCTCCTAAAAACAGGGTGTGATCAGCATTGGTCTGTTGATATCCTATGACTGTCATGGCTCTCCTGAGCCTGTCAAACCAAGCTCGAGGAGACTGCTTCAGCCCATATAGTGACTTCTTGAGTCTACACACCTTCCTTGTCGTTTGTTTTGTGTCAAAGCCCGGCGGTACTTCCATATACACCTCTTCCAACAGATCTCCATGAAGAAAGGCATTTTTTACGTCAAGCTGATGTAGTTTTCATCCCTCCATTTGCCGCCAAGGATATCAGCGCCCGCACCGTGCTCATTTTTGCAACGGGTGCAAAGGTCTCATCGTAGTCGATGTCATAAGTCTGACTGTACCCCTTTGCTACCAGTCGGGCCTTGTAGCGCTCGATCAGTCCCTCTGGGTTTTGTTTTACGGTGAAAACCCACTTGCACCCAACTGCTCTTTTTCCTGATGGTAGCGACACATGATCCCAGGTTTTGTTCTTTTCCAATGCTCCAAGTTCTTCTAACATTGCAGTTTTCCATCGGGGATCCTCCTTGGCCACCTGCCAACACTTAGGAATAGAGACTATGTCCAAAGATGCAATAAATCCCCCATGAACAGGTGATATGTGAGAATAGGAAACAAACTTATCAATATCATGAGGAAAGTCATATCGATCAAGTTAGACTCCCGCATTCTTGCGGGTACTCCTTACCGGTATGGGAGTAGAAATAGTAGGATGGGGAATTATATCACTTGTGAGTTCAAATGTTGAGGTGGGTTGAACAGAGTTTGAGGTTGTTGGAATCGGCATTTCAGGAGACGGAGTAGGCAATGGCAAGGGACTCAACACGCGTGGCTCTGTGGGCATTGTAGTCTCACTCTGCTTCCTTCTTCTTGTATATACTTTCGGCTCCCCCCCGGGTGTGAGGTCCACTTTCCACATTTGCATTCTGCTTATGCACTGGCATCACACCTGACTCCATGCTTGGTAATACGAAATAAGGGATACTTATTACTTGCTTCTTACCACTACTGCTATCCTCCTCTTCCTGCCTCGTACTATCTGTAATTAGTGAGTCCCTGAATGGTGCGTCAACTGGAGAGGAATAATATGGCTCATGCTCGCGAAATGTGACATTCATACTAACAAATAATCTCTTCTCTACTGGGCTCCAACATACATACCCCTTTTGGGTAGCTGAATACCCAACAAAAATACACTTCGGGAGTTCAGGGACCTTGGATCCAACTTTCCCACATTTGGTTTATTGTTTTGCACAAAACATACACATCCAAAGGTTTTAAGAGGAAGAATATCTCTACTTTTTCCTCGCAGCATCTCGACCGGAGATTTCCAATTTAAGACTCGCAAGGGCATCTGATTGATCAAATATGCTGCTGTCAGAACAGCTTGTCCCCACAAATGCTTCGGCACATTCATCAAAAATATCATACTCCTAGTTACTTCAAGAAGGTGTCGGTTCTTCCGTTCAGCTACACCATTCTGCTCTAGTGTGTATGGACAAGTGGTTTGGTGTTGGATCCCGTGTGAGGACAAGTATTCCTCAAGTGCCCCGTTGGTGTACTTTGTCCCATTGTCTGACCTCAACACCTTCAACACTGCATCGTATTGCATTTGAACCCCTTTATGAAAATCCTTGAAGCAGGCAAATATATCACTATTGTTTTTCATTAGGTATAGTCAAGTCATACGTGAAAAAATATCAATAAAGTACACAATATCAAAATTTATTCACAGTAGTCGTGTGACATGGTCCCCATACATCAGAATGAACAAGATCAAATAAATTAGAACTCCTTCTCCCGAAACTTGAGTAGGAGTTTCTGGTATGCTTTCCCAGTTCACACGCATCGCATACAAGTTTTTCTTGATTGATTTTTTCAAACAAACGCGAGTACATTTGACTCAAAACAGAAAATGAAGGATGACCCAGACGCCTGTGATGAAGTATGAGTTGCTCCTCCATGCTCCTTCCTACTCCTGCAGTATCCTCTATCAGTGTGGAAAGGGCCGAGTCCAAGCTTTCCCTATCCAAGTACCACAAGCCCTTACGTCATGTGTCAGTCCCAAGTTTCTTGCCAGTCTTCTTCTCCTGAAAGATCACCTTTGGGATATCAAACAAGACAACACACTTTAACTGAGATATAATGACACTAATAGATAAAAGATTTACGGGAAAGGAAGGGGCATGCAAAATATTGGACATGGTCAAAGTGTTGGTACATTTTACGGTACCCTTACTAACCACAGGTTTATCCGTGCCATCGGCAGTTTGAATATGTTCTGGGACTACTAGGGGAGTATATAAAAGAAATTCTCTAGCATTCCCAGTGACATATTGGGAGGCACCTGAATCGACTATCCATTCTGGTGATCTAGTGATGATATAGATGAGAGGGCACGTGTATCACATGTACCTGTGGCAAAGTGTGCAAAAGAGGCAATATTACTCATAGACGCAGTTGGAGTGGGTGTGTCATCCATCACACCTTTCTGCTTCCTTTGCATCAGCTGGCGGTATGCATCCAAAATCTCTTGCTCCTTTGGGTGACCCATATCAGCAATACCTCTTTCTGCCACCTCCTCGCTTACCATGAGATTTGCCCGATAGCCTCCTCGTCCACCGCCTCTACAACCTCCACGACCGCGCCCATGACCTCCAAACTTTCCCCGTCCACCTGCATCCCGCTCTTTTGGTGGCTTGTGGCAAGTTAGCCGGAGATGACCTATTTCACCACAATTGTAACATTGTCGTGTCTCGCTCCTGTATCCCTCGTGCCCTTGATTGGTGACCGCTAGAGCCGATTTCTCTCCTGGAAGAGTGGTTCCACCAGACTGGAGCCTAATCATGCTCTCCTCTTGCATCATGGCTGAGATTGTCTCATCCAGGGAGGGAATCTTTGGCTGGGCGAGCAATATCGCACTCTTTTGCTCAAATGTCGAGTTCAACCCCCTCATAAAGTGCATAGTTCTCTGCTGAGCTTCTCGCTCCCCTTTCGTGCATTCAGGGTCTTTGCAGCATGCGGCTGGTGAGAAGTAATCATAGTCTGCCCATAGTCGCTCTAGATCTGCGGCGTACTCCTGGATCGAGCGATCTCCCTGGGTTACCGTCTCTATCTCCCACTCGATCTGGAACACGCACATGTTGTTGTCGACTCCTGCGTAGAGCCTCGTAACTTCCCCCAAACATCGCTTACCGTCTCTATGCCATCCATCATGATAGCGATAGACGCGATCATCGAATTTAGGAGCCAAGTGCGTAACAGACTATGCGTAGTTTTCTACTCGTTGTGCCCATCTGAGTCCTTCTGTGGCTCCCCCTTCTCGCCAGTCAGATAGCCCTCCAGGTTCCTTCCGGAGAGAGCCCTCTTTACTCGACGCGAACAACTCAAGTATGTGGCTAGTCCGTCGAGCTTCAGCTCCACAGGAGGGAGATCGAACTTCACCAGTGGCAGTTGCGATTGAGCGGATCCTTCGCCTTTGGACATCTGTAAATCGAAGAACACCTTGAGGTCTGCCTCCTCCAGTTTGGCCACTAGTTTCTCCATGAGCGCGTGGTATCACGCAAATCTTATCGCGCCCTTCTTCCTCTTCCCTCTGCTTCAGCGCGGTTCCGCTCTGTACGTCGCTGTCGCGCGCGCCTCTGCTTGAGCAACGCGGTTTTGCCGTGATTTTGCGCTCCTCCTCTGATGCGCTACGTGCGCACTCCTCTTTCGCACAAGAACCGCGTTCCGCTGTCGCGTGATCTGCCGTGCGGTTGCGCTAATGTTGTGCAAGTTGTGTTGATGTCGCGCAAGCTGCGCTGCTTGTGTCGCTACCGCACGTCGCACTCCTGCTGCACGTCTGATGCGCTTCCTGCGCAAGTGGTGTGCTGCTTCTGCGTTGCCGCTCCGCCTGCGTAAGCGCCGCACCTCCCGCGCAAGCGCCGCACCTCCCGCGCAAGCGCCGCACCTCCCGCGCAAGTGTCGCGTGTCTTCTGGGATATCGCACCTCCCGCGCAAGCTATTTGGGTTGTCGCACCTCCCGTGCAAGCTCTCTGCGCTGCCACACCTCTCGTGCGTCTGCCGCGCGTCCCGCACAAGGCTTCTGCGATGCCGCACCTCCCGGGCAAGTCTGCGCTGCCGCACCTCTCGTGCAAGCGCCGCACGTCTGCCGCAACGTGCGCGCTTCTGCTGCGCTGATGCCTGCCACGCAAGGCGTGCGATCTACCGCGCAGATGCCGCAGTCCAGAAGACACGCGGCACCTCCAACACAAGGAGAGGTCGCAGCACCTCCAACAGAAGACCTTGCACCTCCAACAGAAGACCTTGCGCCTCCCTTCCGTGCAGATGGCGCAGATGCGCAGATGCCGCAGAAGACCTTGAGCCTCCCTGCCGCGCAGATGCCGCGCCCAGATGCGCAGATGTCGCGATCCGCCGCACCTTCTGCGCAAGCTTCGCGTCCTGCCTTCTGCACAAGCAATGCGCCGCACCTCCAACGTTGCGGCACAAATGCCGCGCAAGTGTCTTAATCCTCCGTCCAATAATTACTTCCGCAACCTCCCTCTGATACCATGAGGAAAATAAGAAATTGTATTTCGCTTGAATAAACTTTTACATCTTGCCTCTATATATACACATACAACGATAACTACAACACCGTACTAGCGGTGTGGGACTAAATACAAAAGGAGGAGACCCGCTATCGGCACACCAATTTGCACTATTTGCACTCCAAATACCAACAATATCCGACCCAATCAACATCAGAGAATCATTGCAAGGTTAATGATTTTCTTGGTTTGAGCAATAGACCTTGTATAGGACATCTTTTCGATGAATTCGTAGGGGCCTACATGAATTGACTGACATAATAACTTAAATGTCTTCTCTAGTAACTGACAGGTAGATGAGTTTCTCTACAAGTCATATGCAGTTACAAGGATCTGAGGAAGGGGTCAGTAGAATAGGCAATCAATTGGCATTTGGATCCATGGGAGTGTCATTGGGTTGATGTCCTAATGATCCAGTATCTAAGAGAATATCAAGGACATACTTTTGTTGTGCTAGTCTGATAGAGTGTGTTGTTCTTGATGCAGACCATCTTGATCCCTAAGAAATAGCGAAATCCAAGATCTTTCGTTTAAAATACTCGTGGGAGTTATTATTTGATAGCAACTATACTGTGAGAATCACTATTAGTGAGAATTACATTGTTAACATAAACAAGGGATGTGACGACCCCTTTTGGCCCTTCATGAATATGGAATGATCTGTTTTACTTACATAGAAACCAAAGAACCAAGCCACCTTAGCAAACTTCTGAAACCAAGGAGACTACTTAGGTTTAGAAAGAAACTTTCTTTCTCCCCTTTTCGCTTATACCGAAGGGTTGTTGATGGACGAAGCTATCAGTCTAGGGAAAATGGGAGGAGTGTTGGTCTCCCACTTCCCTCTTTTCATTAGATAGAAGATAATTTCCAAAAGTATCTACAATAGTTGGCCTCCTCATTTATATACTAAGAGAGCCTGCTACTAAAGCAAGGGAAATAATAATGTGATACGATGATAAATGACTGAAATTAAAGATACTAGGCCCTCGCTACTCGTGCGCATCCGACATGGTTTGTGGTCCGCATGAGTAGACTTTCACGTATCGTCTGACAGTAGTATCAGTATTGCTCTTATCAGTTATTGCATAAAATGCACATCGTTTAAGTCTCTACTTAAGATGACTTTTTTTTTACATCTAGGAGAGAAAATAATGAGCCGGACATATTTCAGTTAGCGACAAGTGAAAAGGTATTGTCAAAATCAATGTAGTACTCTTGAGTGAATCCTTTGGTGACAAGATGAGCATTAGTCCGTTCAATCCTCCCATTTGATCTATACTTCTTGTAGGAAAAACTGATGCTTGTATATATATCTTGTGTTATAAAATACAAGGAGGGAACACATATTTATAGGAGAGAAGAGAGGAGAGAAAACCCTATACACAATGTGGGACTAAAGAAGAGAGAGAGAAATAAATACACTCATAAATACAAATATGGGCCTAACGATGGGCCTTTGATATGGGCTTTTCTAACACTCCCCCGCAAGCTGGAGCGTACAAATCGTAGGCGCCAAGCTTGGATAAGCACTGATGATAGAGAGTACTGGACAGTGCCTTTGTGAGGACATCCGCAACCTGTTCAGTACCCGGAACATGCTTCAATTCAATCTTCTTCATCTGGACTTTCTCTCGAATGAAGTGGCAGTCTACCTCAATATGTTTTGTTCTTTCGTGAAAGACGGGATTCTTGGCTATGTGTATTGCAGCTTGGCTGTCACAGAGAAGGAGAGCAGGTGAGGGAAGCTTCATACCAAGATCCGTGAGAAGGCTTTCAAGCCACGTTAGTTCTGATACTACTGATGTCATTGCCCGATATTCTGCTTCAGCTGAAGATCGTGCAACTACTGCTTGTTTCTTGCTCCGCCAGGTGATCAAGTGTCCTCCGAAGTAAGTGCAAAAACCACTTGTTGATCGTCGATCATCTATGGACCCAGCATAGTCAGCATCTGAATATGCGACTAGATTTGGAGTTGAAGATGAGGTTTTGTACACAAGGCCTTGACCAGGAGCTGTCTTAAGATATCGGAGGATTCGTTCAACAGCCTGCAAATGAGAACTCCGAGGGGCATGCATGTATCGGCTGACAATACCTACAGCAAATGATATATCTGGTCTTGTCACTGTGAGGTAGATCAATTTTCCGACCAGACGGCGATAATACTCCGGATTTTGCAGCAGAAGATCAGTGTCAGAAGCCTGAGCAGAAATCTTGTGATTTACATCCATTGGAGTGTTGACTGGCTTGCATCCAAAGTAACCTGCATCGTGGAGAAGGTCGAGGCAGTATTTCCGCTGAGAGAGGACGAGACCATCAGATCGTCTGGCGATTTCTAAACCCAGGAAGTAGTTGAGATTTCCTAGATCTTTTGTCTGAAAGGCAGTGCTGAGATGTTGTTTGACCTTCTGTATCCCTTGGACGTCATCTCCAGAAATGACGATGTCATCCACATAAACTAGCAGAATGACTGTTCCAGTTGGCTGATGGCGAATGAACAGAGAGGAATCTGCCGAGCTCTGTTTGAAACTAAGTACCCGAAATTCCTTACTGAACTTGTTGAACCAGTTCCGTGGCGATTGTTTGAGACCATACAGAGATTGCAACAATAGGCAGACCAGTGACTCCCCCGTGGTCTCAAACCCGGGAGGTTGTTCCATGTACACCGTCTCCTGTAGATCGCCATTGAGGAACGCGTTTTTGATGTCCAATTGATAGAGGGGTCACCGTCGATGTACATCAACAGAGATGAGCACACGAATGGTATTCAGTTTCGCCACCGGAGAAAAGGTTTCCTCATAGTCAATGCCATGTTGTTGAGTATATCCACGAGCGACCAAGCGAGCTTTCAGCCGATCAATAGTGTCATTGGGAGCATGTTTGATAACGAAGACCCATTTACAGCCAACTGTTTTCTGACCCGGAGGGCGGGGTACCAGAGTCCAGGTTTTGTTTGCCCAAAGAGCTGTCATTTCCTCTTCCATGGCAGCGCGCCAGCCAGGGTGTTGGAGAGCCTCCTGCACCGAGTGAGGAATAGCCACAGTAGACAAAGAAGTAGCAAGAGTTTTAAGGGGAGAGGAGAGACGATGCAGGGATACGTAGCTCGCCATTGGATGAGCGGTGGACTCTGTTACCGGATCAGCAGGACTTGGAGCACCAGAGGACGAGGACGACCGCGCAGGGGCAACGGGGCGGGAAGAGCGTCGGGAGTAGACCTGGATAAGAGGCGGCCGGGAGGGAGGCGGAGTAGGGAGTGGTTGTGGCAGAGGTGGTGGAGGATTTGTGTTAGCCAGGACGATGGGTCGCATGATGGGTTGTAGGAGAGAAGGTGATGGAGAAGATGGTGCTGGAGCTGGAAAAAATGGCAGGTCTTCGCGGAAGGTTACGTCAGCGGACACCGAAATTTTCCCAGTGAGAGGAGAATAACAGACGTAGCCTTTCTGTGTATACATTTGCTTAGTCGCTCTGGGATCTAGTTTGTCCGTAGATGGTCCCATAGAGTGCACGTAACACGTACAACCGAAGATTCGAGGTGTGAGAGGGAAGGCCGGAGTAGAGGGAATGAGTAGACTGAACGGACTGACATTGTTGAGTACGGAGGAGGGAAGGCGGTTTATAATGAAGCATGCGGTAGATATCGCAATGTTCCAATAGACCTTAGGAACGTTCATGTGAATCATGATCGAGCGGGCCATATTAAGGAGATGTCGGTTCTTCCGTTCGGCCACACCGTTTTGTTGAGGGGTGTAAGCACATGAGGTTTGATGAATAATCCCGAATTCAGAGCATAAGCTTGAAAACTCATTGCCTGTGTATTCGCGAGCATTATCGGTGCGCAGCGTTTTGACGGTAGTGGAGAATTGAGTGCGGGTTTCAAGGATAAATGTCTTAAACACACGAGGTAACTCAGAGCGCTCGCGAAGTAAGTATAGCCATGTTGTGCGGGAGTAATCATCAATAAAAGTAATAAAGTAACGAAATCCAGAGATACTACAAATTTTATAGGGACCCCAAATATCGGAATGAATAAGATCAAAAGGAGCGGAGCTCCGAGTACAAGTTGCAGGAAAGGAAGAACGCGGTTGTTTGCCGAAAATACATGACTCACATTGAAATGTAGAAAAAGATACATCGGGGAGTGCCTTCTTGAGGATAGGGAGGGGAGCATGGCCAAGACGCTGATGCCAGTCAGTAGAAGAGATAGAGGCGAGGATGGTGGGAGAGTCGTCGAGAAGGTAGAGCCCGTTGCGCAGCTGCCCTTTACCAATGGTAGTCTCCGTCTGTCGATCCTGTATCAGAAAAGAAGAACGTGAAAAAGTGACGGAGCAATCCAAATCAGTAGTGAGACGGCTAACAGAGAGTAAGTTAAACGGGGAGCCCGGAACATGGAGTGCCGAGCGTAGAGAAATGGATGGGCTGAGAGATAGGTCAGCGGAGCCAGACACAGAGACAGTCGCTCCATTGGCCACAGTGATACACTTCGGATGAGGAGCATCCGAATACGTTGGCGGCTGAAGAGAGGTGATATGATGAGTGGCACCCGAATCCACTATCCAGCGAGGACTAGTGGAGAGACAAACGATACCTGGGCTGGAGACGGAGGCGACCGAGGCAAGTGGAGTCATCATCCCTTGGAGTTGCTGGAACTGTAGGCGGAGAGCCTCAAGATCGGCACGAGAGGCCGAGGAGCTATCGTCAATGACTGCAGCAGTCGGTCGTGGAGGAGGAGGGTTGCCAGTCTTCCGAAAGCAGGTGGACTCATAATGGTCATCACGACCACAGAACGAGCACTTCGGCCGTCCTCGTCCACCACGGCCCCTTCCACGGTAGGCCGACCGACCTCCTCGGCTAGAAGGAGGAGGAAATGAAGGAGCAGGGATATTTTGGAGAAGAGCCGGTGAGTGAGGAGCAGGAGCCTCCGGAGGTTGTGATACTTTGAGTAGCATGGAGCAGACAGCTGATAAGGAGGGAGTGGGAGTCGAGGCCAAGACTTGTGCCCGAATACTCAGAAGATGTGGAGGAACACGGGCCATTAGCAGAGCAATGCAGACGGCCTCCCTTTGCGCGCGCTGAGTGGCAAGATCAGAGGTGGGCGGCTGGTGTTGAAGCCATGCTTCGGAGAGTGACTTGACCCGAGCGACAACAGAGGTAATGTTTGGTCCACTGGTGTCCAAAGCCTGAAGGTCAGAGATAATGTCGAAGAGACTTTGAAGGCTGTCCTTGCCGGAGTATAAGGAGTGGAGCTCGTCCCACATCCCTTTGGCCGTGGGCAGGTACATGACCATTTCATATGGTTCGCCCTCCAAAGAGTTAAGGATCCAGGTCTGGACCCGACCATCAGTCTTGAGCCACTCAGGAGGAGTAGGAGTCGGGGGATCATCAGTAAGATGAGCGAGAAGACCCTTGGCCTGGAGGATCCGGCGGATTGAGTGACCCCAAGGAATGAAGTTTTTCTTCCCGGAGAGGGAGAGAGTAGTAATTCGCAGCTCATCACGGAGCTCACTAGGAGGGTGCTGTGAGATGGTCTCAGTAGGCAAAGGCGAGGAGTTCTCAGAGGAGCCCATTATATTAGATAGAGCGGCGGACTGAAGAGTGGCGGGAAGAGAGCAGGCCGCAGGAGGGAGCAGGCCGCAGAAGGGAACAGGCCGCAGGAGGGAGCAGGCCGTAGAAGGGAACAGGCCGCGGGAGGGATATCGCTGTAGGAAATCGCTGGAGAGCTCGGCGGTCTGCGATTAGAGGGAGCGCAAGCCAGAGGGTGCTGCGATTAGCGGAACCCGCTGCAAGAGGGCGCTCGGCGGTCTGCAAGGAGAGCCCGGCAAGATGAGAGCTCGGCAGAGGGAGATCGCTAAGGGAGAAGAGAGCTCGGCGAGAAGAGAAGAGAGCTCGGCTAGATGCGACTAGAGAAGAGAGCTCGGCTAGATGCGACTAGAGAAGAGCTCGGCGGTCTGCGAGGAGAGCTCGGCAGAGGGAGATCGCAGAGGAGAGTGCGGCTAGAGGGAAGCTCGACAGAGGTCGCAGAGAGGAGTTCGGCGGTCTGCAGGAAAGCTCGGCAGAGGTCACTGTTGAAGAGATCGGCGGAGGAGCGCGCTGCGGGGAGACCGATCGAAGAGAGCCCACTTGACAGGCTTGAGAGCCTATAAAAGCAACGAGGAGGAGACAAAAAATATCGGAAGCGGAAGGCGGGCAGAATGCGGTCTGAACAGGAAGAGATCGCACGGAAAGCGGGCTGTCGTCGATGCTCTAGCAGCGAGCCGGAAGCGAAAAAAAATTGTCTTTTAGATCGATGGCTCTGATACCATGTAGGAAAAACTGATGCTTGTATATATATCTTGTGTTATAAAATACAAGGAGGGAACACATATTTATAGGAGAGAAGAGAGGAGAGAAAACCCTATACACAATGTGGGACTAAAGAAGAGAGAGAGAAATAAATACACTCATAAATACAAAAATGGGCCTAACTATGGGCCTTTGATATGGGCTTTTCTAACACTTCTCAATAGAAATTCACTTAGACTTGACTTCCCTACAATCAAGTGATTGACTGATTAATTTTTAGGTATCATTCTGGCAAAGAGCCTGTATTTTCCTATTCATAGCAATTGTCCAGCCATTACTCTGTCGGGCTTTCTGAATACTAAAAGGGATATTAATAGAGTCGAGGGAGGATGTAAAAGCCTAAAATATGGGGTGAGTTGAGCAATGAAGATAAAATGAGAAATAGGATGAGTGGTATATGTGTGCTTACCTATCCTCAGACTATAAGTGAAACATCACCTGAGATATTATATGTTGAAGAAAGGTGATGAAGGAAGAGATTTAGCAGTCTCAATACTTGGTGAAGGCTGATATAAACTAGAGTTGGTTTTTATGGAACTGGTAAATGAGTAGATACTTATAAATTATGAATAATTAGCATTGACATACTGCTTGTATTATCCCGAGACATTCGACATTGAGAAAATGATTTTTTTTTTCAGAAAGGAAACATCATAGGAAGTTCCCTCCCATACATTATTTTAGGAGAATAACAGTAATATCTCCTTGACTTGTGTGAATAACAAAGAAAAAACACTTAATTGCAAGGTTTGAATAAAGCGCGATAGCAAAATATCCGCGTAGAGATGGGAAAAGGATCGTGATGAGGAAAAAAATCAGACTGAAAGGGGAAATTTTCCAATATTCTTAGTAGGTATGCAAATTGTGAGAAACTACGGTAGTGTTTTGGAACATTCATTTCAAACATTGAAGTTCAAGCAATCTCAAGTTCGTTTCTTTTTTTCTTTTCAGTAACATAATTTTGTTGAGTATAACACAAGTAGTTAAGTGGTGAATCTCATTGAGATAAGAACTTTTTCAATTTAATGCCTTGCATATTATTTTACATTATCAAAATGAAATATTTTAGGTGTATTTGAATTGAGTTTGAATTTTCTTAACAAATTATTGACAAATGGAAATTACTAGGACTAATTTTCCATCAAAAATTGCTTGCTCAAAATGGAATAGTCATCAATGAAGGTGACAAAGTAATAGAAGTCAATAATGCGAGTAAATTTCATGGGACCCATGTATTGAAATGAACTTCAATTAAAAAGGCAACTACTTTATACATTTGGCCCCAAGATTTTACGCCGCAGTATTCGGCGGAACGCGGCAGCAAGTTCCCCGCTGCATTCGCGCGTTCCACAGCCCGGTTCGACTAAGGAGCCCTAATATTTATGTTAGAATTTATGTTAGAATTTATGTTAGATTGAATTTACTTGGTGTGCGTTTAGCCTTGTATTCTCCCCTCACTATATAAGAGGGGGTGCTTATTAGAAATCTAATTTTCATTATTCTAACATGGTATCAGGCGTAACCTAGCCCGCTCGCCCGCGCCTGTCCGCCGCTCGCTCGCTCGCCCGCTCGCCCGCCTGCGCCTGCGTCCGTCCACCACCGCCCGCCGCCGCCTGCGTCCTTAGCAGCGCCCCGCCGCCTCCTCTCCTCTCTCTCCCGCCTCCTCTCTTTTCTCTCGTACGTGCACCCTCCGGTCTTGCTATGGATTAACCGGCGGGATTTTTTTTCCGGCGACCTTCCAATGGTCCGATTGCCATGAAATTCTGGGAAAAGTTTCGCTTTCCTCTCCTTATTATCATACTTGATTCTTGGTGGTTTTTAACGGTTCGATTTTCCGGAGATTCAGATCTACTTTTTCTCTCCGTTCTTTATCCGGCGTTCTTCTACTACCGGAGGCTCAGATCTCTGATGCCCTAAGTTTTCTCTCCTCCTTTGGACCGTTCTTCTTCATTGGTGCCATGTCAGACGTTGATTCCGGCGCTTCCGGTGCCTCCGTGCCCCCCATTGCCTCCGTGCCCCCCGCTGGATCTACCCGGGTTGGCTCCGATCACAGTTTCTCTCAGCTCACTACGATTCGTCTGGATGACACCAACTACCTCTCTTGGTCCCGTTCTATTACTCTGGCCTTAAAGAGTCGGAGTCTCTTTGGCTATGTTAATGGCGACACTCCTGCGCATGCTCGCACCTCTGCTACCTGGTCCCGATGGGACTCTGAAAACTCGTTGGTCATGTCTTGGCTCATCAATTCCATGCAGGAGTCCATTGCCCGGAATTACCTCTTCCTCGACACTGCTGCTGAGATCTGGAAACGGGCTGAATCGACTTACTCCCGCAAAGGGAATGCGGCACAAATCTACCATCTTCGCCGACAGTTGTTTCATCTTCGTCAGGGAGATCGTCCTCCTTCTGCCTACTATTTGGAGTTTACCCAACTCTACCAGGAGTATGACCATTTTGAGTCTCTTGCAATGGTCTGTGATGCTGATGCCCTCCTCTTAAAAGCTCGTGAAGATCGAAATCGGGTATTCGAATTTCTCCAGGGGCTTCACCGCGATTTTGATCAGATTACTGTGCAGGTTTTGGGTCGTGTTCCCATTCCCTCCTTGCCTAAGGTCTTTAGCATTATTCAGCAGGAGTTCGATCGCAGACAGTCCTGGAACATGACCACCACTCCGGAGGCTTCAGCTTTGGTTGCTCATCCTCCCACCACTGGTAGCAGGACCTCTCGGGACTTCAAGCCTCGTGCCACGGATAAGGATCATCTCATGTGCGATTATTGTGGCAAGCCCCGTCATACCCGGGATACCTGTTTCAGTCTGCACGGCTTCCCTCCTGGCTTCTCTTCTCGGGGAGGGGGGGGGTCTTCTTCCCGTGGTGGGCGAGGTCGTGGCCGCACTTCTGGCCGTTCACATCATTCTGCTCATCTGACGGAGATCCCTGAGAGCAGCTCTCCGGGTCTTATTGGCCCTCCTCCTGCAACTATGTCCTCTTTTTCTGCTCATGAGATGCAGACTCTTCGCCGCTTGATGCAGGGCCTTCTTACTGAGCCGACTACGGCTGCTTCTTCCTCATCTGCCCTTGCCCATTCCGGTATTCCAGGTGCTCACTCTGCTACTACTGGCTCCTCTCCCCATTGGATTATTGACTCCGGAGCTACTGATCATATGACTGGATCGGCTTCAGGTTTTGTGTCTTATTCCCCTCTCTCTGGTCGGGATAAAGTGAGTATTACTGATGGATCTTTTTCCTCCATTGCTGGGAAAGGGTCCGTACCTTGTTCATCTCTCACTTTATCTTCTGACCTCCATGTTCCTAATTTCACCCGCAGTTTACTTTCTGTTAGTCAGTTGACCACTTCTCTTCAATGCTCAGTCACCTTTTTTCCTACTTATTGTGTTTTTCAGGATCTGAAGACGGGGAAGGCGACTGGCTCTGGTAACTTGAAGGACGGCCTGTATGTGTTTGACCCTTCCACCGGGTCCATCTCTCCACACGCTCTTCATGCCACCCAGTCATCCCAGCTGCTCACCTGGCATCGTCGTCTTGGCCATCCTTCTGTTTCCACTATGCAGCGCCTTTTATCTATTTTTCCCTCTAGTTGCTTTAAAAAATTTGTGTGTGATGTATGTGACGTTGCAAAACATCATCGTCTCCCTGTTAATCATGTTTCTTTACCTAGTACTACTCCTTTTCATATTGTACATACTGATGTGTAGGGGTCTTGCTCTATTGGCTCTATTTCTGGATGTCACTGGTTTATTTCCTTTATTGATTGTTTTTCTCGAACGACATGGGTTTATCTCATGAAACATAAGGGTGACGCTTTTTCTATTTTTCAACGATTCCATAAAATGGTTTCTACTCAGTTTTCTGCATCCATAAAAATTTTACGCAGTGACAATGGTAGAGAGTATATCAACTCTCCCTTTGACCACTACCTTACAACTCATGGCATTATTCATCAAACCTCCTGTGCTCATTCCCCGTCACAGAATGGGGTAGCCGAGCGAAAGAACCGTCACTTGCTGGATGTTACCCGGTGCCTCTTGCTTACTATGCATCTCCCCAAGTTCTATTGGGGGGATGTTGTCCTTACCGCTGCTTATCTCATTAATCGCCTGCCTTCTCCTGTCCTTGGTAACCAAACTCCTCTAAACACCTTAGGAGTTTCTCCGACATCCTCTCTTCCTCCTCGCATATTTGGGAGCACGTGCTTTGTCCACATTCCATCTCCTGGGAGGTCTAAACTCGACCCCTGCGCCCTCAAGTGTGTCTTCATTGGTTATTCCCCTACACAAAAGGGGTATAAATGTTATCATCCTCCTACTCGTCGGACAATTGTATCTGCTGACGTTACTTTTCGTGATTCTACTCCTTATTATGCTACCTCACTTCAGGGAGAGCCTGCTGTTGAAGTGAGTTCTCCTACCTTCTCCCTTCCGATTCCTCCTTCTAGCGAGAATATCATACCGGTTGATCATCTAACTGTTTCTCCCGTTGCTCCTCCTGTTATCTCTTCTCCTCGTCCCTTACAGGTTTACACCCGACGGCGTAAAGGTCAGAACACAACGGCTAATCCCATGCTTTCAGATCCAATGCCAACTCTGTCAGAAGATCTCTCCCTCCATGAAGGTATCCGATTGAGTACTCAACACCCTATATCTCAGTATGTCTCTTATGATACGCTGACTCCTTCTTATAAAGGGTTTGTGTCGTCCCTTGCTTCGGTCTCTATTCCATCTACCTGGCAGGAGGCTCTTGAACATCCTGATTGGAAAAGGGCAATGGTAGAAGAAATGGCAGCGTTGGAGAAGAATAATACTTGGGACTTAACCACTCTTCCACATGGGAAGAAAACAGTTGGTTGTAAGTGGGTCTTTCCGGTCAAACAAAATTCCAAAGGCATAGTGGAACTTTTCAAGGCAAGATTGGTGGCGAGAGGGTATACTCAAACTCTTGGCATTGACTATCAAGAAACCTTTGCTCCTGTGGCAAAAATGAATTATATTCGAGTCCTGCTGTCATGTGCTGCATGCAAGGGTTGGGATCTCATCCAATTGGATGTTAAAAATGCCTTCCTTCATGGCAATCTGGAAGAAGAAGTGTATATGTCCCTTCCACCCGGTTTTATCTCTCAGGGTTCAGATGGAAAAGTTTGCAAATTGAAGAAGGCTCTCTACGGCCTGAAGCAATCCCCAAGGGCGTGGTTTGGACAGTTCCATAGCGCTATGGTCTCCCTGGGGTACAAACAAAGTCATGCTGATCATACTCTGTTTATCAAAAAGAGGGCCAACATGGTAACGATTTTAATAGTCTATGTTGATGACATCATTATTACTGGTGATGACATTGATGAAGTAAAAGCCTTAAAGAAACACCTGGCACAAGAATTTGAGGTGAAAGATCTTGGCAAACTGAAGTATTTTCTGGGTATTGAAGTTGCCAGATCTAAGAACGGCATTTTCATCTCTCAACGGAAGTACATTCTTGATCTCTTAAAACAAACGGGTCTGAGTGGGTGTAGACCTGCTGACACTCCCATGGAGGTTAACCACAATGTTGGAAGAAATGATGGCGATCCTATAGAAGATGTTAAAGGTTATCAAAGACTTGTAGGGAGATTGATCTACTTGTCTCATACTAGACCTGACATTGCTTACGCCGTTGGAGTTGTGAGTCAGTACATGCACTCTCCGAGGGCCAGACATCTTGATGCTGTCCATCGGATCTTGAGATACTTGAAAACTTCACCTGGAAGAGGAATTCTTTTCACCTCCAATTCTGACCTGAAGATCGAAGTTTATACTGATGCTGACTGGGCAGGAAGTGTTGCAGATAGACGATCCACGTCTGGGTATTGTTCGTTTATCGGTGGGAATCTTGTCACTTGGAGAAGCAAGAAGCAACAAGTCGTCTCCAGGTCAAGTGCTGAAGCTGAATTTCGTGCCATGGCACATGGGATTTGTGAAGGACTCTGGCTGCGCTCCCTCATGAGTGATCTGGGGTTGAGTGAAACTGCTCCTATTCGGTTGTACTGCGACAACAAGGCTGCCATTAGCATTGCCAATAATCCTGTTCAGCATGATCGCACAAAACACATTGAGGTGGACAGACATTTCATTAAGGAACACATTGAGAAGAAGATCATATGTATTCCCTTTGTTCCCTCAGAGGGCCAACTTGCAGATATCCTTACAAAGAGTCTTGGGGCAAATCTACACTATGGCTTGATTGACAAGTTGGGCATGAAAAATATAACATGCCCAACTTGAGGGGGAGTGTTAGAATTTATGTTAGAATTTATGTTAGATTGAATTTACTTGGTGTGCGTTTAGCCTTGTATTCTCCCCTCACTATATAAGAGGGGGTGCTTATTAGAAATCTAATTTTCATTATTCTAACAATTTACAATCAATTGAAAGTTGCTTCCCTGAATTCTATGATGGTAAAAGTTGTTAGAATGGTGCTCGAAGCATCCGCGTGAGTGTCTAGTTTGGAACACTCTACTCGTTGCCCCTAGCAGGGTATTTATAGGCAAACCCTAATTCCCCGGCGGGTGCGTGGATCCCTAACGGGTCCTAACCTACCGCTAAGCATCCGTTAACCCGATAGTTCAATATACCTCAACATTCTCCTCCTATATTGTAAATATCGGGGTCACATCACAGATTACTTTAAACAAGAGTTAATAACGACAAACATGAGTTTTCCAGAATCATAAATATGAGTTTTAAAATACACAATATCTAAACTCAAACACAAAGCTCCAAACAAGAAACAGTAAGCAAAGCTGGAAAAAACTCAAAGAACAGATAAGTGAACTGTGATCTATGCAAACAATAGATCATCATCATCTGGGTCGAAATCAACTTTCTCTCCTCCAATCTCCATGTGATCTGCAAACAGACATAATAAGAATGTAATGAGACAAATCTCTATGAATTCTAACATTTGCTAATCAAGAGTAAAGTGAATAGTTCTAGCAGTAAAAGAACGTAATACTCTAACCAGGAAGAAAAGAATCACATATCAGCATCTATATCCAATTTACACAAAATTAGATAATTGATTTCAAAGAATCAAACCATGTTCCTTCGGTTATTAAGATTATTACCAAACGTTTCACAATTGTATTATATCATCAAGTTTGGAATGATACAACAAGCTGTGACCAATATATCATCAAGTTTGGAATGATATAAGTAATGATCATAATATCAGGACGCATATCAGCAACTTCAGTATTCGTTTTTGGAATGATACCCAAATCAGCCTTTGAATTAAAAATAATTGCGTCAGTCATCAAGTTTGGAATGACTAGCAACTATCCATCTCTGGCTTTCATCAGATAGCATCTGGAATACTTCCGTGTGCTCACTCTAGATGCTCGAATGTAAGCAGACTACGGTTCTAAGATTTAAAACATAAGCAGGGTATTAAGTCATACTAAATGAACCTTAATCCCATCTCCCCCGATGTTTTATGTGTTAGAACCTTACATAAGCCCTTGGTAAGGACATCTGCTATATTATCCTTCGATCTCACGTCCAATAGGGAGATTATCCCCTGACTGGTGAGATGGGTCAACCAGGCCTGTTTCATCCTTAGTTGCCTTCGCTTCCCATTGAACAACGTATTTGTTGCAATGGTCTTTGTGGCTTGATTGTCACAATAAAGCGAAATAGAGTTCATTTTAAGACTCGTCATTGGAATGTCGATGATCAGATCTCTTATCCACTCAGCTTCTTCTCCTGCGGAGGCAAGAGCATAGAGTTCTGATTCCATAGAGGATAGTGCAATGCACGACTGCCTCTTTGACTTCCAAGCTACTGCTGCTCCTCCTAGGGTAAATACAAAACCGCTAGTGGATCTACTATCAGCAATTTCTGAACACCAGGAGGCGTCAGAATACCCCTCAAGTACAGGAGGATGTCCACTGTAACATAAAGCATACTTTTCTGTGTGCTTTAAGTATCGCATGAGCCTTGCTAAGGCATTCCAGTGGTCCTGCCCGGGGTTACTCGTAAATCTACTTAACATGCCGACCGTAAAGGCTATGTCAGGTCTAGTGCAGGTTGTAGCATACATGAGACTACCTATGAGTTTGGAGTAATCCAACTGTCTAATAGATGAACATTCATTCGGTTGCAGTTTATTGTTATAATCGTATGGAGTCTCACTACCATTGCTATGAACGTAACCCCACTTCTCAAGTAGATTTCTAATATAGTGACTCTGACTGAGGGTAATACCCTTGTCAGTGAAGTTCACTTCCATTCCTAGGATGGTTTTCACCACGCCTAAGTCAGTCATGCTAAATTGTGTCGTCAAGGCAGCTTTCACGTCTTTCACCTCAGACTGATCAGTGCCCAGAATTAGCATGTCATCAACATACAAGCATATAATTGCAACTTTAGTTGAACTTGTACGAACGTACAGACATTTATCTGAAAAGCTGGATTTAAAACCCATAGCTTTAACACAAGTGTCAAATTTTTCGTGCCACAATTTAGGTGCTTGCTTCAATCCGTATAGTGACTTAATTAACTTACAGACCTTATTTTCTAGACCTTCTACCACAAACCCTTCAGGTTGGTGCATGTAGATCTCTTCGGTCAGATCTCCATTAAGAAATGCAGTCTTGACGTCCATCTGATGAACTGTAAAGTGTTCAATAGATGCTATAGCGAGAAGTATCCTAATTGTCGCATAGTGACAAACAGGTGAGTATATATCAAAGTAGTCTATGCCACTCACTTGAGTGAAGCCTTTTGCAACTGGACGTGCTTTGTATTTGGCAATACTCCCATCAGGATTAAGCTTCTTCTTCAGAACCCATTTGTTTCCAATGGTCTTAGCCCCTTTGGGCAAGTCAATCAATGTCCAAGTGTTGTTCTGCATGAGAGAGTTTAACTCTTCATCGATGGCTTCTTTCCATAATAGAGAGTCTCGAGATCGCATCGCATCCTTATATGTGGATGGATCAGCTTCAACTTGGCATTTTCTCTCTACTAGATAGCCTTCTGGTATCTAAACCACACGTGTCTACAGGCTCAGTGTCAGAGTTATGTTGACTTGGCTCAGTTGCAGGCTCAAGTCTAGTGGCTGACAGACCTGGAAGCGTCAGGTTCTTATCCTTAAGGAACTTATCCTCAAAGAAGACAGCGTCTCTAGATTCGATTACAGTGTTTGTTGAGAGATCTAGAAATCTGTCGGCAGCACTATCCTCCGCACATCCGATGTAGATACACGTATTTGTCCTAGGTCCAATCTTAGCTCTTCTAAGGTCAGGTATCCTAACATAAGCGATACAGCCCCAGGTCTTAAGATTATCAAATCTAGGAGGTCTCTTAAACCAAAGCTCATAGGGTGTCTTAGTCAACTTGGCATGGGGAACTTTATTAAGAATGTGATTAGACGTGAGGGCAGCTTCACCCCAGTAGGCCGCAGGCATGCCAGCAGTCAACAACATGGAATTCAACATTTCTGTTAAAGTCCTATTTTTCCGCTCAGCAATACCGTTGGATTGGGGGGAATAAGGAGCAGTCGTTTCAGGGATGATGCCATTGCTGGCAAGGAAATCTCTGAACTCCCCGGAGACGTATTCTCCTCCTCTATCACTCCTTAGTCGTTTGATTTTCATGTCAAGTTGATTCTCAACCCTAGTTTTGAATATACGAAATTTTTCAAAAGCTTCATCTTTGGATTTAAGTAGATAAATGTGACTGAATCTAGAGTAGTCGTCGATAAAAGTTATCAGATACTTCCGACCTCCACGTGTGACAAAGCTTTTGTAGTCACATATGTCGGAGTGTATTAACTCTAGTAAATGTGTGCTCCTAGAAACCTGACTAAAAGGTGCTCTAGTTATCTTTGTTTGAGCACAGATTTCACATTTGTCAAATTTGGTTTTTGTGTCTAAAGGGATGTTGTGAGTTCTAGCTAGCAGGAGTAGTTTTCTATAATTGACGTGTCCTAGTCTTGCGTGTAAAGTCTTAGGATCTATCAAAGTAGAACTAACCTGATTTACTACTTCGTTTGTTAGACTCAACCTATACATGCCGTTGAAGACATACGCACAACCAAAGTAGTGCGAGTGAACCATAAGCGTTACTCGACCACCACTAATGTTAAAGGACATACCCGCATCGCATAACAAACTAATTGAAATTAAATTAGCAGCTAATGATGGTATAAATTTAACATTTTTCAAAGTAAGAGTTTTACCTGAGGAGAGCGTCAATGTAGCATTGCCGACCCTTAGCACGTCAGCAACTCCTCCATCAGCAACAGTAACAGTCTCTCGGACTGCAGTGACATCCTCCAGAAGCGCAGTGTTGTTGCAGACGTGACATGTAGCACCTGAGTCTAGCCACCACTCTGTACTGGCCTGTCCGTTACCGACCATGGCAACAAAGTCGGTGGGCGCAGTCTGATGGACCATATTGGCCCTATTATCAGGCTTTGGTGTATTAGGATCTCCTCTCTTGGGCTGCTTGCATTCGGAAGCACAGTGACCCCACTTGTTACAATTGTAGCACTTGCCTTTGAATTTCTTCGCCTTCTTGCTCGTGTCCACAATTGCAGGTGCACTGGGTAACGGTCTAGTCTTGCCGGGCTTAAACTTCCGCTTAGGATGCGTGACCATGTTGGCAGCAGAGGACTGCTTGCTAATGGTCTCCCTAGCGTGTCTAGTCCTGTTCTCATCCTCAATGCAAATGAAGCGCTTGAGGTCTTTAAGACTGACCTGCGTTTTCTTCCGATACATCTCCGTTTTAAAGGAGTACCACGCCGACGGGAGCTTGAAGATAATAGCTCCTGCAACAAAACCATCAGGCAAAGGGATGTTCTCACTGTTCAGCTTGTCCATTAGATTCTCAAAATCGGCCACCTGTGGAAGGATTTCCCTTTCCTCATTGAAGGTGAAAGCCATGAACTTGTCCACGAGGTGCGTCTTGGACATATTTTCCTCTTCCTTGAACTGCTCCTCCAGAGCATCCCAGATTTCTTTGGCGGTCTTCATTTTGCTGTACGTCTCAGCAAGCTTGTTGGAAAGGCAGTTCAACAAGTAGTCACGACAGAAATCTTCATCGACCACCCACTGAGTCTCTCCAGCTGTCCCAAGAACCTCAGCACGTACAGTCTGAATGGTGTAGAACACATTCAGGTACTTCATGCCAAACTGAGTGTTCCTTTTCCAAGCACTGAACTCAGAATTGGAGAATTTCTCCAATTTTATCATCGGAACAGGAGTAGAGCCCTTCGACATTGTGTCTCACCACAAACAGTAGATTTCCACTAGCAGACAAATCACAAGTAGAAAACTAGAGAGAGATCACCTTAAACGTGGAGAGGCGAGAAAATCTTTGGATCCAATCCAGAAAAGGTTGTGCTCCTCTTCTCCGGCGGAACAAAGTCGTCGAAGACGAGATCCACGCAGACAACGGCGGCAATGAACCACCAAAACCAAAAACTGGATCACCAAGAGGGAGAGAGCTGTCGGAAATCCGACAGTGCTGTCGGAATTCCGATATCGGAAAACCGGCAGCAACAGCGACGTCTCTCTGGAAAGCGTCGACTGAGAAGGGCGTCGACTGGGAGGGCGTCGAATGAGATGCGTCGACAGGAGATGCGTCGACTGAAGAAGCGTCGACTGGGACGACGTCGATTGGGTTCGACTACGTCGTGGAAGGTGTCGACTGGGATCGGCTGCGTCGACAGGGATCGGAGGCGGCACTTCACTGCACGTTAGCAACGACTGGATTGGCTGTAGACGGCGGCGAGTGCAGGGACAGCGGTCGATCCTCGCGATTTCTCGATTGGGAAGAGCGACAGGCGGTTACCGCGTACGGGGCTTCTTCGACGAAAGGATCTCCTTCCTCCAGCGATCGGACGACGACAACAGACGAGAACCGGCCTTCCCAGGAATTTCTTCCTCTGTAGCGATTGACCGGCGACCTTCCACTTCAATCGATGGGAACCAGAACCGGCGGCCTCCCTTCACGTCGATGAAGAACGCGATCGGGAGAACAACTGTTACTATTCTCGCAAGCGGCGATCTGCAACTTCGATCGACGGGAAAAATGGCGAGGCGCCAGAGAGAGAAGCGGCGGAAGAACAGTTATGGGAAACGCGCGAGCGGGAACGAGTGGACTTCGAGAATGTTAGAATGGTGCTCGAAGCATCCGCGTGAGTGTCTAGTTTGGAACACTCTACTCGTTGCCCCTAGCAGGGTATTTATAGGCAAACCCTAATTCCCCGGCGGGTGCGTGGATCCCTAACGGGTCCTAACCTACCGCTAAGCATCCGTTAACCCGATAGTTCAATATACCTCAACAAAAGTTACAAAAGCTTTCCTTCAGGAAACAATATACTATGCACTAAGGTTAGGATTGTTGATGACTGCAACTAAAAAGTGCTCGAGTCTGAAATCAATATTCTATTGCCTCCAAATTTTTTTTTTCTTAACAAATTTAATTTCTTTTTTTCCATCAATATTCAGGATCTGGTAATGATGAATCTGATTTCTTTGGAGCAGCAAGAAGCATGATTTCTGCTTTCTAAACTAGCTATTGAGTGTAAACTGTAACAACAATCTCATCATCCACATGTATATGTGTGGGAGGGAGAAGAATGTATGATCTAATGTATAATTTGTGAAATTTAAAATTTTATCTTCTATGTGGTTGTATAAGCTTTATTCGTAGAATATTGACGAGATATTACTTGTTGATATGATGCCGCCGCGCACGAAACACCCGCAGAACATAGAAAAATCAACATGATTTCTTATTATAATGGATAGGGGTGCAGCCCAGGTCGGTCTGAATCGGTTCCACCGAAAACCAAGCACTGATCCATATAGGTTAGATTTCACCTTTTCGGAATCAGAATCGATCCATATATTCAAAGTATAGAATCAAAAAGTTTGGTTCCGGTTTTATTCTCGTTATGCCCGGCATCAAAAATATAACTAAAAATGCTTATCAAACTTATATAAAAAAAATCTTAATCTTTCTGCATGGTGTTTTATACGCATTTTATTTTTTATATGTTAATTATGTTTAACCTTATAACACAACTTTTGTTGCATTACATTGCGAAAATCAAATAAGATTACATTGAATTATTACTTATGCGATAAGTTTCTAACCGTAAAAATTGAGAACCGGGTTTTGCCTTTTTTTTTTAGAATCATGCTCGAAATGTGAACCATTAGAACCGTTTTGAATTGATTGATTCTAGGTCTGTTCTCGGTTTTACATTTCTTTCTCCGCTACACCAAAATCTCGCAGAATTAGAACACAGGATCTGGTAAATAAAAAACAGGAATTAATGAATCTTTTCCGTTGATTTTACATATTGTCGGTCTTCGAGTAGGGATTAGATGATTGGTGGTAAAATTGTTTAAAAACAAGCAAAATTAAATACATTTATTAGAATATAATTTTATTATTATTGTCGGTTAATGTTAGTAAATATGAATATATGAATTAAATCAAATTTAAAATATAATCATCATGATTTATGTAATAATAATACTTTTTTATTATTATTTTCAGGAAACTATAGCTCAGTTTGGCACGGCGATGGCAATCGTGAACATAGGGATTATGAACTGTCATTTGTGAACATAGTGATTATGAACTGTCATTTGTAACTTCATCCACTTTTATATTTTATTCTAAATCTTTACTTTTTTCTAAATAATAAATAGACAAATTAAATTAAATCAAATTAAATATTATATAATAAGAAAGAAATTTAAAATTTATAAAAAAAACAAAAGTAAAAAAAATATATAAATAAAAAAAATATTTTCATGCATTATTGAACGGTGGCTTGATCGGGGGTAATTTTTCGGACCGATCTTCGTTCCGAAATCTACATCGGGGAGAAGCGTTGCGTTGTTGCGTGGAGGAAGTAACGGGGACGATGGAAAGCGGGTGAAAACTAAAAACCTAAAGGGAAGAGTGAACCCGTTTAATGCTCGTGCACGATCAATCCGGGTGCCTGGGGTACCCGGACCGAAAAACTTTCGCTTCATCGGACCGTGCTGCACATTAATTAGCCCGTTTATGCCCATCTTGATATTTACAAAATTATCAGCTCTTATAAAGTACAAAACCGAGCTTATTCACATTCTACCCAATAATAATCGAGCTGGAAACCAAACAAAAATTTTCAAAAGATAGAGGAGTGCAACCTGTAATTATACTCCCAGGGGAGGTTAGGGTAATTAATAGTGTTTATATATATACAAGTGACAGTGCACGGGGGGCCCCCCATGCCCCGCGCGACAGTACCCGGCTCGCGGGGGCGGGAACATGAGTCTTGTTTTTTATGATTTTGAGCTCGATTGGTATCTTATTTGAAAATGTGATGAACATGAAAGTTGTAGATCTCATCGAGAAGAATAACTTTCATGTTGATCACTGTTTAATTTGAAGCTGTTTAGAGCCCTGATTTAAGTCTTGAAAAACGCCACGCTGAATCGGGAGCCTAAACGGCTTCAAATTAAAAATTGATCAACATAAAAGTTATCCGTCTCGATGAGATCTACAACTTTCATGTTGATCACTTTTTCAAATAAAATAAAAATTAAAGAGAAATCATAAAAAATGTCACCAATCTTATAAGTGGCGTCTCATTACACCATTAAGGGGATTTCCTTATATATAGTAGATATATATAGAGAGAGAGAGTTGAAAATATGTCTTCATGGAAGTAAATAGTATTACTCATATTAACCATCACTCCAGCTTTAGCCTTTATTAGTAACTTTTTAGTATGGGGCAGAATTCACAACACACTCCCTCACATAGATCTTTGACCTCTTAACATAGACATTTTTTGAAAAAATTTAGGGTAATATGGGAGTAATTAGTTAAGTCTAGCATGCTATGACACCATATAAGATCATATGCACGGACAAATGAATTTTCCGATGTGGGACTATATTCTCGATAGAATAATTCTATTTTAAGAAGAACTATAATATAAAATTGTGCATAATGAGCAGGCATTTTTGGTAATAGACCCAAACATATGGCAGCACAAAATGGGGGGAAACCAAGACAAAAAAGATCAGTTTTGATGTGTATTAGGCATTACCTCATAGAAGGAAAAGAAAAAAAAACTTAGAAATGAAAACTCAGGCTCATCACAAGCCCAGAAATCTCAACACTGATGCTGATTGTGCAGCTGGACACTACTCTCTCATAAATGAATCAGAATGATGTGAAGAACTACTTAAGATAAGTAGAAGATAGCCATAGGAACACATAGCTTATTAATGAAGTGGTCACTTCCAAGCTTCTTGGACCTTTTAGTACAGGTGGCATCACAGAAACCATTAAAAAGGTACCCAACAGCCATGATACCAAGAAAGCCCCCATCCTAAAATATAAAAAAAAAACTGTGTCAGACAGCATAAATTTTAGTCATTATAGCAGAATGATGAATGCAAACAACATAAAAGATAAAGGGTCATTTATTAAGACCTCCCCTCTATTTTTCAAAATTACCAAAACTTCCCCTCAGCCTCTTGCAAAAATGCAGGGTAAGGTTTGCCTACATTTCACTCTTGTGGTGGGACCCTTCCCCGGACCCTCGCTACGCGGGGATGCTTCGTGCACCGGGTTGCCCTTTTTTTACCAAAACTTCCCCTCTAGATTTACATTATCAAACCCCCTGGAGAGGTGTTTCAGGATTTTTTTTTTATACATGTATGCTAGCAATGCAAACTTAGAGAGGGGAGATTTTGATAATTTGGATAGAAGGTAAGTCCCAGTAATTATACAAAGTTTGAGGGAATTTTTTGTAATAATTCCTATATATAAATGTCACTACTATTTCACAACAATGAGGATCATCATCGTCATCGTCATCATCTTCTATAACTTGATCTCAACTATTTGGAGTTTGAGGTTCATTAAGTATTGCCTAAATTCCTAACTGGGTGGCACATATTCTTCTCAAATCCTTTCAAATAACTTAGGTGGTCCATGTTACCATTCTCCTTAATCATTTTATGCTAATTTTATATATTTGTCAAATGAGGTGTATTTTCTACCATTCATTGGTACTTCTTACAACTATGTAAGTTCTTTTTTCAATTACCTCATCTTCGATGTCATTCCAACCATTCCTATAATACAATCATTTACTAGTTTATTCTTCCTTAGTTTTGCAACACAGTCAAGCCTATCTTAGCATTTGCACTTCTGTTACACCAGGGAAAATTTAAAAAAAATGCAGAAAAAGGAAAATGCAAGAAAATATAGCAAAAGATAATAAATCCCCAAGTTGACATAGGTTTTTGAATTCTCAAGACAAATGTGCTAAAATCTTTAAGCATGAAGGAGATGTGAATCCTCAAGCATCCACAAGGGAATGAAGTCCCATAGAAGTATAACTCAAAATATTTCATTTATCTTATCACTTCATATCATCAACATGGTTTTTACAGTGAGTAAAGGGCTGTTTATAGAAATAGTTGGAGAACTAAAAGTCTAAGCTACTCCTAGCTCTAATTATAAGACAATCTTTACGAAACTACAAAAATAAAAAAAGTTACAACCCATATTTTGTTTAGTTGCAACTTGCAAATACAGAAATAAAATCTAATCTATCAAAAACATCTTCAATCAAATGCACAAAAAAGCTAATAAAATATCTAGTGTGCATGCCAAACTTTACAAATTTCACGACCCATGCTCAAGAATGTTGTTTAACGGCTATATCATGCTGGAAATTTACACATCAGATTAGCACCATACAGAAATATTTAAACTAGTATGTTGTTCTTCTAATTTCATAGTAACACAGTGAAAATTATGAGCATCAATAATGTTGCAATTGGCATTGTGATAACTGTTAGAATATTATCTTTATTGTAGTGTAACACCTCTATATATAGAGGGTTTAGTATTGAAATAAAATTAATGTGTTTTTCTCCTTTCATCATGGTATCAGAGGGACGACCCGCGACCTAACTCCGCTTCCGCCTTCTCGTCCATCCCGCGTCCGCCAGCGCTCGCCCCCGCGCCTCTCTCGCCCGCTCCCGCCTCCGTCTCTCGCCAGCGCTCAATCTCGCGCTCGACCCCCGCCGTTCCCGCTCCAGCCCGCTCGAGCCTCGCCCGCTCCGTCGGGAGTCCAGCGACCGCTCCGTCGCTCCCGTTCCAACCTCTCCCGCTCCAGCGCCGGGAGTCCCGCTCCAGCCTCACCCGCCTCTTCTTCTCCTTCCAATGGCGTCGGCACCCTGCTCTTGAGATGCCTCTCTCTCCAGCGCCACCTCTCCTCGTGATGTTTGGCTGGATGGCTTTCTTTGCCTCTTGATGCCCTAATTTCGTTATCTTTCCCCTTTCCGGATTTCTATTCCGGTTTGCCATGGGATCTAGCGGTTCGGATTCTCCCTCCCTTTCTACCGGAGTTACTCCACCTCCTCTTTCCGGTGGTCCTCCTTCGTCGGTCATCTACCGTGGAACCACTGACCATCATACCTCTCAGATCACTACTATCCGGCTTGATGACTCCAATTACCTCTCATGGTCTCGTTCTATCACCCTGGCACTCAAAAGTCGGCGCCTCTTTGGCTATGTCTCCAGCCACATGAGGGAACCGGATAGGACTTCTCCTGAGTGGCCCCAGTGGGAGTCCGAGAATTCCTTGGTCATGTCTTGGCTCATTAACTCGATGCAGGAGTCCATTGCCCGCAACTATCTGTTTCTAGACAATGCTACTGATATTTGGCGCTGTGCGGAGTCTACTTACTCTCGCCGTGGCAATGCTGCCCAAATCTTCCAATTGCGTCGCAAGATATGCTTACTCAGGCAGGGTGATCGTCATCCTTCAGCATACTACTTGGAGTTCACGCAACTTTACCAAGAGTATGATCATTTTGATCCTCTTGTCTTCGCTAGCCCTGTTGATGAGGCGATGGTTAGAGCCAGGGATGACCGCAATCGCATATTTGAATTTCTTCATGGATTACACCGCGACTTCGATCAGATCAGTGTTCAGATTCTGGGACGCTCACTGATACCTTCTCTTCCTGAGGTCTACAGTTTAGTGCAACAGGAATCTGATCGCCGTCAGACTCTTCTTCCTGACTCTGTGCCGGAGAGCTCTGCCCTTGCCGCTTCTACCCCCTCTCTCCTTGGTATGCGTCCACGGGATCTCAAGTCGAAGAGTTCTGATAAGGATCATCTCCTATGTGATTATTGTGGTAAGAATCGCCACACTCGGGATACCTGCTTCAGGCTTCATGGGTTCCCTACCCCAAGAGGGGGTGCTCCACCTCGTGGTGGTCGTGGTTCTGGACGCTTCTCTGGACGTCATGCTGCTCCACGTGCTGCCCACCTTACTGATGCTGCTACCGACATCTCTCAGGGTTACTCTGTTCCTGATGCCTCTGCCACTCTTTGTGGCTTTACTGCGGATGAAATGTTGGCTCTCCGACGCATGATGCAGGGCCTTTCTATAGAGCCTTCTGCCTCTTCCTCCTACGCTCACACGGGACTGCCAGGTGCCCATTCTGCTGTTTCTCCTCCATCCACTCAGTGGGTCATTGACTCTAGGGCCACGGATCATATGACCGGGTCCTCTACAGGTTTTGTCTCCTATACTCCTCTCTCTGGGCGTGACAAGGTGAGCATTGTTGATGGTTCCCTTTCCTCTATTGCTGGGAAGGGCACCATCCCCTGCTCCTCTCTTACCTTGTCCTCTGTTCTTCACGTTCCCACATTTACTCGTAACCTTCTTTCCATCAGTCACTTAACTAACTCCATGCATTGCTCTGTGACCTTTCTTCCGTCTTCTTGTGTTTTTCAGGACCTGACGACGGGGAAGGTGATTGGCTCTGGTAGCATGGTGAATGGTCTCTATGTGCTCGACTCCGGCGCACCTCTTCCTCCTCTCGCTCTCCACTCCAGCACTGTCCATCTGTTGTACTCCTGGCACTGTCGCCTAGGACACCCCTCTATCCCTGTTATGAAGTTGTTGTTTCCTACTATGCCTACTGCTACTTTTGAGACTTTTGTGTGTGATGTCTGTAGCTTAAACAAACATATTCGTACTTCATTTAAGCATGTTTCGTTACCTAGTTCTATTCCTTTTGCTACTATTCATACGGATGTCTGGGGTCCGTGTCAGGTCCCTTCGATTTCTGGTTGTGTGTGGTTCGTTACGTTCATTGATTGCTTCTCTCGTACTACATGGTTGTATTTGATGCGTCACAAAAGTGATGTTTTTTCTATTTTTCGCCGATTTCATAATATGATCTCCAACCAGTTTCAATCCAAAATTAAAATTCTTCGTAGTGACAATGGCCGCGAATACATTGATTCGCAGTTTGAGCACTATCTTGCTGATCATGGCATTCTCCACCAGACTACCTGTGCCTATTCCCCGGCACAAAATGGTGTTGCTGAGCGAAAAAATCGCCATCTCCTGGAGGTTGCTCAGTGTCTATTGTCCACCATGCATCTCCCAAAATTTTATTGGGGCGATGTTGTTCTTACTGCTGCATACCTCATCAATCGTATGCCCACACGTGTTCTGGGGAATTCCACCCCCCTCGCTACTCTCCATGTCCCACCTACTCGACTTCCACCTAGAGTGTTTGGCTGTGTGTGTTTTGCTCATATACACCACCCTCGCTCATCCAAACTTGATCCTCGTGCTCTCAAGTGCGTCTTCATTGGTTACTCCCCGACGCAAAAGGGGTACAAGTGCTTTCATCCTCCTACCAGGAAAGTGTTTGTCAGTATAGATGTCACATTCGGTGAATCTGAGCCCTATTACCCTCCAGCTGATGCCATCTCCACCACCGTATTCCCCCCCTCGGACGTCTCCTCTGTTCCTCTCCCTATACCTCCATCGTACTCCTCACTTCAGGGGGAGACTTCAGTGGAAGTGAGTCCTCCTATACCGGTTGAGACTCCAGTGGAAGTGAGTCCACCTTCACCTCCGCCCTTGCAGGTATATACTCGACGTGTAAAGAGGACAAGCACACAAGATCCAGCTATGCTACCAGGACAGTCAGTGGATCCTGACTCAGGGCCTTCTGATTCTCCAATTGCCATTCGAAAAGGTATCCGGTCTTGTACTTGCCATCCTCTATCAAACTATGTATCTTATGATTCTCTTTCTCCTTCCTACAAGACCTTTGTCTCTTCCCTTGTTGCTTTTTCCATACCTGTTTCGTGGCAGCAGGCTCTTGAGGTCCCTGTGTGGCGTGAGGCGATGGTTGAGGAAATGAAGGCTCTAGAGAAGAACCATACTTGGGATTTGATTCCTCTTCCCCACGGGAAAAAACTTGTTGGGTGCAAGTGGGTGTTCTCGATGAAACAGAACCCCCAAGGGATTGTCGAAAGATGTAAAGCGAGGTTGGTTGCAAGGGGTTATACTCAAACCCATGGCATCGACTATCAGGAGACGTTTGCTCCGGTGGCCAAGATGAATACAGTCAGGGTCTTACTATCCGTTGCTGCGTGCAAAAATTGGGACCTATTACAGCTGGATGTGAAGAATGTCTTCCTCCATGGTGACTTGGAAGAGGAGGTCTATATGGCTCCCCCTCCAGGTCTTACTCCAGGTAATGCGGCAGGAAAAATATGCAAGTTGTTAAAGGCTCTATATGGGCTAAAGCAGTCCTCGAGAGCATGGTTTGGTCGCTTCCATAAGGCTATGGTTTCGTTTGGATATAGTCAGAGCAACGCCGATCATACACTGTTCATCAAACATAGGCTTGGGAAAACTACTGCTCTCATTGTGTATGTTGATGATATCGTTATAACAGGTGATGATGTGGAGGAAATTCAGAATTTGAAGGGAAAGCTGGCTAGAGAGTTTGAGGTCAAGGACCTGGGAAAACTCAGGTACTTCTTGGGAATTGAAGTTGCTAGATCAAAGCAGGGGATATCTGTCTCTCAGCGGAAATACACGTTAGATCTTCTTGAAAAAATGGGGATGAGCGGATGCAGACCTGCTGAGACTCCGATTGAAACAAATCACCGACTGGGACATGATGATGGAGGGGATATTGAAGATATCCCAGGATTACAGAGACTAGTGGGGAGGTTGATATACCTGTCTCATACTCGCCCAGATATCTCCTATGCGGTGAGTGTGGTGAGCCAGTACATGCACGCTCCTAAGACCCGACATATGGATGCTGCACACAGGATTCTACGGTACCTCAAGTCTTCACCAGGAAGGGGCAAAAGTTTGCTCAAAATACTGATCTAAAGATTGAAGTCTATACTGATGCTGATTGGGCCGGGTCCGTTGACGATAGGCGATCTACTTCTGGATACTGCTCTCTTGTTGGAGGCAACCTTGTTACCTGAAGGAGCAAGAAACAACAAGTTGTGGCGCGATCTAGTGTTGAGGCCGAGTTTAGAGCTATGGCCCAGGGGGTCTGTGAAGGTTTATGGCTTCGGGCTCTACTGAGGGATCTTGGCCTTGTGGAAGAAGGGCCCATCCGGCTGTATTGTGACAACAAGTCAGCCATCAGTATCGCACACAATCCCGTTCAACATGACCGAACGAAACACATTGAGGTGGATCGGCACTTTATCAAGGAAAACATTGAAAGAAGAATTGTGTGTACTCCCTTTGTGCCCTCCAACAGGCAGCTAGCGGACATTCTCACGAAAGGACTTAGTGGGAACATATTTAGCATGATTGTGAACAAGTTGGGCATGATTGATATCTTCCGCCCAACTTGAGGGGGAGTGTTAGAATATTATTTTTATTGTAGTGTAACACCTCTATATATAGAGGGTTTAGTATTGAAATAAAATTAATGTGTTTTTCTCCTTTCATCAATAACAAAGTACTTAAAGGGGAGGATATCCATAACTACAAAAGGTAAAATATTTACCACAGTATTCATTATAAAATCGCCATCATCACCTACAGCAGCAACCTTATCTCAAATATTTGAACAGGGTTTTATGAATCTTCATTTTACATTTATTTATATGTAGTATGAGTTAAATATATTATTAGCAAATATTTAAACAATTTGTAACCATGTTACTTAGGTCTACCACTTCTTCCTAATCATCCAAATTATCTTTATATATTAATTTAGTATTAGGCTTTGAATGCTCCTATGATCGTTAGAGGGAACAAAATGAGAACAAAATTTGCATAAAGTACAAAATACAACGGCTTTTACATAATTCAACAATTTTTCTATGCCCACGATTTCGATTTCCTTTTTTTGTGATAACTAATGATAGATTACACTATCGTCGACAAAATAGCTGAAGTAAAATATGAGATACACTTATTGAGACATATTTGATACCAACTCTTGAGGGCGGGGTGTCAGGGTCCCTCTAAAAGCCACTCTCCTATGAGAACCAAACCTAAACAATGATCCAAGATGGTCTACTCTCATCCTAAGGCTCCTTATATAGATGGAGACTCGCTACAAGACAAACTACAGTAACATGTCACTATGGCTACATAGACTATTCATGGATTATTAGGTCGATGTGTGACAGGCCCGGGGAGTCATCTTCATATCAACACTTCCCGCCTAAAAATCGACATTGCCCTCAAGGTCGAGGTCCGTAGGGGTCGTCAGCGAGCGTCAAAGGATCCAAGTCACCAAAGGTCGGATCATCGTTTGCAACGTCGGGCAGCAAACACAAGTCCTTGAGAGGGCATTTATGAGTGGGAGAATACAGATGGTGGCAGTGAAAACAAAGGCCCTTGTAGCGAAGCTTGAGGTACCGCTGGTGAGATAAGTGTTGGGGTGGTAGGGGTACCAATGGAGGCAGAAGTGGCAGAACAGGCGGCAGAGGCGATGGGTCGTTCAGCGGGGGTCCAAGTAGAGGCGGGGAATCTAGGTGATGGAGAGGTGGTTGACATGTCGGTGGTGGTGATGGCTAGTAGTTGCTACTCATATTTCCACTAATACAATTAATGTGCACTTTTAGTAGTTATAAACATGCATCACCTTAACCTTCTGACGCAAGATAAATCTACAGGTGACGGACTTACGATGTCGTAACCCTAAATACAATACAAGCGAACGCACGACATGCACAAACAAAGCTACGAACAACTCTAAAATGACATGCAAACATACACGCAATCCAATGATCTACCGAAGGATAACCCTAATGCGATGCACATGCGACGATTCAATCATGCAAGTATTTTCCAACGCACAATTAATTAAACAAATTAATTTTAAAATCCCATGCAGGTGTCGCAATTGATTACAAATATTGCAATAGAAATAAGCAAGCAACAATCACAAGTTAATGGAGAGTGCGTTGAAAGTAAATGCAGGTGAATATATGATGCACAATTAACAGAGCAATAAGTCAAGTAAATACAAGCTCAATAACTTCAAGGAATACAAGTAGTTCTTGTATAATGCAGAGAAAATGAAACCATAATGTAAAACTCACCAAGTACTTAATGTCGTAGGTGGTGGGGGAGATCCGATGGTGATGGTGGCTGTCCAGGGGTGGAAAAGTTGCTATGTAAGGGCTCTCGAAGAGGGATGGTGTCTGTTTGATGGGCTGGAATGGGCTGGGAGGGCTGTTGGAAGAAGAAAAAGGGCAGGTATTGTGTTGGGGAAGCACTGGAGTGGATATACGGAGGGGTGTTGCCGTGGAAATGGGGGAGGGCTGGTGGGGGCAGGAAGTTGCTTGTGGAGGTGTTGAGTATGGCGGATATGGAGCAGGGAGTGGAGTTGGTTGTAGGAAGGAGCTGGACAGCGGAATTTAACAGCGGGGAGGTGCTGAATGGTAGGATTTTGGAGTGGAGAGGGGAGGGAAGGCTGGGATATGCCGCGGGGAGGGAAGGGGATGCTCGGTTTAGAGGTGGGAAGGGCAGGAGGGGCGTTGAAATGGGTGGGGGAGGTAGGTTTGTGCCGTTTTGGAGCGGGAAAAGGCTGCTGGAAGTCGGCATGGGCTGCTGGAAGCAACTCCTGTGTGCTGGACAGACTTCCTGTGCCTGGAATAGGTAGACGGGCTGCTGAATTGCTGGATTCTGGGTTCTGGAATGAATCTCCATGACCCAAAAACTGATTTCTGGCTTCTCCCGAACCTGGAACAGCCGGAGTGCAGGAGGGGGAGGGCCGCACGGTGCTGAAATAAGGGGGCGGACTGTGCGGCCTCGGATGGAGGTGAGAAGGCTGCTGGAAGTCGACATGGGCTGCTGGAAGCCGACGGGGGCTGTTGGCGGCAAGGAGATGCAGCGGTGAAGGAGGCGGAGTCGCTCAGCGTCGCACCGAGCGGGAGAGAGGCGTCGCACCTCTCACGACCGAGTGGTTCCTCTCTTTAGAAAACCAAACTCTTGATGCCTTGTGAACCGGCTGTTGGAATGATATATAGGGGTGAGGGAGTTAGGTTAGGTGATCCGATGGCTCAAATCGAAAGATCGGATTACGTGACCTAATTCCCAAAATACAAATCCAAAATTTAAAAACAGATACATACAAAAATGTAGAAAAATGAGCCTGGCACGATCAAGAACTCCGATCATCCATCCAACGATCCAAAAATGTCAACCTCGTAAATCTCTCAAATGTGACGTGATCAATCTCCATCAATCTCCCCAGCTTGGAAACATTCATCTCCAGTGAATAGAGACTACATGCTCACAACGCAAGTCGAGTAAGACTCCCTGTCACTTCTGGTAGAGATCATCTCCGCATAAGGTCATTGGCCCGCTGAAGTCCCCGAGAGTCCACGCCAAACAAGCCGACATAGGGGTAAAGGGTAGAAACACAAGGGTGACGGGCAAGACTGAAGTGGAGATTTGAGGTACAATGGAGGTTGTAGTGATGGGGGAAACTAAAGCTAAAAGGGAAGGTTGAAGGTCCAAAACTAGGTGACTCCACATCTAGAGTCAAGTCATCAACATTAAGTACAAGATGAATACCAACACTCCTAGTAATATAGAGCTCGAAGAAATTTGACTCTGACTCTCTTATGATAGTGTATGAACATATTCGCCTAGCACTTTGATTCATAGCTGCCCCAAATGGGAACCTCTCAAATAATGTGCAAATCATCACTAAATCACTTTCATTGTATATTTGCTCTCTCATGTGATTACTCACGCAAATTTTAAAATGTTCATTATAATAAAACTTTACGTCGGAATATGACATACAAATCATGCAACAAATGCAAATGATGAATGATGAACCCAACAAACTCACTAAATATATACACTACGTAGCGGTGGAAGTCTCTAAAGACGGGTGGTTTATCAGGAGTTCCTTGGGCAGGGTGTAGAAATACTCGTCAAGTGCATGGTCACCCAAATGACTACCCAGGATATTGGTTCTGAGTTGTAATATCATGACATACCAAATGTTTCTTAAGGGATGTGAAACATCGGGAGGCTCACCGAGTGGTCGATAGAAAAATTCGTCATGGAGGCAATCTCCCAAAAGAATGTCAAAGATAGAGACATGAGAATGTGACTCAGGAGCACATGGCGGTAAGTAAATTCGTCGTGGATACAACGATCATCTATAGAGACATGTGAGATATGGACACAAGGATGTGGAGCGGGGGTGGGTCGAATGTCTCCTAAAATGAAAAACTCGTCAGGTGGTTCTCCAGGAGACTCAACGGGGGGCTCATCAAAGAACTCAAACGTAAGAGGATGATCTTTCAGATGAGTGACATCGATAAGAGTAGTAACCTCAAGAACATGAGAGACAGCTACTACAAAGTCAAGATTATGTTCTCGATCTTCACTCGTGATATGACTCGCCAAGACAATAAGGGGAAACTCAGATGAACATGCACGCAAGGGCGAGTCTATGATTGGAGAACTAACCAAGTCAACGTCGGGGATAGGTGAGGTACACATCATTATAGGATCACTGGGTTGGTCATAATCATTCTCTTTCGAGAACGTATGGTTTGAATCAGGATCAAATGATGGACCACTCATCGGACTAAGTACCTCACTGGGTGAGAGAAATCAGTATCATGTATCACTTCTATCGTGTCTGACAGGACAGGAGTAGGTAAATTGGTGGCCTCGGAATGAGAGGGACTCATAGTGGGGAGGTCAAGGTACGAATCCACTCGGCTAACTCTAACGGATCCTAAGGACTGCTCAAAATGAAGGGCGAGTTGGTATGTCTGTTCGAGGGACGCCCTCCCCAGCTTAGAAGGAGATTGAGGCTGAGCAGTGATAGGTCAATTCAGTACGTATCTCAGATCGAATTCCAGACCGAAATCGGGAAGTGGTCATAGCTGGCTCCTCTCGTATGTTATGTTATGGGTCAGCATCTGTTATTCCCACAACATGGCCGCGGCCCGCACACCCCAACCCTTCTCCCCATGCGTGTCTCGGCGGGGTAGGTTGTTGAGGTTGGGTCTCGAACTCTTTTACCCCCTTGATGAGAGGCACTTAACGTCTGCCCTCATCACCAACTGATCTGCACATCTAGTGATGCGGTGAAACGATCCTTGTACTCAACGATAGATAGAGATCCATGTCGAAGGGTAAATAATTGCTCGAGTAGGCGACTCTGATATGTGCAGACAAATACATCTGACATAACATACACTTCATCTTCACCCAACTAGTGATGCGGTGAAGATGATCCCGCTCACGGGTTCTCTTAATGCTAGCCCAATATGCTCTCGTCTGATCTATAAGTCTAAATTTTGCAAATTTAATGCGTCGCTCACCAAATAAGTCAAAATGATCGAGGTAATATTCCATATTCACGAGACAATAACTGAAAGACACGGGACTCGATGACTCATCAAAAAATGGGGCAACAGCACGAAACCGACACTTGAGATCTCTCTCAATATGATGCTCCTCGTAATAATAATCCCTAAGATAATCGAGTCGTGCCGAAGAATCAGCACGAACCACTCGCGTGCAGGGATAGGGACAATAATAATCATCATAGTGATCGTCTCTAGAATAGAGGGATCGCGCCGAGGGGTCGACACGATCTCTAGAAGTGGTGTGATGTGATCGAGAATAATCATCGTAGTAACATGAGGGTCTCTCTGAAAGGGCTCTATGGGATCGAGTGTAAATAGACTCGGGATCCCTAAATAGAGGAGAGGGATATGGACGATAACTAGTCATGAAGGAACTTATAAACTCTATTACTACGTATCAAAAGAAAACACGAACCTGACTCTGATACCAATTTGGCACAGGACAAATCTATAGGTGGCGGACTTACAATGTCCTAACCCTAAATGCAATACATGCGAACACACGACAGACGCAAATGAAGCTACGAACAACCCGAGAATGACATGCAAACATACAAGCAATCCAATGATCTACCGAAAGATACCCGAATGTGATGCACATGCGATGATTCAATCATGCAAGTATTTTCCAATGCACAATTAATTAAACAAATTAATTTTAAATTCTCGTGCATGTGTCACAATTGATTACAAATATTGCAATCGAAGTAAGCAAACAACAATTACAAGCTAATTGAGAGTGCGTTGAAAGTAAATATAGGTGAATATACGATGCACAATTAAGAGAGCAATAAGTCAAGTAAATACAAGCCCAATAATTTCAAGGAATACAAGTAGTTCTCGTATAATGCAAAGAAAATAAAACCATAATGTAAAACTCACCAAGTACTCAATGTCGGAGGTGGTGGGGGAGATCCGATGGTGATGGTGCTATCCGGGGGTGGAGATGCTGCTATATAGGGGCTGTCGGAGAGGGTGGTGGCTGTTTGGTGGGTTGGGAGGGCTGTTGGAAGAAGAAAAAAGGCAGGTATGAGGTTGGGGAAGCACTGGAGTGGATATACGGAGGGGTGTTGTCATGGAAATGGAGGAGGGCTGGTGGGGGCTGGAAGTTACTTGTGGAGGTGCTGAATATGGTGGATATGGAGTAGGGAAGTGGAGTTGGCTGTGGGAAGGGGCTGGACAGCGGAATTTAACAGTGGGGAGGTGCTGAATGGTAGGATTTTGGAGTGGAGAGGGGCGGAAAGGCTGGGATATGCAGCGGGGAGGGAAGGGGATGCTCGGTTTAGAGGTGGGAAGGGCTGGAGGGCGCGTAAACGCATGGAAAGGTAGGTCGATGGCATTTTGGAGCAAGAAAAGGCGTCAAGGGGGGCTGCTGGAAGCAACTCCTTCATGCTGGACAGACTTAATGCACCTGGAATAGGTGGACGGGCTGCTGAATTGCTGGATTCTGGGTTCTGGAATGAAGCTCCAGGACCCAAAAAATGATTCAGCCGCGTGCAGGAAGGGGAGGGCTGCACTGTGCTGGAATAAGAAGGGGCGGACTGTGCGGCCTCGGATGGAGGTGAGAAGGCTGCTGGAAGTCGACAGGGGCTGCTGAAAGTCGACGAGGGCTGGCGGCGGCAAGGAGATGCGGCGGTGAAGGGGGCGGAGCCGCTCGGCGACGCACCAAGCAGGAGAGAGGCGTCGAACCTCTCACGGCCGAGCGGTTCCTCTCTTTAGAAAACCAAACTCTAAAAACCTTGTGAACCGGCTGATGGAACGATATATAGGGGGGAGGGAATTAAGTTGGGTGATCCGGTGGCTCAAATTGAACGATCGGATTACTTGACCTAATTCTCAAAATACACAACCAAAAATTAAAACAAATACATGAAAAAATGTAGAAAAATGAGCCCGACGCGATCACGGACTCCAATCATCCATCTGACGATCCAAAAATGTCGACCTCGTAAATTTTTCTCAAATGCGACGCGATCAATCTCCATCACCTTCCCACTTATGAAACATTATATTTTCTACTGCATTTGGTATGACATTGACCAAACAGAAATGAGAATCTAAGGTGATGCAGCAAAACTAGGAAAGATAGACCAAGAAATTATTACATTTGAGGAATAATAGCAATAACATCTATTGAAGGCGAGGTAGAAGTAAATTCAATTGTTCATGAATGTACAGTATAGAGTAGAAAATGCACCAATAAAATGAGTAGAAAATAGTAGTTTCGAACAAGGATGAAAAGAGGTAGACCAAAGATAATGTGACATGGATTGCACCAAAAAAACATGACGTAAAAGAAGTTCCAAATTTCATGCAACTATGAACTCTCAGCATGGACGAATGGAGAATAAAGATTCATAGCAACCCACAGTATAGTTGGGATAAGGCTAATGAATATGAAATTCAATTTGTTCTTTGAAACTACAAAAAGTGCAATACACCAATGCATAATGCAAACGTATTTGGAGACAACGCATAGTTTAGACACTTGAATTCGACAAAATTAACTCATGTAATTTGAAATAGAGATACTGTTGTAGAAAGCACTTGCTTCTTCATAACTTACAGAATACATTTCTTGAAAATAACATAATCTATTAGACAATAAGGTACGTACCCATATAAGCATGATCGCATTCGGCTTCTTAGCCTGCCATATATGAAATATATGGATAATATAAGAGAAATGGCTACTTGAAGTGTAGGCCCTTCTTCTGTGGGAAATAAAACAGTTAGTACTCCAAGCACAAGAAATGTGATGCTTGTCTTTAGCACAATGCTCATCGCCGGTGTTTGAAATCTGCTAGTTACAGCCTTAACATAACGTGACTGAGTAATTTCCCTTACTTTTTTCTTGATATTAATTTTAGGATTTTTCCTATCATAAAAGCTTTGCATAATTATTTTGTCATGAGCAGATTCAATAGCATCAACGCTTGGTTTGTTCCCAGAATATTTACTAATCAAGAAGTTCCTTGCTGCCTGGATTTCTTCTTCAGAAGCCTCTCTGCTGATTCCAAGCCGTTTATATGGATCCTTTATATGAATTCTCGGGAAGACATCTGTATGAAGAATGAAGATAAGAAGACACTTCAAAAATGATAATGAACAAGGAACTTTCGAAGCTTGTAAACAACAATATTCTAAGAAAAAAAGGCAAAATACTGAAATTAATGAACTACATGAGTATAGTTTTGTGGTTCAATTGTTACTTGAGCGAGATAAAACTTGCTTTGATATCATCATCATCATTATTAGCCTTATCCCGCAAATTTGATGGCGGCTTTCTGAATCCACATTTTCCATTTCTGAATCCACATTTTCCATTTATTCTTATTGGTTCAGCTTAAGGTGTCGAATGTTCTTCTCAAATTATTTGAATAACTTTTATCCTTGCCACCTTAGATCCACATGTTCTCCTCCAAATCCTTCATTAATAATTTTGTATAACCCATAATTTGTCGAGATCATGAATGCATAAGGAAGACACCTCTGAAGTCCAGCTCGGCGGCCTCCAACATTCAGCTCGGCGGCATTCAGCTCGGTAGCCTTCAGCTTGGTAGCCTTTATCTAGGTGACCTCCTAGGGGCCTCGCCGGGGGGTACCCTCTATCTTTTCCTATAAATAGAGCCACATTGTAATGGGTGGAAGGCAAATGACACCCCGCGAAGAGTCGCCCATTTGAAGATTTGCCGACCTCGTCTGCCTTCTCCCGAACTCACACAACACTTGGTTCGGGGGTGGCGGGGGCCTATAGACTCCTGGGTATGCGGCGGGACCTCCACAATGTAACACGACCACCTCGTCTAATAATAAAATAATCGCGACCTCTCTCTTGTTTGCTTCATGCCTATCTCTGCTAATTCAGAGGCTGGTAACCCCCGACCATCTTTTTGGTCCAAACTTTGCGAGCTGAGATCTCAGACCTCAAAAGGCCAAGATCTCGGTTTTAACAAATTTTATCAATTTATATAGAGCAATGTTATATGCAGGCCTATTTTGGCTATGTGCACACACCTAATAAACCAAAATAAACCATTTTACTCTATTCCTTCCGATACAAAAAATCTCCTGAGCGCAGGGCGCAGGCAACCCTAAATCAACGATATCCATTCTCCCACCTGCGCCCTTTCTCGCTCGACGCAGGCGTTGGTCGAAATTTGTTCCAGTGAATCCGGTTGCTGACGGTGGGAACCACCAGTGGATGCCGCTTCCTTATTATTGTTGGTCGCAACCTCCTCCTTCCTGCGACCGGTCGCTCGACACTGGAGCAAAAATGGGAGTCGAACCCACAAGAGGTCGTATTAGCGGGTAAGCTTCATCCTCCTCTAACATTAGGTTTCCATGATTTTTAATCACAGAAACCTCATTTCTTTCAAACCAGCATTAGGTTGCATACATAAATCTCTATGCACAGGCATGCACTCATGTTTGTACAGATGAATTAGAAAAAGGAATATCCTGATTACATGGTTTCATGGTTGTTGGTGCGTCTTAGACTCTTAATTGGATTTTTCGTGATGCATACAAACAGTTACCTTGCGAATGTTTCTTTTCAAGCAAATAGATTTCTAAGAATTTCCAGTAATTGTGTTCATTTCTCATTGAATGCAAAAGTAAGCACTTCATCAATCATGTGGGAACTGGAAGAGCATCTTTTTTCCGAACAAATTATCTACCATTTTAGCTCCAATCTCATGTTCAGCCGCCTTTTTAGCTCCAATCTCATGTTCAAAATAGCACTTCTTGTAGTTCTAATTCAGAGATTTCTACCAATTTTTTCTATGATAAATTTTTCGTTTGTAAAGAGGGTAAACATATTGTTCATGCTCGTGTGGTATTTTATATTTCAGGGGTATTCTATTTGTGAGAACAATGTGTTCAGAGGATGGGTTGGCGTTATTTGAAGAGTCAAGTAATACTGCACATGTAGATGTTAGACATGAATTTATCACTGACACTATTTTTCAAGTAAAGATAATTTGGTCAAATAGGCTTGTAATGTTGCAAGACGCATAGGGATTTGTTGTAACCATTCAAAGAGTTGATAAGATTGTTGCAGGTGGTAAACCTAGGATTATGTTGGGTTGTGATAGAGGTGGTTTACCCCGAGAAAATCAGCATAATAAAGATTTTGTTAAAAGAAATTTACGAAAAACAAGCACTAAGCAGTGTGAATGTCCTTTTGCATTACAAGGTCAGAGAGATGTGTGTTTGGATGAATGGAAAGTGCAAGTAAAATGTGGAATTCATAATCATAATTTTGTTCATCTTGAGGTGCACGCTTACGTTGGCAAATTAGATGAAAATGAACAAAAGATGGTCGAAGAAATGATCACATCATGTGTCAAACCTAGAAATATTATATTTGTTTTGAAAAAAAGAAATCCTAATAATTATATCATGTGAATGACATTACTAAAACTTTTGAGTTTTTGTATTTTGCTTATCCAATTGCAGTGCAACTAAGTAACATGTTTCCGAACATTTTTATGTTAGATTGCACGTACAAGACTAATTGTTACAGGTTGTCTTTGTTTTCTATTGTCGGGTTGACATCAACAAATCTATCATTTTTTCCTCATTTGTTTTCATGTCAAATGAAACTGAATCAAGTTACACATGGGCGCTTAAAGATTTAAAGGAATATTAGATGAAACTTCATTACCTGGTGTGTTTGTGATTGATCGAGAAATTTGGTGTAATTTGAAATCGTTTGATGTAGCAGAAGAATGATATAGATTATTAGTCAATCTTTTGATGTTTTGAAGAGGTAAAGATTTATGTTTTATAAATTTTATCAATTTTTTTATTTTGTGTGCACATATAAAATTTGGCTGCAAATAAATTCATTAGCATGCACATAAAATTTGTGTGCACATGCCAAAATTGGTGTGCACATAGCACTGCTCTTTATATAATTAGTACATTTTCTATTCTTTATAGTACATGTCCAAACCATCTTAAGTTTTTTTAGTTACATTATATTTGATAAATGTTAGTCCAATAGTTCCACTAATATAAAAAAGTGCAATCCTGATGAAATATAGGCAAACATTACCTTGCATTTTTGTTGGAGGCTGCTTCCAGGACTCGAACCCGTGACCTCAAGGTCACACGACAACACCTCATCTGGTGCGCCAAGGCTCCCCTTCAATAGTTCCACTAATATAGTTCCACTCTTAATTGCTCATGTACCGCAAGAGTTTTTGCGGGGTAATGGGATTTGTGGCCCCGGAGTCCACTATCCAAAAGGGCCTATAGGAAAACTTAGAGTAACCAATCCCTAAAGACTCTAGAGGTCTGTGATACCCCGTCTGCAACAGCCTTATAATGTGGGTCCGGTCAGAACCCCTCACCATAATTCATATACAAACTAAATATTATAAAATGATAAAAGAAATAAATTCAGCCATTACAAAGTCTAACGCATAGCGGAAGCTAAACATATGATAAAACCCAAAGAGTGTCCACCGCTAATCAAAATATCAATTAGTACTCGGCCTTATGACCGTTACATCATCATACATACACCAATACAAATGTTTTCAGGGCACGCAGGCCTGCTACAATATGGTAAATAAAAAGCAAAAAATACTGCATGAGGCTTTTATTTTGTTTTTACTCTAAGCGTTAGTGAGCATCAGCACTCGAGTCAAGACCTGCAACCAAATATGCATAAGAGGAAAATGAGGGTCAGCTATAAGCTGACCACAGCGGTGTAACAACACCTCCTCCCGGTGACCTAATGGATCCCGGGGAACCACCTGCACATCGGCACTCCATGACATAAAACAATATGAAATCATATACTAAATATGAGGTGTCACAAGCAACATTCATGTTCTCTGTGTTTAGCATGTAAAGTAAAGAGGCCTATTATAAAAATGCATGCAAGCGGAAGACCACGCGGATTCGCCCCATCAGTTATCTGTTAGCGGATATATTATTATGAGTTTTTAGGTATTGGAGTCGATTTGTAGTTACGAGTTATTAGATTCTTAATATTTTAGTGTTTTACGCATCTCTTTATGTTGGGGTTAGTTACGTTTATGTCATCTTGTAATGTAATAGACCGTGTGGGTCATGTATGAGGATATGAATTAAATAACCCAAGTTTTTTTATCTCTCTTTAAGTTCCTCTCTTTCTCTAGTTCCCTTTCTCCTCCTCCCACGTCTAGGGTTAGGGTTGTGCAAGGCTCCCCTTCTTCCTCTCCCGTCGCATTCTTCGCGGGTTGAGCTCGGGTTCCCTTGTATCTCCGCCTCCACCGCCACCTCTGACGACGTTACGGGCTAGGCCCATAACATGAATACACGACAAATCTTCCTAAATCCTAGCAGTTACGACAGGTTCCATGCGGTTGTAGGGCTTAACGGGAGGTTCAGAATAACTATGATAGAACAGATGGGATATAATGGGGTTCGTCCAGGTGACAGGAGAAATGAATGACTAGGCTTCGGCAACTAGCCTTTCACGGATTCAGCACTGTGAAATGATCACAAAATCTGAAAACCACTCAAAATTTTGCAATGCCCATAAATGAACTCCACACACATACTTATAGGATAGTCACACAATGGACGGCTATGATTGGCCGCCGCAATACACACAAAAACATACAAAAATAACGTGCAGAAAATAAAACCAACACATAAAAAATATCTCGTCGACGCTCTGAACGCAACGATGGGCTCAGATCGCCCGTGGACTATGATCCCCATCAAAAAATAAAGATGATTTACGACTTCTTGGTCATATCTCCATATAAAAGTTAAAAGCAGTCAATTTAAGAGTAAACTTTTTGAGAATATAGTTCCACGTCGTGAAACTCTTGTTGCCTTGTACACTTAATACAGACTATGGGACTCTGCACCTAAACAATTTGGTATGGGTTGGACGCACGGGTTCTAACATGTTATCTACGTAAAATAGGTCATTGCTCACTCTAAGATCACCAAATAAAAAAATTTGTGTTAGAAATCAAAGAACATGCATGTGAGAAAGTGTTGAATATAGTCTCACATCTAAAAAAACTTATGTATCCTTCTCACTTAGTATAGACTCTTGGGCCTCTCCACCAATAATCAATTGGTTTTGGGTTTGGATGCATGTCTTAACAAAAATAAATAAGTAGTGGAAAATGTTAAGACAAGATTCATATGGTATTGTTTAGAATTATTTCATTTCACCTTTATCATCATCATTCGCCTTATACCAACTATTTGAAATCAACTTTATGAAATCTCATTTTCCATTTGTTTTTGGTGTGTGTTCCCTTGGATGTTAAGTAAATCTTGACAAATCATTTTGAACAGTTCATATCCATGTTACTGATTCCCCTTCATAATCCTTCAGTCCTAATTTTATCTATTTGTCTAATAGGTGCATTTTCTATCACAAACCACCCAAATGTTATCAATTAACTTTATTTTTCAGTAGATCTCAATTTAATAATTTCTCTAACATAATTATTCATCAATATCCTACCAAATTTTGTTGCATCCATTTTAACATTCTCATTTTTAATGCACAACTTAGAAGAACGGAATTTCATTTGATCCAAACCACCTTGTCCATAGCATGGTGCTAAGACCTTATGTCCCTATCAGCTTACCAACAAAAAAATCGCATACTAAGAAAATTAAAAAAGGTTTATGAGATGAAATACCTGAGGAATTATCAGCCATATCACCAAATGCGGCGTATATCACATTTTTTATCCTGCTGGTCTTCATAATTAAACCTCTCCGAATTGGGATAATCCAATGCTTCCTGCACTAGTAAGATAATTTTCAGGAAAATCATTAAAGGGACAAAAACTAAAATAAAATAAAAAGATCATTTAAAAAGCATCGACCTGTTTGTAGATGGTAAAAACCTCATTTTGCCCTTCAATTTTTCTTGGCATAGTGATGAAAGAGCTAAACTACATGCTGAACTTGGGCATGCAGAAGGAAATGTACGATGTGAAAACCTTGAAGGATTGCATGTCAAGCCCGCTAAGGACATCTTGACGTATATCTAAGCAACACCTACATATGGATAAAACTTAGCTAGAAGGGGCAATCATAAGAAAATACTACGGTAAATTTTCTAGGAGGTACATTACAAATGTTTTTAATAGCTATTAGATATAAGTATAAGAACTTATTCATTTTCCGTAAAGAAGGATAAAATAGTAACTACAATATGCATATGGTTTAGTAGACAACAACCTTCATTGGCAGGAAAAACAGTATTGGTAACAAAGTCCTACAGATTACTGTAAAAAATTTGAGATTTAAAATTACTCATAAACACTTGAAATCAAGATAAGGATTATTTAGGTGAACTCAAATGAAAATTACTGTGGAATTGAGCTTGCTGCAAGTTGCAACTCAATTCTCCACTGTTTATTACATGTAATTAGAGTATGAAAACAATTTGTCTGCTAAACAAGAAATTTGAATTCTCAAACTAATTAACAAAAAATGGTAGCTTCTATGAATAACCATAAACTAGTAAAAGATAATCAGTTAATGTGGGGCTCCAAATCATCTCAACCTCCTATTCAAAAAAATTCACAGGTTATGGAACGGATAATTCAATCTATGCTTAGTATGTGCCTACTGTACAGAAAGTGGCATGAACTTGAAGAAGACTCGAGAAGGAAAGGGAGTGTGACTGAGCTTCTAACCCAATAGAATACTGGAAGAGAACGAAACAGATAAACTGCATAAAGGAGGGGAGCAAGAGAGTAAAGTAAACAACATGAAGTACATGGGGGACGATATGAATGTGCTATTGAATCGTGAATTTGTTTTCCTTAGTTTTCCGAGTGAAATCAAAACCCTTGTTTCAAGAAGATTTGTGGGGTTTTAAAAACTTCACACAATTTGAGGAGCCTTTAATGTCGATCTAGACTGGCCTTTCCACCCCTGCCAAGAACATATGGTGAGAGAGAAGGAGAGGTTCGAAAATGGAAAACTTGAAATGGAGAAGTATGCTCCAGGGAAAGGTATACCTTCGTGATCCGCGGTTTGGAAATCTGGATTTGGGCCCGAATTCTTATCTTTTCTCTCCCTCTCCGAGTCGTCCTCTTCGACTGCGCAGCCTCCCCTTCCACCGAGCTCCCCGGCGGGAGTAGTATCTGAAGTACCGACGAGATGAATATAGTATGGCTGAGATTTTGGGGTTAGTCGGGGTTCAGCTGTGGTTCTTGGGTTTAACACTAACTATTTTGTAATAAGTATATATTAATATGATTTAGTATTATTTATAAACATCACGGTGCTGGAGCAAATAGAGTCGTATGATCGTGAATTCGTGATTCCAACGACAGAGATGATCTGTGAAAATATATGGTTGTAGTCATATGATCGCAAAAAATTATGCTAGCGAAAATAGACGGCGGGAACAAAGGTTCCGCACCGTGATCTTAGGTGCGTTACTCGCACCAACAATTTAGTCGGGACAATGAGATGGATGCGGGGAAGATGAAGAATGAGAATTAGATGTGCATTTTATGGTCTTTTTAGAGAACCATTATGTTATTTTGTAATAAATATATATTAATATCATTTAGTATTTGCAAATAGAGTCTGACGGCCGTGATTTCATGATTCCAAGGGAGGAGATGATATGTGAAAATATACATTCATAGATGTATTATACGGTCGTATTAAATATTGATCGTATTTTAGATCAATTATGCGCGAAAAATCGTGCTAGCGAAAATAGACGGAGGGATCTAAGGTTCCGCACCATGATCTTAGGTGCGTTACTCGCACCAACAATTTAGTTAGGACAATGAGATGGATGCGGGGAAGATGAAGATTGAGAATTAGACGTGCATTTTATGGTCTTTTTAGAGAACAATTATGTTATTTGAAAACATAAATATTAAGAGCACTAGGTCTGCGGGCATGTGGTCCTTTGTACCCAGTATCTAAGGAGAGATATTTAGGTACGGGTAACGCACGGTTGTCCTTGATCGTATTTAGGTACTAGGTCTGCGGGCATGTGGTCCTTGAACTTTTCCCACATCCACTTCAATATTTGATCCACTTGTAACTACTTTGCCCATTTTTCTATGATTACTATGCTGAAAGGACATCGGGATATCACTTTCGCGCAAAGAGGCTTCTATATATCATTTCTTGCACAGTCTCGCTCACTTTAATGTCACTTTGTGGGACATCAATCGCTTTAAGGGTCCGTCCAGATCGCGGGTTTTGGAATTGAGGAATTGAAATCCAGTCAATTTCAAAACCCGCAGGAATTAGAATTGTGTTAAATTTCAATTATGTTGTTCAACTGCATAATGATTTTTCAATTACAAAATTTTGAATTGGCCAATTCTACTATTCGGTTGCAAGACAAAATTCATTCGCAGGAATTCTTGTCTTTGATTTTTCTATCATATAGCCTTACCATCCACAACATTATAGCAAAACTAATCGTATTCTCCCCAATAATCCAATTTTCGTCTTCTTCCCTAATCCACTACCTTCCTACTTCGCAGCCCTTAAACTTCATCCCTCAATCCATTCAATTTACTATATCCTTCAAATCAACTTCGATGCCCAAGTGTCTGAAGTCAGCGGAGCTTTGTCTCGACCTGACGAACCACCTATTTTGTATTTTCAATACGATCACATAAGTGGCGTATTTGATAACAAGATTTATAGTTCGAGCCAAGAGTTGATCCATGGTTTCACCTTGTCTCATCATGATTGAATCGATTTCTAGCTAGTGACTTCTAATTTGATTCCAATTACTTTAGAGGACCCCTTATATTCTTCTTTTAAGATATATTCTTCTTTAGAGGACTCCTTATATTCTTCTTTTGTTTTAATGTAAGCTTTGTTTAGTTACCGACTTCGTCTTAGGGTGGCAATTAAGGTCCATTAATAACAAGATCCTACAAACCTTGTGATATGAACAAGGTTTTCATTTGTAAGCACCTGAATTCGTATTTTTCACCCGAGAACAACATAATAGAGGCATGCGAGTAAGAAATCGAGCTAGAGGTGGAGTAAGAAATCAGCTCATTTGTCTGTAACCGTCTATGTTCTAAAGGGCAGTCCGGTGCACAAAGCATCCCCGCGCAGCAAGGGTCGGGGAAGGTTCCCACCACGAGGGTGAATTGTATGCAAATCTTACCCTGCATTTTTGCAAGAGGCTGTTTCCAGGACTCGAACTCGTGACCTCAGGATCACACGACGACACCTTAATCGTTGCGCCAAGGCTCCCCTTCTAACCATCTCTGTTCTGAATAGTAAAAATCCAACTGTTGTTGCCCATGGGCATAACCCATCTTGGGGTGAACCACGTAAATATGTATAGTATGTGATTGTTTATTTTCTTTTTCTTTTTTTATTATACTCGAATTTCCGTAACATTAAGGACACTTATGCCTGCATTAAACTAAGATCCAACATTGTCCTCAATTCTCCTTTTAACCTGATGATTTTGATTTCGAGACCAGATAAAGTGAGTTTTGAGGTGACCCGTCGAGTCTCGATCATATATTTTTATAATACAAGCAAATGAGATCCAAATCAAAATATAGTAAATATTAAATGTTTAATTATCATTGATGGGTTACGCTAAAAATACAAAATGTTTGGATCGAACTAATTAGACCATGACCTTGATCGGCTCGTTGAGACGATTGCAACCCAATTTTGCACATTTCTGAGTCCGTTTGACCCCTCGAATAGTCAACAGAACGAATTAAGGAGAAATTGGCCCTAACTAGACCGGACCGGCCCAAGCAGGTCTTCTCCTTCCCTGCGTTGGACGCTGAGCCCAAGCATGACGAAATTGCAAGGGGCACCGTAGCCCGCCTCTCAATCTGAATGCCAATCGGCGATCGGACTACATGGGGAAAGTCACACGGGCCTTCCCGAGGCTGTGAGGGACCTCTCCTCTTCTTACTCCTCTAAAGACCTCAAAAACGTCATTAATGGCGGATTGACTTTGAAAATTTGGGAACTTAAAACTTTTCAACCGCTCAACAGAACTTCAATCCTAAAGTGGCTCCGGATTGCTCTTGGAAAAATCTACGAGATAGACTATTCAATCTGATGGGGTTCCCCTAAAAGGGCTCGGGTTGAGTCAAACCAAATATTTCTCATCGCAGCCTCCCCCGGACCCGTAAGGCGGCTCCAACTCTAATGCCAGTCTAAATCATGCAGCTAAGCAGCGTTGAGTTGCCGCTCCCGCTCGTTCCTGCTTTGCATGAAGCGCTCTTGCTCCGCAGAGAGTGCTTCCGCTCCCGCTCTGCAGAGAGCGCTTCCGCTCCCGCCTGCTTTGCAAGAGTGCTTCTGCTCGCTCCTGCTCCGTGGGAGGTGTTATCGCTCCGTAGAGAGTGCTTCCACTCCTGCCTGCTCCATAAGAGTGCTTTTGCTCGCTCCTGCTCCACGGGAGGCGCTCTCGCACTCCCGCTCGCTCCTGCTCCGCAAAAAGCACTCCCGCTCCACAGAGAGCGCTTCCGCTCCCGCCTGCTTTGCAAGGGTGCTTTCTGCTCGCTCTTGCTCTGCGGGAGGCGCTCTCGCTCTGTAGAGAGGGCTTCCACTCTCGCCTGCTCTGTAAGAGTGCTTCTGCTCGCTCCTGCTCCACGGGAGGTGCTCTCGCGCTCCCGCTCGCTTCTGCTCTAAAAAAAGCACTCCCGCTCCGCAGAGAGCGCTTTTGCTCTCGCCTGCTTCGCAAGAGTGCTTCTGCCCGCTCCTGCTCCGCAGGAGGCGCTCTCGTGCTTCCACTTGTTCCTGTTTCGCAGGAGGCGAACTCGTGCTCCCGCTCCATGGGAGGCGCCCCCGCGCTCCCGCTCCACGGGAGGCGCCCCCGCGCTCCCGCTCTATGGGAGGCGCTCCCGTTCTTTTGCTAGTTACTGCTCCGCAGGAGGCAATCTCATGTTTCCGCTCGCTCCTGCTCCGCGGGAGGTGCCCTCAAGCTCCCGCTCCATGGGAGGCTCCTGCTCCGCAGAAACCGCTCTCGCTCTGGAGAGAGCACTTGTAAGACCCCAATTTTTTTCGCTACAAGACTGAGTTTTATGCCCAGAACCGCCGCTTTGCGGTGACACCAATAATCGGGAAGGTCACCACTACAAAACGTCGATCATGCCGACCATATCGATCACATAAGAAGAAAAGTGTATTTGAACATATAAAAGCTGAAGTCCACATCACATGTCATATATAGATCATAATAATAGTCCACGAGATAATAACTGAAATAAAAAGTAGCATTATAAAGGGCTCATGCTCAGTACATCGTGTCCTCACTACAAATCACTCACGGAAGCAAATCTACAGATAGACACTCACAGATCCTAAACCTGGTGCTCCCGTGCTGGACTGGCCCGTCTCCATCTACACCGGCCTCTGGTGGGTTGCGTCTCCTCGGTCCCCTAAAATGATGTGGTCCACCGACCGTTAGTCAAAAATTCTAAGTCTCGTTTCCCACCGCCCATCCCCCAGTGGCTCCTAGGCACCGTGCGGGAGGGATGAAACGGAGGACAACAAGGGGTATATAACAAAGCAGATGTCATGACCTAGCTACAGAATTATCTACACTACACAGGTGTGTATATATATATATATAAGGAAAACAGTAAGTAAAGTGCAGTAAAAGTAATTATTGATTTATATGAATGCCCATACAAACCTATAGACCAACGAGTAGCAAGGTCTATCGTATAAAAAGTCTTATAACCAATTTATACGATATGGGTAGGGGTTGAAATGCAATGCTTATGTTATGACATGCAGAGTTATGCTGAGTAATGTTATAATCATACAAGTGCAACTCACACACTTCGACTCTATGCGCACAGATCTTTGGTTCCCCCTTTTTGGAGCTAGCAAAACTACCATGATACTCCCGTAGTGGCAAACGGAAGCGGTGGGTTGGGCCTCGCCCACCTCTAGGTTGGTATTCACACTACCTAACCTAGACTTATCGTACGCCTCAACGCAAAACCGCAGAGCGCCTGCGTACTCTTACTGGCTGGACCACCAGACTTTCTTGGCTAAGTGCAAATCCACACTTGCCGAGTCAGCGTATCGACGCCGATGTGAACGGTCGTCAATACCGAAGACACACCACCTTTATGCACATGCAATAATGATTACCATCTATCTTCGAACATAAGCTCTCCGGGCTAACCCGCCCGTCACCATAACCTTCCGAGTCACCGGCTCGCCGGACCAAACCGTATGTGCCTACAACCACCGAGCATACTGCTCGTAAGGCCAAACCAACTAACCACCCGTAGCAACGGGGTGTGGGTGAATGTATTATTGTATTAATATTGCATATATAACACATTATTCCTACAGTTTTGGGTTAACCATGGACTTCCCGAGGACTACCCTATGAGGGGCTCGCAACGGTACTAGGAGCTATGATGGGTTGAACCCCAAAGCTCCCTCTCCAAGGCACTTATTCTTATTGGTGTCTACCCTTGACCCAACCAGTATTAATGTTACACTTACTAACACTAAGTGTGTTTTACTTCACCCCAAGGGAATGACGATCTTTCGTCGATCCCAAGCACATTATTGCCTCCTAGTCAACCAGACATTTCACTCCTACCCTCTTTTGGTGACCCCTTCCAAATCCAATCTGTTGGGTGCACCAACTTCCTTAACTCCTCATGTAAGACTGACATGTTTATCCTTATTCAGCCTTTTCACTATACACATACCACATGAACTATATAAGGTGCATGAGAAGAGGTACTCCAAATATTCATCCAAATGACCCAAGATTATTATTGGAGTGTGTTATGATATCTTAAGACTAGCTCCAAAAATTCATAATTTTCCTAATTTATTTGACATTTATTATAATTTCCTCAAAATTAGGGAACCTATGATTTTGAACACCAAATATGGTTTTCTGATAAGCTATAGCCATGATAAAACTTGTGCAACTATATGTCATCAAAATAACAGCCACATATGAATTTCATAATTTTCCAGAAAAGTTTTGATCTCCAAATAAAATATTGACTAATTTATCAAAATCAAGGGTTAACAAAGGAAGTACCAAAACTCATTCAAAAATTACAGGAAAATTACCCAGTATCTATAGTAATCAGAAAAGTTCACTACTTGAGTTTCATAATTTTCTAGAGTCATTTGACCATATAAATCCTTTATTTGTTTAAATAGAGCTTAGGGCACCTTGTGAAGAGAATCATGTATAAATTCTTTCAAAAATTATATTAAAATTAACAGGTCATATAATTGCCCTAACAAAGTCCACTGATAAAGTTTCATGATTTTCCAGAGGGTATTAAGCCCATAATTAATTTTCATACAACTAGGGCAAATATTAGGGGTTGTGAATAAAGTACTATTTATATCACTTCAAAATTCTTAGCAAAATTATCAGAGAATAATATCATCAATATAAACCCACTGACAAAGTTTCATAATCATCCTAGCATGTTTGGACATGTAATTTCATTTTGAAAGAAGTTGACCTAACTAAATAATAAGCAACTCAGTAGGGACTAAAGTTACTACAAATTCTAGAAAAATTTCCCAAGGCTTATTTCCACCCCATGAAACTACTTACCAAGTTTCAAGCCTATCCAAGGACATGATTTCACTCCCTTCAATAAATTCAATTTGCAACCTAAGGTTTGAACTAGGGTTCTAGGGCTCATCCACCCCAAATCACCCAAAATCCTTTGTGGGGGTGTTTTATGTGACATTAAATTAGTGGCCAAGACTTCATCACCTTTGGATGAGGTTTGACTACTCAGCCCATCTAGTGCACCTTTACCTAATTTTCTCTTAGTTTGACCAACATTGGGTTATTCAATTACCCAACCAAATCAATCCTAAATGGGATAAATTTTTTACCAGAGTTATGTCATGACCCTAAGGACCACTCGCCAAAATTTGGTAGGGTTTGGATGTCATTAGACCTTATAACTAATTGATGCATGAATTAATAAATGTTTACAAAAACTGTAGGAAAAGGTCCTCCAAAAATTCTCATTTTTGGATATGTTGAGGGTGTGGGTATAAGTAGGCTATGTCCCAAATTCAAGAGCATTTGGATGGCTGGATTGATGGGAGAACTCAGATTTATCTTTGGTTAACCCTATGTATATAGGCTGCACCATTTTGAGTGTTGTGGTCAAACCACTGACCCAATTGATGTGAACACAATTTTACAATACAGTAGACCTCAGGGGCTACATGTTTAATGTTGAACATTTTTCTATCAGAGGTCTCTAGGTATTTTCTATAATTATTTTTAAGAGCTACATAATGTGTGACAAAAATACATCAAATAATCGCCCCATTTATCTCGGACTGAGCTTCTTTCGCCCGCGTACCCGCAAGACTCAATGCATCAGACGTATACTCCGGAACACCCGGTCTTCAACCTGGAACTCTACCTTATGATGCCACGCATCGTAATACCTGACCTGGCTGCTCTGGGCCTCCAACATCCTAACTCGAATCAGTCGCACCTGGGCATCTGTGTCCTCCACAAATTCCAAGCCGAGTGCCTTTAAATCCTCATCATGGATCCGAGATAGTGGAGTCCTGCACCTCCGCCCCCCTGAGGGTGGAAAGTTGTGTTGAATGTCAACCAAGAGCCCAAATAAGCCTAAATTGATCTTCACTTCTTGGACGTAACCCGTCCATCCCGATCCGACACGATCGTCCCGGGCACACCACGATGACGGACAAACTTCTCAACAAACCCCATCAAACACCAACAGAAGCGTCCTTCCGGCCCGGGGTGACCCTAGCTACTTTGGTCAATCTACCTTGATGTCCCAAATAGACTTGTGCCCAGAGTGGGGATGTGGTAACCTGTGCATGAAATCCATAATTATATCCTCGACTTCCACCCTTAACACGGGCAGTGACTGTGGTAGTTCCCCCAAGGCTCTTGCACTTGGCCTTCACCAGTTGACATACCTCACCGTGCAACGCAAAAAAGGATTTCCATCAGCATTCCAGCTCTCCTTCAAGGACTTTGGGAGGATCTCGGTTAGGCTCTAAACTCTCCGGAGCGGACCCCCTCAACATATTTGATCCGGTCTGCTCCGCAACGCTCCGCTCCAGGCCGCTCCGCAGCGCTCCGCTCCAGTCCGCCTCGCCGCGCTTTGCTCAGGACTGCTCTGCCGAGTTCTGTGCTTAAGGCGGACCACGAGCACGCTTCACTGAGCTCGACTCCTAAGTGTTGAAAGGACTTAGCAAAATCTTTGTAACGAGCGGGGGTCTGTCACCCTCGAAAAATAATACTATCTGTAACTCACAAAACTAGTGGATCGTTCAGAACTGGGCTAGGCCCCGTGGTTTTTTCCCTTTCCGGGTTTTCCACGTAAAAAACTCGATGTCTACTATTGGTTCTCACTTTTGACTGTTTGTGCGTTCGGCTCACTCTCGAGCTAAGGCGGTTCAACTCCGCGGGCGGTATTTTCACCCAAACGTCCATTTTCGCAGGTAATTGTCGGAGCTCCGGACCTTCGACCAAGAAACCGTCTGCACCGATGGACTTGTGGTGAAAAGATGAAACTTCCATGAAATTTTAATTGAGTTCCAAGCACTTCCATTTTCCGGCAAGGCGACGGCAGCTACCACTACTCCAACGAACCTGACCGGACTGCCCAAATGCGTTGTGGGAGGGGGGGGGGAGGGTAAGTCATATGATAATCAAAATTGGTAATCCGAGAGACCTAAACCGAGTGTTCTTATTTGTCCATCAAATAATTAAACCGACTGAATTACTTGTGTGTCGCTCTTAAAAACCTATAAAGGGCCTAATTATTCATTTTAAGGGGCCGAACGTTGGAGAGGAGATCATGTGTTGTGACACCAAAAAGCCTCTGACGAAAGCTCACTAGCACCTCGTGCGACACTCTCCTGAGTCACTCGTAAGCATAGCTCCCTAGCGCTCACTCCGGTGCGTTGCGTTGTTGAGCGTGCCCCCGCACGTTTTACTCTCCAGCACGACCCCATGCTCACAGTTCTAGTGAACGCTCTGGCACACGTTGTTCCCCGGAACACGCCTATGTGCGCAGTTCTCCAGAATGCTCCCGTAAGCGTACTTTTGAAGAGCGCGCCCGTGAGTGCAGTTCCCAAAAATTCTCCCATGAGTGTAGTTTCCCAGAACGCGCTCGTGGGCATAGTTCACTAGAGCGCTCCCACAGGTGTACGTCCGAAGGCCGCTCCCTTGAGCGTAGTTCCAAAGAAAGCTCCCTTGAGTGTAGTTCCCAAGAGTCCGTCCTCCCGTGCAGAAGACCCGAACAATCATTGTAAAATGAGCGGTGGTGGTCACTCTCGCCAAAACAAATTGTGTACTCGAATACAATCTGGTGAATTTGATGGAATTGTACTCGTCCCCATAGTTTTTTTTCGTTCAGGTTTTTCCACATAAAAATATTGTCGTCAGTTTCCTTTTGACTATTTGTGTAGGGAATGAAGGTCGCAGATAACGACGCCTCCCACTGATCAATAGAGCCTAGAAACCTGAGAAAGAAAACCAACAAAACAACACAAGAGAACACAGAGATATACGTGGAAAACCTTCACCACTTGAAGGTCAAAAACCACGGGGCACGACACAACAAAATCCACTATAATAAATAAGGATTACAAAGATAATCTAGGTTTGCCCAAACCTAGAACGCCCACCGGATTTGACAAACAAATCCACTCCTCTCTACCACAAAGATGAACACACAACTTCTCTACAATAGGATAAAACTCTACTCTCTCTTCAAGCAAAATAGCAAACGAAGACAAGAGAGAAAACACCTTGAACCGTAGACGAAGAGGCCTTTGACGGTAGAGAAATCTCCAAGCAAAACTGAGGAATAGAACTCCTCCTTCCGGCAACAAATCTGGACAACACCTTCTCCAAATCAGCAGCGGCAGCGGCGACAACCTTCTTCAAGTCGGCAGCGGCAATGTCTCTCTCCAAGGCGGTAGCAGCACCCCTCCTTCTCCAAAGCAGGTCGGCGACACTCCCTCAACCAACCACCAGCCGGACGGCCTTCCTCAAGGCGGCGCGGGCAGCCCCTCCTCCACGCACCGGCGGCGACTCTCCCAGATCGAGAGGGAGCGAAAGGGGGAGGGCGGCAGTTCAGAATCGGGAGAGTGGGGGAGAGAATACAGCCCTAACTCCACGTAAAAGCCAGCAATGACAACTGTTCACGCCAAAGCATTAAAACAGTCCAGTTCAACTTGAACCGGACCCAAAAAACTGCCCAGATTTTGCTCCACGCCAAAAGGCAGCAGAGAAAGAGTTGCAACCTGTCTTTTGAGGGGTTGCAACCTATTTTGCTGAATCACAAATTCACAGAATTTCTGCACGCCAATCATCTTTAGGGGCTGAACCCCAACAATTTGTGCGTTGAGATCACTCTCGAGCTAAGTCGATCCGACTCGATCTGTCCATAAGAGCGTTGAGCGACCCGCAACAATCATGTATAAACATATTTTGTTTATAGATATCAATTAATCAAAAGAAATGTTGAATACTCCTAAAAATTTAAAGTGATAGGATTAAACTAGAGAGATCAATATTGCGACTCGCTGGGGTGATTCCAATGAGTTCAAAAATGTACGATTATGAGTTCGTTTGGCATCTCAAACATGCACTGAAATCCGCCACAAGGATTCCATCTGAATTGGGCTGGCCAGGTCCTGTCATCCTAACTTCACGCTAAGGATTTTGTCACTAGCATGAGGTCAATTATGGGGTCGACGCCCACAACCTCCACCCCCGTATGGAGACAGATGCTTCTGGGAGGGTTGAGGGGTGCTCGAGGCCCCTCGTGATCGCCTACCCCTCATTATTCCTCCTTCCTCCCCCCAAATCCCCAAATTACTATTAATGAGAGGAAAATCAATTTTTTTTGGAAAGTTGTATCTTAGAAACCCCTCGACGAAACTTTGACACCAAAGCCCGACACATGGAAAAATCATGCGAAGGGCTATTCAACGAATATTTTGTTGAAGTTTTGGCGGGATGATTACGTCCCTCAAACGAATATTCCATCGTTGATTGCCAGAGTTCCAAACCTTCGATAAAAAGAGCCACCGCCAGTGGGCTCGCAGCGACGAGACGAAGCTTCCTTAAAACTTTTGTAAATTTTGAGAACTTTCATATTTCAGGTCAGACGACTGCTACCACCACCCATCCTAACTTTGACAAACCTGATCGGGATGCCCGGGTCCACCCGGGAGAAGGGAGCAAAGTTGACCGACAATTAAAGTTGGTGGTCCAAGGGACCTAAATTAAGCATTTCTATCTTTAATTAAAACTATGAAATTCCTTGAGTGCCTCAATAGAAAGGGCATTGTTATATATAGATCACGTTTGACTATATACAAACCGAAAATTTCATTTTGGATCTTTTTTCCACTATATACAAACCAATTTAAAACTTCTCTTTCCCCTCAAAAAAACCAAATCTCATTTCAGCCCCAGCCACTCCCCGCGTGCTCTCGCAATACCCCTCCCGATCCCGTCTCCCGTGCTCACGCCCAGACCGCCGACAACCAAATGTCGCCAGGAAAATCTCCGACGTACACTCCAGGCACCTTCTTCAAGGCCGACGACCATCCCTCTTTCGACGATGGTGACGGAAGACTTCTCCTGGAGGACTGCGACCTAGATTCCGCCCCTGTTTCTCTGGATCTCTTTGTTGGGGTGTGGTTCCCATCCGATGCGGAGAAAACCACCGGGCTCGTGCGTAACGAGTTCGTGACGCATGATGTAATTATTTTTCCTCTCCTCGCGACTCACGCAAAGAGCCGCAAGTCAACTTCGCCGGCTACGCTTTTTCTTCATCCTCTACACGAAGAAAAATTATATATATATATATATATATATATATAGTCAAAAAGGCTATCATAGCCTTTGACATTTGTTACCATGAATGTTAGAAAGAAAGAAAAAAAGAGAGAGAGAAACGGAGAGAGAGGGATTTGTTTCCTTCTCTCCCACGTGAAGAAAAGGAAAATGAGGAATTTACGACTGTGGTAACTTGTATTTATTTATTTGTGTAGCGAAGTGGAGGTGATCCTTTGTGGATCAAGGAGGGAAAGCCTGTAAATTTTTTGCGTGTATTTTATACACGTTTTAGTGGAGGCTTTCCGGGTTGGACTCCGATCGTCCCGTGGTTTTCACCCATTCGGGTTTCCACGTAAAAATTCTCGTGCACTATTTTTATTTTGCTTCTTGTGTTTGCATATCCGCTAAAACGCTCGCGCAGGTGCTCTCGCCGAATTAATTTGCAGGTGCTCTGGTCGGGTTTGCGCGCTCTCAAACCCAACAAGTGGTATCAGAGGTAGGTTTATTGTCAGAGCAGTCATCGGGCTGACCTATTTGGGATTCGAGACGAGCCGATCGGATATTTCGGGTTAGTGATCGGGTGCGGTAGGTGACGACCATTGGTCCGCTCCCTATCCTCTTTGATTCCTTTCTTGGAAATAGTCGGCTCATAGAACTGAGGTCAGTCCGATCAGTGACAGAGCATGATGGAGTCTACATCAGGTTCAGGCTCCGAGCAAATGGTGAAACTAAACGGCGCGAACTACCACCAATGACATTTATTGATGGAGGATTTGATATATGTGAAGGGTTGGCATGCTCCTGTCTTTGAGGAGATGCCAAAGGACACGGATCCGGCGAAATGGAAGGTGGAGCATCGGAAGCTGTGTGGGTTTATCAGACGTTTCGTGGAGCCGAACGTCTACAACCACGTCGCGAGCATCGTTGACGCAAAAATTCTCTGGAAGACGTTGGAGACGTTACATGCAAAGAGTACTGGCATCAATAAATTATATCTGCTAAAGAAGTTGGGGGAGTTCAGATACAGAGAGGGATCCCCCATCTTGGATCATGTGAACGAGTTCCAGGGTATTATTGACCGTCTCACTGCTATGAAGGTGACCTTCGAGGATGAGGTCAATGCATTGTGGCTGTTGAAGTCTCTTCCAGACTCTTGGGAGATGATCAGAGTTCCTTTGATCAACTCTTCTCCCGGTGGCATCATCACTATGGAGATCGCAAGAAGTGGCATCTTAAACGAGGAGGTGCGAAGAAAATCATAAGGGATATCAGGCTCTTCTTCACGAGCTGATGTTCTCTACACTGAGCCCAGAGGAAGAGGAAGGAGCAAGAGTAGAGGAAGGAAGAGCGAGAGAAGCCAAAGTAGGGGGAAGTCGAGATCCCGCTACCAGAATGTGGAGTGTCACTACTGCCACAAGAAAGGTCATATTCAGAAGTTTTGCTACACTCTGAAAAATGACCAGAAGAAGAAGGGGATTGACACTGAGAGCAAGGATGAGGGTCACACGGCAGCCACCGTCTCGACTGAGGAGGACGACGTCATCATTGTTGGCGACGACGTCACAGCTGCACTTGCATGTGACGACCGATGTTGGATCGTTGATTCTGGAGCCTCTGCGCATGTCTCCCACAATAGGGAGTTATTTGCCACTTACACCACTCATGACTGTGGGTTGTTAAGGATGGGCAATGGCGATACGTCCAAGGTACTTGGGCGTGGAGACATGCACTTGAAGACGAGTACTGGAGCCCTACTAGTTCTGAGGGATGTGCGACATGTGCCAGATATTCGCTTCAATCTGATATCTGTTGGCAGACTTGGAGACGAAGGACACTTGAGTGTCTTTGGAGGAGACTTCTGGAAGCTGATCAGGGGATCTCTTGTGATGGCCAGAGGTTATAGAGATTCTGGCCTGTATTACATGGAGGGGAGGCCTGAAGCTGCTGAGGCCAACTCCGTCAGGGATGAGGCATCCACCTCCTTATGGCATAGGAGGCTGGCACATATTAGCCAGAAGGGTTTGGGATGCCTGACGAAGAAGAAGTTGATCAGTGATATTTCTGGTGATCACTTGGAGAGGTGTGACCACTGTATGGCTGGGAAACAGAACATGATTTCATTCCGCAGCCACACGTCCACCAGGAGATCAGAGCCGTTGGAGCTTGTTCACACCGATGTGTGCGGACCACTGAATGTCCACACTAGAGGAGGAGCATCATACTTCGTCACTTTCATTGACGACCATTCGAGGAAGCTTTGGGTCTATGCTATCAAGACCAAAGATCAGGTCCTCGATACCTTCAGGAGATTCCACGCTGAGGTAGAGAGACAGTCTGGGAAAAGGCTGAGATGCATCAGGTCCGACAACGGGGGAGAGTATATTGGCCCGTTTGACGAGTGCTGCAGGGACCATGACATCAGACATGATAAGACACCGCCAAAGACGCCGCAGCTGAATGACGTAGCTGAGAGGATGAATCAGACACTGATGGAGAGGACTCGGTGCATGCTATCTGAGTCGAAGCTGCCAGGGATGTTTTGGGGCGAGGCTCTTCTTACTGCAGCGCATGTCATCAACCTCTCACCGAGTTCAGCTCTTCAGGAGGATGTCCCAGATAGGATCTGGTATGGGAAAGACCCCTCTTACAGTCACTTGCGGGTATTTGGCTGCAAAGCCTTTGTGCACGTCCCCAAGGACGAGAGATTGAAGTTGGATTCGAAGACTCGCCAGTGTATTTTTTTGGGGTACGGCTACAGTGGAGAGTTTGGGTACAGGTTCTTTGATCCAGTTGAGAAGAAGCTTGTACGTAGCCGGGATGCTGTGTTCTGTGAGGATCAGACTGTTGGTGATCCTGAGGGGACTGTTGAGTTGGAGGTTGACTCTCGTGCTGCTGCAGAGTCACCTATGGTTGGAGCTGATGATACTGAGGAGGCTACTGAGCCTGAGCCAGCACAGGGTACTGATACCCTTCCTGATCATGATATCACCACTGATGGTGAACCAGGAGTCGCTGAGGACATTGCTGATGATGTGCCTACACCGGCCCCTGAGCCTGCCTTGCGGAGATCAGATCGTGCCAGACACCCGTCCGCTAGATACTCTGCTTCAGATTTCATACTGTTGACTGATGCGGGGGAGCCTGAGAGCTATGACGAGGCTGTGGAGAGTGCTGAGAAGCGCCAGTGGATGGCTGCTATGCAGGATGAGATGCAGTCGCTGCAGAAAAATCACACATATGACCTGGTGAGATTGCCTAAGGGCAAGAAGGCCTTGAAGAATCGGTGGATTTTCAGGGTGAAGCAGGGAGATTCCTCCACACCTCCCATATACAAGGCCAGGCTAGTGGTGAAGGGTTTTGGACAACGACAGGGCGTCGACTTCGATGAGATCTTCTCACCTGTGGTGAAGATGTCATCTATTCGTGTTGTCCTTGACCTCGCTGCGAGGCTTGATTTGGAGATTGAGCAGATGGACGTCAAGACCGCCTTTCTGCATGGCGATCTTGACGAGGAGCTATACATGGAGCAGCCTGAGGGCTTCAGTGTTAGAGGGAAGGAAGGTCTGGTGTGCCGCTTGCAGAAGAGTCTATATGGCCTGAAGCAGGCCCCGCGACAATGGTATAAGAAGTTTGATTCTTTCATGGGGGAGATCGACTTCAGGAGGAACACCCTTGACCACTGCGTGTGCATCAAGCAGTATGCTCCAGAGGATTTCATCATTCTGCTACTGTATGTGCACGACATGTTGATCGTCGGGAGGAACTCTGCTCGCATTGCTGAGTTGAAGAGACAATTGAGTTCTACTTTTGAGATGAAGGATCTGGGTGCTGCGAAGACCATTTTGGGGATGCACATTCGCAGAGACAGGGGAGCCAGGTTACTCTGGTTATCACAGGAGCGGTACATCCGCAAAGTGCTGCAGAGATTTGATATGGATCAGGCGAAGAAAGTGAGCGTGCCTCTTGCAGCTCACTTCAGGCTCACCGCTGATCAATGCCCCAACACACCCGAGGAGATTGAGGCGATGCAGAAGATTTCGTATGCATCTGCAGTTGGGAGTCTTATGTACGCGATGGTGTGTACTCGTCCAGACATTGCGCATGCAGTTGGGACCGTTAGTAGATTTCTCTCCAATGCTGGGAGAGAGCATTGGAGCGCAGTGAAGTGGATTCTGAGATACCTGCAGAGGACGTCCTACTTGACGCTGAGATTTGGGGACAGTGAGCCAGAGCTACTGGGCTACACTGATGCAGATATGGCTGGAGACGTCGATTCCCGGAGGTCGACGTCCGGGTACTTGATTCTGTTTGCAGGGGGAGTTGTCTCGTGGGCGTCGAGACTGCAGAAGTGTGTTGCACTGTCTACCACGGAGGCTGAGTTCATTGCCGTTACTGAGGCTGGGAAGGAGTTGCTTTGGATGAAGAGGTTCATCAAAGAACTTGGATTCACTCAGGACCGATACACACTCCTGTGTGACAGTCAGAGTGCAATTCATTTGGGGAAAAACCCCACCTTTCACTCGAGGTCCAAGCACATTGATACGCGGTATCATTGGATACGCGACATTCTGGAGCAGAAAGAGCTGGACTTGCAAAAAGTGCACACTGATGACAACGGAGCAGATATGCTCACGAAGCCAGTGCAAAGGGGGGAAATTCGAACACTGCTTGAGAATCGCCGGGATGGCGGTTTCCTCCTCATCGATGTGAAGGGGGAGAGTTGTTGGGGTGTGGTTCCCATCCGATGCGGAGAAAACCACCGGGCTCGTGCGTAACGAGTTCGTGACGCATGATGTAATTATTTTTCCTCTCCTCGCGACTCACGCAAAGAGCCGCAAGTCAACTTCGCCGGCTACGCTTTTTCTTCATCCTCTACACGAAGAAAAATTGTATATATATATATATAGTCAAAAAGGCTATCATAGCCTTTGACATTTGTTACCATGAATGTCAGAAAGAAAGAAAAAAAGAGAGAGAGAAAGGGAGAGAGAGGGATTTGTTTCCTTCTCTCCCACGTGAAGAAAAGGAAAATGAGGAATTTACGGCAAGAGAAGGAGAGGTCAGCTTCCGCTATAAATATAGCCATCAAGCTCTCGACAGGAGAGCGGAAAAACACAGAGCAGAGAAGCGAAGGAATCAGAGCTACGTACAAGAGCTCAGAAGTTCTCGCGTTCGCCGAAGTTGCGGCGTACGAAGGAGGAGCGTCGAGCTTGCGGCATCCGTGGAGTAGTGCCGCCGACGCTAAAGTTGGTGCTGACGGCCGTTGTCGGCCGCAGGAAGGAGGACCGTGACCGACTCTGTTCGGGTCAAAGGGCAGCTTCGCTGCAGACTCATTTTGGAAACACGCAAGTTACGCGCAAACTACATCAGAGAGGATTTTGATCTGTCTCGATAATTACTGTGGTAACTTGTATTTATTTATTTGTGTAGCGAAGTGGAGGTGATCCTTTGTGGATCAAGGAGGGAAAGCCTGTAAATTTTTTGCGTATATTTTATACACGTTTTAGTGGAGGCTTTCCGGGTTGGACTCCGATCGTCCCGTGGTTTTCACCCATTCGGGTTTCCACGTAAAAATTCTCGTGCACTATTTTTATTTTGCTTCTTGTGTTTGCATATCCGCTAAAACGCTCGCGCAGGTGCTCTCGCCGAATTAATTTGCAGGTGCTCTGGTCGGGTTTGCGCGCTCTCAAACCCAACACTCTTCTCCCAAAATGAGGTAATCAACCCCCCCCCCCCCCCCCCCCCCATCATATTCTTTTCCTCCCAAAATATTTCCTGTACCAAGCAGAGGTTGTGATCTGGTCCCGTGAGATTTGATACTAAAACTATGACATGATGACTCTGGGTTGGATTTGGTAGGATGGTGATATTGACATCTAAACAAGCATATGCAACCTTTTATAGTAATGTTTGTTCACAATCAGTACTCTAGTTGGAGTTGGTTATAGGTTTGCATATCAGGAACTCAAAAATCGACCAGTCTCTCCACTTTTGATCGGTTTCGACGAAACAACCTCTTTTTACAAGTTTTTAAATATTTCTTTTGATCAGTATTATACTTTTTTTTTCATCAACAAATGTTTAAATATTTTTTTTTTTGCATTTATATTGGTCTGCATATAACAATTTTATCTACGTATAGCCTATTTTGAATTAATATTATTTGTATATAGCCAAACATGATCTATATATAACAATTCCCATTAAAAATCTTTTAAAAATGAGGCACTCCTTGGTTTGGGAGAGACATATGCAAGTGATGAGGTTGAGTCGCTCCGCCGTGAGGGCGTCCCCACTTAGAGAGATCGAGTCCCAAACCACAATCAAGATCCGCCCCACCCACAGAATATCACCGTTACGCATAGATTTCATCCGCACGGAGGCGCGCAGAGGAGAGACATTCCACGCCACACCCAGTGAGAGTCTTCCCAAATCCGAGCCCGCTACAATTACCTTTTAGAGGCAATTGTCAGTCGTCCGGCGCCGCTTGTGCCGGCGTTCCCCATTTTGAGTAGATGAGAGTTTTTTTGTGGGAAAAAATGGATAAAGAAAAAAAACAGGAAAAGAAAAGAAAAAAAACATCGTCGAACAAAACCCCACCTCTTTTTCCACTCGTCGTCCTCTTCTCTTTCCCCCCCTCGTGCTTGATCCTCCGAGTCCCGCCCTCTCCCTCGTCTCTAATACTCCCAAGTAGCCGCTCTCCAGCGCACCTGGGTTTTTGCTGAAACCCTAGCCCCTCCCCACCATGGACCAACTACAGACGGAGCTCGATTTTCACGTCACGGACTTCGTCCATCAGATCGAGCAGCCCGGGACACCGACGGAGCTCTCTTCGCATAACGGCGATGCCGAGAACGGGGAATCTGCGCCGGGATTCTCCGGCGATGTAGCTCCTGTTTCGGATCCCGCGGACGAAGTGGCCTTGGCAGAAGAGGTGTCAGCGAGTACGGAGGTGGAGGATACGGCCGCGTTGCCGGTGGCTGCGGCGGGTAGTGTCCCAGTGAAACGGAAGCGCGGGCGACCGCGCAAGAATCCGGAGGCACGGGCGGCGCCGCTGGTGAAGAAGAAGGAGACGGAGAATGTCTGTTTCGTTTGCTTCGACCCTACTAATCCGAATCTCGTATCCTGCAGTAGGAGGTTTCCTGTCATCATTTACTTCGACCGGGCATAGCTCTCTTATCTCTTTTATCTATATCGCTTGTTTTGACGTGCTATTTTTATTGCAGGGGTTGCTACAAAGCTTATCACCCTGCTTGTGTCAATCGGGACGAGGATTTCTTCCGCTCCAAGGTCAAATGGAACTGTGGTAGGATCCTTATTGCCCTCTCTGCTAGTTCAATATTTGCATTATCTATCTGCTTTGCATTTCTTTCTTCCATTGATGTGCGGGCATGTATTTGTGCTAGATGGGGTGGGGTGATTCGATAGACTCTCACGTAGTTGGAAATGGAGAGTGCTTTTTAGCTTGAAAAGGCGCTTTGCTGCAGAATACAGGGACCTTGTTTAGTTAATGGCACTATTGCTAGTAGATAGACATGAAAGAGATTTCTACACTTGATTGTTTGTCATTCCAGTTTATAAAATTTCAGGGATTGCCCCATTGATGGAAGTTATAGTTTGAAAACCACATTATCTTTTGATGGGGGATCAACGTGATTTTGGAGCATGAGTTAATGGGAACGTTCATGGCTGATTTGTCACTCGTCATATTTGGCCACCAAATGGACGCTCTGTGTCCACAGTCATGTTCAGAGCGACATTTCCATATTTTAATATATATTTGTTTATTCTTGGTCATAGATTTTGCATCTTCCTCAATCCGCCGGCCATACATGGTACCGATTTCGCCACGCTAGCTGCTGGCTTCTAGATAAATTCTATGATTATCTCTAGTGTTTTACTTGTATTTCCTTGCTAGTCGCTCCTCTCCCATGCCCTAATCCTCCATCATCCGACCCCTACAACAACAACCAACCCTCAAAACAATTTCCTTGCTACTCTCTCCATACTCCTTGGTTAAGACTCACCCTGTCATTCTTGCTTTAAACCACCCCCTCCACAAGTCCTGTACAACAGATGCGCCATTTCCTGTTGTTGTTCCTGCATTTGATCGCCCCCTATCAAGCAATTTGATCCCTCCCGAGTCAGCTGCCCCTCTCCTAGTCACTCCTCAATGTAGCTGCCCCATGTATAGGCCAACTACAGACTTGGCTGGCCATTCCATCCTCCTTAAAACCCTGGACGAACCCCCAAATAGCCCCTAACTCCTATCCAACACCCCTAGTTCACCACAACCCTAATAATCCTCCTTCTCTTCCTTCCACTGCCCCAATTAGCCCCTAACTCATGTCCAACACCCCCTAGTTCACCACAATCTTAATAATCCTCCTTCTCTTCCTTCCACCGCCCAAATTAGTCACCACTCACTATCCCCCTTGTAGCCGTATACTCCTCCGGACAACAACCATACATCACCACGATCACCAAACTTCACCTACGGCCCCGTATGCTCCTCCGGACAACAACCATACATCTCCAAGATCATCAGACCTCGCATATGGCCCATACTCTAGTGAGTTCTATTTTTTTTGCTGCATTGTTATACAGATCAGAACACTTGTATGATTATGGATGCATATCTATGTTAGTGTCTTTATTTATTGAGTAAGTATGACTTGTATGACCTATTCTTATTGCATATTTAATTTACAACTCTCTTATCGGAAATGAGCCGAACTTGCTTGCTTTTACAGTTGTCTATGAATCACTTGTGCTAATTGCTAATGTCCTCCATTATGAATTGCAAAACATTATCAGATTTAATCTTGTTTGAATACATCATTCTAGGTTGTTAGGTTTATTTTCCCCGACACTGCACTTAGGGTTTGCATCATCTAGAGGTCCACTCACACATCCCTACCCTACATTAGATTTGGTATCTTAGTCCAAGGTCAGGGACACATTTTTACTTTGTGTTGGTAGGGTATTTAGAGGACTCATGTCATGTTTGGTCTTAGTTTGTTTTACACAGTAGTACAATCTATAAGTTCATTTATAGCAGGTGATCATCACTACCCTCTCCTCTACTTAAGAAAAGTCAGTCTATGCTCGATCCCATAGAGCTCTTGCGGATAGATCTTTGTATTATTATGATGATCGTCATTGCTTCAGTTCTGATTTTTAAGCATCATATTGATCCATTGACACGATTTGATTTTGCTATAGGCGATTACCACGATAAATATCATGGATTTAATAAATAATAAATTTATGAGGACGACATTACCTTTAGATTTAGGCCAGATGTGCCATCGTTTTATGGTCAATTCGACGTAAACAGAATTTATGGTTTGCATCAAAAACATTGATTATTATTTTGGTTTCTATGAGATATCATAAGAGCATCGCGATAGACTTGCTAAGATAAACCTTCAGGATCCGGTTAAGTATTATTAGTTTGGCCCGAGTCTTTGCCTCATATCCCGATGAATAGACATGAGGTGAGAGTCAAAGAAGAAATATCGTTTTGCATCCCATGAATGTTAGCTCCTTAATCAATTATATACCATGCGACAACAAGAGACTTTGTCCGCTGCCGATTGTATGACTTGATTCAACGAGCTTGTCATGAGGATCGATATTCAGGAGGAGCCCGTCCGTGATCCCCTTCCGGTATCATTCTGCGCTTTGCACAGAGATTCATCTAGAGTTGACTCTCGACCCCTTAGAGGATTTCTTCCACTCCAAGGCCAAATGAAAATACGGTACCATCCTTATGCCCCGCTACTAGTTCAATATTTGTCCATCTCCTTTGCATTTCTTCATTTGATGTACCGGTGTGTGTCTGTGCTAGGTGGGATGTGGTGATTCGCTGGACCCTCGCATAGTTGGAAATGGACACTACATTTTAGTTTGCAAAGGTTTTTACTGCAGAATACAAAGACCTTTTTTGGTTTAACAACAGAGATTTCTACATTTGATTATTTGTTGTTCCAGTTCAGAAAATTTCAGTGATTGCCTGATTGATGCGAGTTTTCTTTTGAAAACCACATTACCTTTGTTATAAACTTATAATGGCATTAAAACGGGACTTCACACAAAATGCAATCATTTATTCACAGAAATTTAAATCTAGAGTTAGATCTGAATTTTATCTCATGCTTTAATGGGGAAGTTCTTGTTGGAAATTGGGTATGCTGAATATTTGGTCCTTAGCATCTCTACAATTTCTACAATCTCTTCCACTCCAACGCTGCTTGAACAAATAAGCCTTCCTGAAGCTCTACTATCCTCCATCGCCAGCATGTGAGTAGAAACAACATTATTTATATGCACAAATCCTATCGTCGTGTTTGAATACGAAGCAATATCTCCTTTCATCAACAAAAGTATCATTAGAAGAGTACTCGTGGGTTGCGGTGTAAGCAAAGGACTGCCTACATACGATGGGTTCACTACCACGAGATCTAGGCCATTCTCCTCTGCAAATTTCCAGGCTTCTTTTTCTGCTATTGCCTTTCCATACGCATACCAAAGGTTGAATCTCTTCCAGTACTCGGTGTCGCTCCAATGCGATTCATTGAGAGGGGAGAGTGAAGTAGAATCATGGCGATATCTTATAGCAGAGCAGGAGGAGGTGAGCACAACACACTTGATCGAGCGGTCTTGAACGCAGGATTTGAGCACATTCATGGTGCCTCCGAGGGCTGGTTCAATCAATGTTTCCTGAATATTACTGTCGGAAAAACATGGCAAGCGGTGTGGAAGACGCCATCAACACCGTCCACGGCCTCGTCGAAGCTCCCCTTCACCATTAGAGCCGCTTTCATCAGCTTAACCTCTCATTAGCTCCATCCATGCCCCACAGAAATCAAACCTTCCCTTCATCTTCTGGGTCTCTTACTGTGGCTCGAACTTGGTGGCCTCTGACGACCAGCTCCTTCACCAGGTAGGCGGTTATGAAACCAGTCCCGCCGGTGACGCAGTACTCCGACACCCCTCTCAACCACCGATGAGCTGGTACTTCACCGGGTGAGGGGCGACGGTAAGAGTGGAGTTAGGAAGGTTATGTGAGAAGAAGAAATGACTGTCAGATCTGAAGATACGCTGCCGGAATAGGAGACCTCTGAACGGGATGGACGAGAAGAAGGCTTATAACAAACTTGATATAAAAAAATATGTTCCTCCAGACGGGAGAGGACAAAACCTGGCGCAGACGGGAGAGGATGGGGCTGCTCGAACTCATCGAAGAAGGGAAAACAAGAGGAGAGGGGCAACCGAGCAGCAACTAGCAACGATCGGATGGAGCAGCAGCTAGCGGAGAGCCTTCCGGCGGTGAAGAGACGCACAAGCCAACGTCGGAGGCGAGAGCAGCCGCTGTCACATACGACCAGAAGAAGTAAAAGGCCAGTCGACGATACCGCAGACGTGTGGAAGGAGATATCCGTTCCTGTCTCTGGAATCAGACGTCTCTGGAATCAGACGATGGTTCCGTCGACGGGAGCGGGGGGAGAGTCGCTAGGCGTGAGCACTACAGTTGACTGGTGATTAAAAACGAAAGGTGGAAGCAGAAAAAAATGGCTCACGGGAATAAAATTAGGGTTCCAGAGGCGAGGAAATATTAACCTAGTCCTGATACCATGTTGCAAACTAGAAAACACAATAGATAGATGATTTTATTTTTCCACATAGGGGATATTTAAAGCATTACACGAGACTCTTAAAGATGGACAGACAATGTGGGACTAAATCCAACTACTACTAACAAATCTAATAAACCGACATTGCTTGATATTTCCATCAGTTTCACTTGATTGTTTTCTTAATTTTTTTAGTAATGACATGTAGTAATCTCATAAGGCATGTAAGTAAACTAATATGAAACCTACCGGTGATTTTTAAGACATTTAAGCCAAAGTGCAGCATTGTTATGTGCCAAGATTCCACTCCGTTAGGTCTATGGGTAACATTGTTATGATGCCAAGGTTTCATTCTGTTGTGTCTATCTTTTTATTTTGATTTTAGGCGTATGCTATGAAGGTATTGGAATGATGATGCACTATTGAACTAAATAAATCACAGAATTACAATTTGTAAATTTCCTTAGTCTATCATTTGAAAGCAAATTTTGAGTTATTTCCATCCCATCTATGAAACCAAATCCAAATTTTCTTGCCTCCAAAGTTCCTCCAACAGTCCTCTTTTAATTAATATTTGATATCGATGACAAATTCATGACATTGCTTGGCAGATATTTTTTGGTAGTTGCAATTCTTCATGAATGTTGTTTCTTTAGTAGTAACTGCATATTATGTTTGGCTGCTGAAAAATGGACACATTTTTTTTGTATAACAGGTTGGCATATGTGCAGCAATTGCCAAAAAGCTGCTCATTATATGTGCTACACATGCACAACATCTTATTGCAAAGAATGCATCACTGATGAAAGTAAATATGTTTCTGTCAGAGGAACTTATGGGTTTTGTCAGAGCTGCTATAACACTGTGACTCTGATAGAGCAAAACAAGCTTGCCTTTGAGAATAAGGTCTGTTCTTTCATATCGAGAACTAGCTTATAAGTATATTTACATATACATGGGGAAATCAGTGATTTTCCAACAAATTTGTGATTTAGTGAATTAAAAGAATAATAACATTACTTGTGACCGTTGAGATAGGTAATTGTTGCATATTTTTATTCTAGGAGAATACTTCAAATGACGTAATGGTGCCAAATTCAGAATTAATGCGGTCATTCTATCTGTACAATCTTTCTATTCACTTTTACTTCGATTTATTTAAAATATATATTCAAGGTTATTTATGCACAAAGGGACCCCGTGTAACATCAGATAGAGCGTCTATATATATGTCTACCAGTCTCTATATATACGATCAGTCCGTCACAGGGGACCTCCGTGCCCCGTACGACAGTATGCTTGCCGTTCACTATCCCCCTGCGTAGTGTGGCGACATCTGTATTTTTGGCAGTGGCTCAATGTTTTTTCGGCATGGAGGATTTGAGCAGCGAGCGTACTGTCGCGCGGGGCATATGGGTCCCATGTCCACACATCTCTTTTTGTTTTAAAGTTTTTTTTGGAATTTTTCAACCCAAGATAAAGTTATGAAATTGTTTTTAAATAATTCTACATACATGTATAAATTTAAATATTTTTAAAATTAATTTCGTATAAATAAGTTTTAAGTTTTTTTTTTAAAATTTGTGGGAAATCATTAAAAGTGGAACTGATGCATGGGGAGAGTCAATGCTGTCATGGTAACAGACAGGAGTACAAATGGAAGCAAAATCAAAATATGCCAGCTTCATACAAAATGGAGTTTATGGAAGTAAAATCACCTAATATTTTATCACCAAATCTCATGCAACTCCTATGCTGCATGCAAATTTGTTTTTTAAATATATACTAGCAGTCTCGCATGGGCTACTCCCATACTCTACTGCTCGTGCTAATGGGCTCACTCATCTGTGGGTTGCGAACGGGCTTCGCTTGTCCGCGCGGATGGGCTCAACCAAATACTTGAGAGGACAATTGCCAGGCTGAGAATACTAAATAGCACAAAAATCATTCCAATTATAAACTAAATAGCACAAAAATCATTCCAATTATAAACTAAATAGCACAAAAATCATTCCAATCATAAACTAAATAGCACAAAAGTCATTCCAATCATAAACTAAATTGCACAAAAATCATTCCAATCATAAATTTGACTTACCTGATTAGTAAGCTGAAGAAACAAAAATCAAAGGGGCATCAATGCGTTATATATAGGTCATCAAATCTTAGTATGCTAGTATATCATCCCAATGATAATTTTGAATTTTTTCTTATAGTGTGCTCGTTTTTGACAGGATCTGCATCTACTTTATTTGCATCCGCCCGAGTAAATCCCTCCTTTTTTTTACTTGCCATGAAATAGATCCAAGTAGTTTGTTTTTCTTTTGTTTATTATTAGATATTTTGGTATAAAATATTCCTATTATTATTATTATTATTATCAATCACTGCTAGTATCATGCAAAAGTTAACAGTGCGACAAACTCATGGCTGTGGTGGAGTCCATATGAGCCCATAGGCAAGTCCACGAGGGAGAAATTCTAGCTGTGATGAGTTCCAAATCTAGGCAATCTTAGGGCATTCTCTTCATTTAAATATGTAGCAAAACTCGTATCTATGGAAAGAACCTAGATTTGCATTATATTTTGGTTGGGTTGCATGGGACTAGTAACAACTGAAAAGCTATGTTCAAAATGAGAAATGTACTTGCAAATGTTTCAAAATATGTTCAATAAATCTTGATTATTTCTCAATGGCACGTCCATTGTTAGGTTGACCTTGTTCCAGCTGGGGGTTTTGCTTATTCCTTGAATTTGCAAAAGTGCATTGATGTGTGTTTTTAATGTAAATCGATGATATAATAGATTTGTTGAAAGGTAAAATCGTATATTTGGAATAAGGGGTGATCTCCTTTATATATAGGAGAGGCTACTAGGGGTGTGCAAAAATAATCGAAGAACCGAGAACCGGACCGGAACTAAACCGAACTGAATGATTTGGGTCGGTTCCAAATAAGTTCGGTTCGGGTCCGGTTTTCATAATACCAGAACCGACAATTTGGTTCGGTTCCTGGTTCCAAGGGTCGAGTACCCAGAACCGACCCGAGAACTGAATATCAATGCTAAAAATAAATATTTTGAAACAACTATTATAGTCATATCACTTGATACGAGAAAATAATTGAGAATATAGTCGTATGACTAAAGAGAATAAGTATTGTACTCATGTAGTTGTATGACTTCAATATTATAGAGAATCATGATACAATTATTTTGAGACATTGATAATTATATTACAAATAATCATGAGTTGAAAGAAACATTTTTTTAATTATTTTGAGGCATAGGTAGAACCGAGAACCGAACCGGAACCGAACCGAAGCAAGTGGTTCGGATCCGGTTCTATACTTTAGGACCGTGGGTCGGTTCCGGTTTCAAAAGTTTGGAACCGAACATACATGAGTCGGTTCTTGGTTTTGGGTGAAACCGAACCGAACCGCTCCGAGTTGCACCCCTAGAGGCTACAATGAGTACAATAGTAAATACAAAAATATTAAACTATGTTTAAAATATTAAACACCACTAATCTAACACTCCCCCTCAAGTTGGGCGTGTGATGTCTTTCATGCCCAACTTGCATATAAGCCTATCAAAGGCTCGAGAGCCTAATCCTTTGGTGAGAACATTCGCAAGCTGTTGACCAGACGAGACAAACGGTGTGCTCACAACACCTCTTTCAATGTTCTCTTTGATGAAGTGACGATCAAACCTTGACATGTTTTGTGCGATCGTGTTGGACTGGGCTGTGAGCAATACTGATAGCTGCTTTACTGTCACAGTAGAGTCTCATAGGATCATTATGTTTCATTCCAAGATCATTCAGGAGAGATCGGATCCAAAGACCTTCGCAGATTCCATGCGCCATCGATCGAAATTCTGCCTCAGCGCTTGATCTGGCCACCACGTGTTGTTTCTTACTTCGCCAGGTAACCAAGTTTCCTCCAACAATCGAGTAATATCCAGATGTAGACCTCCGGTCATCAGCCGATCCTGCCCAGTCGCCATCGCTGTACACTTTAACATTTAATTCTTTATTCGGAGAAAGCATGATACCCTTCCCTGGAGAGGATTTGAGATATCGAAGAATCCCGTGAGCAGCTTCCAAGTGCCTGGTTTTGGGTGAATGCATAAACCGGCTTATGACACCAACATCACACGTGATATCAGGACGAGTATGAGCCAAATAAATGAGACACCCAATCAGTCGTTGAAAACCAACAATATCCTCCACCGGAACACCATTATCCTTTCTTAGCCCATGGTTGGCTTCAATAGGGGTGTCAGACTGTCAGCAGGACGACACCCACTCATTCCAGATGACTGAAGTAAATCCAAGGTGTATTTCCTTTGGGAGATGAATATTCCATGCTTAGAACGAGCAACTTCAATCCCCAAGAAGTATCAGAGATCTCCAAGGTCCCTTACATCGAATTCCTCTGTCAGCCTCTGTTTGAGCTTTGCAATCTCTATAGTGTCATCACCTGTTATAACAATATCATCAACATAGACGATGAGGGCAGTGACTCTACCCTGCACGTGCTTTATGAACAGGGTGTGATCTGCGTGGCTTTGGGAGTATCCAAAACTCACCATAGCCTTATGGAATCGTCCAAACCATGCCCGAGGAGACTGCTTCAGGCCATACAAAGCCTTTTTAAGCTTGCACACTTTACCTTCAGAACCTCCTGGGGTAAACCCTGGTGGTAAAGACATATACACTACTCCCTATGCAGAAAGACATTCTTTACATCCAACTGGGACAAGGTCCACCCTCTGCAGACCGCACATGAGAGAAACACACGTATAGAGTTCATCTTTGCCACAGGCGCAAAGGTTTCCTGATAATCAATTCCCATAGTTTGAGTATAACCTCTAACAACTAATCAAGCCTTGTACCACTCAACTAGCCAAAAAGAAATCAACGAAACAATTACACTAATGAGCCAAACTACCCAAAACAAATATGAATTGTTCTCACAATATTCAATACAATAAATAAATAAACACATGACGATTACTCACATTGCAATGGAGATACAATAGTAGGCAGTTGATGGTGGACGACTGCTCTGTGGAATTGAAGTCGGTTGCAGGAATCATTGATGAGGCGGATCTCGATCGGAAAACAAATGTGGACTAGGCTGGAAATGGTGTATGCTGAGATGGGGTGGAGGAAAATAGGCCTTAGGCCGGCTGTTTTCAAGGGAGGAGATGTAGGGGTTGGTTGCTTCCAATGGAGTGGAATATGGCCTGAGTGAAGGCTCCAGGAGAAGAGATTTATATGTGTGTGTGTGCGGGGGGGGGGGGGGGGGGTGTTCAAGGAGGGGGAAGAGGGGCTTGCCGTTGCTTGGTATGGTGGAAGGGGAGAACAATGGTTGGTGGTTGAGCTGGAGGATTAGGGAGCAGTCTTGCAGTGGAAGTCGATGACAACGAAAGAGCTCGCAGGCAATGAGATGTAAGGAGCAACACTTTTCGATCGAGATGAGGGCGATCGTCAGTCTGGACGGAGGAGAGGTGGATGTGGAGCGGTTCTGGATGAGTCGATGGAGAGAGGCGAGCGGCTTCCGTCGATGAAGATGGAAGTGAACAGTCACATGGGCGGTTTTCTTTTTCGTGGATGAAGATAACTGTGGACTTTAATGGATCGTGGGATAGCTTCACGGGAACATTACAGGAAAAAAACAGAAAAAGAAATCGGAAATTGAAAAGAAGCCGGGACGTTGCACCCTGGGTCTCGCGGCGTCGCACCATGAATGATTGCTGGTCTGGAATCTATCACAAAACTCAACAATCAATGAAATGAGAACATCCGCCTCTATTTATAACTAGAAAGGCGGTTGAGCACCCGGCGTGAACGACTATGATCATCCGTTACGCCCGGTGTCTTAAAACACTAAATACAACAACAACAACACTCAAGCCTTTATCCCACCATAGTGGGGTCGGCTATATGGATCCTCTGTCGCCATTGCGCCCTATCTTTAAGCATAGTCTCATTAATGCCTAAGTACATCATGTCTTTCTTTATAGTTTCATTCCAAGTCTTTTTTGGTCTACCCCTCCCCCGTTTAACATGTCTAGTGACTAAACTCTCACAACGCCTAACAGGTGCCTCTAATGGTCTCCTATGTACATGTCCAAACCATCTTAAACGAGCTTCTCGCATCTTCTCTACAATTGGCGCCACTCCTATCTTATCCCTGATACATTCATTCCTAATTTTATCCAGTCTCGTGTGACCACACATCCACCTAAGCATTCTCATCTCCGCGACTCCCATTTTTTGCTCGTGTACACCATTCACTGCCCAACACTCAGAACCGTAGAGCATTGCAGGCCTAATTGCAGTACGGTAAAACTTGCCTTTAAGTTTTAGTGGTACTTTACGATCACATAGGATCCCAGACGCGCCTCTCCACTTCAATCAACCTGCTTGGATTCTATGAATCACATCTTTATCTACACCTCCATCTTTTTGAATTATCGATCCCAGATATTTAAAGCACTCACTGCGGGAAATATCTTGGTCACCCAATTTAATGACGGAGTCATCTGACCTTCTTGCACTACTAAATTTAAGCTCTATATACTCTGTCTTTGTCCTGCTCAACCTAAAACCCTTCTTTTCTAAAGTGTCTCGCCAAGATTCCAGTTTCGCGTTTACACCCTCACGCGTCTCATCGACCAAAACAATATCATCTGCAAATAATAAACACGAAGGTATTGCTTGTTGGATATGTCCGGTGAGCTCATCTAAGATAAGGGTAAAAAGGTAAGGGCTTAAAGCTGACCCTTGATGTAAGCCAACAACGATAGGGAATTCCTGTGTTAATCCTCCAGATGTCCTCACCCTGGTCACTGAATTTGTATACATATCTTTGATTACGTCAATGTATGATACATTTACACCTTTCTTTTCTAAGACTCTCCACAAGACCTCTCTTGGAACCCTATCATACGCCTTCTCCAGATCGATAAACAACATATGCAAATCTTTTTGTCTTTCCCGATAGTTGTCAATGAGTCTCCTCAAGAGATGTATAGCTTCCATGGTTGACCTCCCTGCCATGAATCCAAATTGATTCTCTGAGATGCTAGTCTCTCGTCTAACTCGTCTCTCTATTACTCGTTCCCATAGTTTCATAGTATGACTCATTAATTTAATTCCCCTGTAATTGACACAATTTTGTATATCTCCTTTGTTCTTATACAAAGGTACCAAAATACTTTCTCTCCATTGGTTTGACATCCTTTTTGTCTTCAGTATCTTATTGAAGAAACTTGTAAGCCATAAAATTCCTTCCCTCCCTAAGCATTTCCATACTTCAATGAGTATATCGTCTGGTCCAACCGCCTTTCCATTTTTCATCTTCTTCAGAGCGTCATCTATCTCTGATGCTTGAATTTTACGATAAAAAGTTATGTCTCTATACTCCTCCGATTTACTTAACTCTTCCAAGTTCAGTTCATTATCTTTTCCTTCATTGTATAGTTGATAAAAGTATCTTTTCCATCGCTCCTTAATAGCCACATCATCCGTCAAAACCGTATCTGTTTCATCTTTTATGCATTTAATTTGGCTTAAATCTCTTGTCTTCCTCTCTCTAGCTCGAGCAATTTTATATATATCGCGCTCTCCATCTTTGGTATCTAGTCGTTTGTAAAATTCTTCATAAGCTTGACTTCTTGCTTTACTTACTGCATTTTTAGCTTCTTTCTTGTCGACTTTATACTTTGTCAAGTTTTCATCATTCCTACAAGCATATAATATTTTGTAGCTGACCCTCTTTGCCCTCACTTTGTCTTGCACTTCCTTTTTCCACCACCAAGATTCTTTTTGTGGGGGCGCGCGACCTTTTGACTCTCCAAGTACGTTCTTTCCACTTATCCTTAAATGAGAAGACATAACTTCCCATGCGACACTAGGATCAACATAAGGATCATCAACTAGTCGTTCTATAACTGCTGCCTTGAAAGCAACCTGTTTTTCCTTCATCAAGTTCCACCACCGAATTTTTGGCAACACTTTTGTCTTTCTCTTAAAGTTACTATATTTAATTTGCACATCCAGCACCACTAGCCTATGTTGCGTTGTCAAACTTTCTCCTGGTATGACTTTGCAATCTTTACAAATCTTTTTATCCATTTTGCGAGTCATAAAATAGTCAATTTGTGACTTATTTTGTCCGCTCTTGAACGTAATTAAGTGTTCTTCCCTCTTTATGTAGAACGTATTTGTCACAATTAGCTCATGTGCTATGGCAAAGTCTAGAATGGTTCTTCCTTCTTCATTCCTTTCTCCATACCCAAATCCTCCATAAACATCTGTATAATCCGTATTTTGCTTCCCTACATGTCCATTTAAGTCTCCTCCAATGAAAATTTTCTCGCTTTGTGGGATTTCTCTTACCAAATCATCTAAGTCTTCCCAAAATTGTACTTTAATAGCTTCATTTAATCCTACTTGTGGCGCATAAGCACTAATTACATTAATTGTTTCCTTTCCTACGATTAATTTAAGAGCTAAGATTCTATCACCTTTTCTGCTTACCCCAACAACTCCATCCCTCCAAGTAGTATCTACAATAATACCTACTCCATTTCTTGTTTTATTTTTTCCTGTGTACCATAATTTAAAACCTGAATTATCTAGAAATTTAGCTTTCTCACCCACCCATTTAGTCTCTTGCAGACATAAAATATTTATCTTTCTCCTAATCATTGTATCCACTACTTCCATCGCTTTTCCCGTTAGCGTACCTATATTCCAACTTCCAAACCTAAGTCGATCACAAATCCTACGATCAACTTTTCTAGGACGCCTAATATGTGAGGGCTCTTGCATATTTGACACTACACCCAAGTCCTCTTGGAGGTGTAGCGGTCCTTGCCAAGACGCCGCATTCGGACCATACGACGAGGACTCTTGCCTATTTAACACTACACCCAAGTCCTGGAGATGTAGCGGTCCTTGCCAAGACGCCGCATTCGGACCATACGACACGTTCCTTAGGGGGAACAACCTATCTTTAGCACAATTTCTCAAAAGATCCATATTCATAAGGGTGACTAAATTTTACGCTGGCCGTCTACCTAACACAACCCTCACCATTTTTCATCCGGGCTTGGGACCGGCATCGGCTAGTTTCCCCTAAGGAAAATAAAACAAAAAATACATATAACAAAATACAACTCCAAAAAATAAAACAAAATACATATAAAATGTAAAATGATGCTCCGGACGCGCTCGCGGTCTCGGATCGCCGATCCGATCAATGCATCCCATGCAAATATGCAAAAATGGGTCCCGCCGAGTGGTGGCCCGATCTACTCCATCGATCACAATCACACGACTGATCCCCATCACATTGTTATTAGTCCCCCTTTCTATTTTGAGAAGCTATTACAGAATCAAAGAATTTATTGGCCTTCGGTTCTTCTTATTGATATTTTTGCAAGCGGATTCCTTGTTTTTCTAGTTTATCCCTTGTGCTAGTCCATACGCTGATGCTTTGAAATCCCTGATGATTCTTATGAACGTCAACTTCTAGGCACCATTAATCTTTCTTGATTAATATTTATGAATTGTGCTGCTTCTAGATTTTAATAGTGTTTTGCCACTTTCACTCTCTTAGTGGAGTGCTTTGAAATTTTATGGAGGTGATGCTACATTTGACTCCTGCCCCTAAGTTGGCCTCTCTCATGATTAGTATTAATACTTGTTTTAATCTCTATAGTTATTTATCATTTCTTATTTTTTGTTATAGCCATGGCTATTTGCCTCATTATTGTTGCTAAGAATGCATGATTTGATTATAAAAATTCTGTTGCTATGGATGTGAAGCCTGATTTCAAGTGGAAGCTCGAAGGGCATTGGTGGGGATCATACCATTTGTTTTTGTTTTTATAAATTTATCTCCTATCTTTCAGCTTCTTCTCATAGTTTTCCTGCACTATTGACATCACACATTTGTTGTCATATTAAAATTAGATCGTTGCATATTACTTTTGTGAAACGCCACAACAATAAAAATTGAGTTAAGATTACAATCCTGAATTTTAATTAAAATATTAATTGGTCACCAACCTAACATCTCCTGACTGACAACAATGACTTTAAATCGTACTCTAATTATTCATTATTTCATACTAATTCAGTTGGTTTGACTGAGGAAAATCATCATGTAATTGCTTCATTGGAAACTATTTGTACCTTTGTATTCTTTGCGTTGTACAAGAATTCTAGTCAATGATTATGGTGTTTCCGGCTTATATCAAAGATTTATCTTGAGAAGACGGCTCAATTTTCAAGCATGTGGTCATCAATCTTAAATTTGTTGAAGACCTCAGAACATTTTATCTATGGAAGTATCAATTTTGTTTTTATTTATCCGAGCTATTACTAACTTTGAACTCAATTGTTGGTAAGCTATATTTGTATGTACGGTTCCTTCGTTAGCTTGCTTTGGTTTTGGTGCAGATTGACTCAGATTTCGATGACACAGATAGTTTCACATATTTGTTTAAAGCTTATTGGTTAGATCAGAAAGCAAAATTGTCATTGACATCTGAAGAACTCAACAATGCCAGACACCCGTGTCCAGTTACTGTCGATGAGGAGTCATCTGATGAACTGTATGATGTTAATAATGATCATGGTTCTAGTTCTGAAAGTTCATCAGGACATCACAAGATCAACATTTCATCTAAGAGGAAAGTCAAAAGTCGTTCACAGGCATTTACTGCCGACAAAATTCCTTCTAAAGATGTTGATGGTGGAGGAACTGTGATCCTTCAGGAAACTGGTTGGGCCTCAAACGAGCTCTTAGAACTTGTGGGGCACATGAGGAATGGAGATCAGTCTTTTATTTCTCAATTTGAGGTTCAAGCTCTCTTACTTGATTATATAAAGAAATATAATCTTAGAGATCCTCGTAGGAAAAGTCAAATTATTTGTGACTTGAGACTTCGCAATCTTTTTGGGAAAGAAAGAGTTGGCCATTTTGAAATGCTGAAGCTACTTGAATTGCATTTTATTTCAAAAGATGTACAAGTGTTTGCAGAGGGAGATCAAGTGGAAGCTTCAGATCCTGATAATAAACTAACTGATGATGTTGAAGAAGGTGACATATTTTCCAGATTAGTTTCTGAGAAGAGGCGAAAAAACCGTAAAAGAATTGAGGACACAGAACCACAAGCGAATATTGATGATTATGCAGCAATTGACGTTCATAATATAACTCAGATTTTTCTGCGCCGCAGTTTGGTTGAGGAGTTGCTCAATGATATTGAAGCATTCAACGATAAAGTTGTTGGATCCTTTGTGAGAATAAGGATATCGAATGCCGGTCAAAGGCAGGACTTGTATAGGCTGGTGCAAGTTGTTGGTAAACTTCTGCCCATATTTCTATAAGTACTACTGTGTTTGGCAATGCTAAGTTATGAAAAAGACAATGATCCGTGTGCAGGAACCCAAGAAAGCTCAAAACCATATAAGGTTGGTAAGAAGGCAACAGACATTGTGCTTGAGATACTAAATTTGGACAAGAAGGAAACTACGACAATTGACACTATCTCAAATCAGGATTTCACAGAGGTGAGATGTTTTATTGTCTTCATTGTTTCTCAATTTTTCTAACTTTGCTTCTGTTAGGATGCATATAAAACCTGGCCACGAAATTTAATTGATTATGTTGATGGTATACATGTAAAATTTCTGAATTCTGCTGTAAATGTCAAATTGTAAGAGATTAGGTCTCCCCTTCCATTTCCATAGTTGCGATCATCTTACTATCTAAAGATTTAGGACTACTTCATAGATTAAATGATGAAATGATTCTCTCCATTTATTGGTTCTGAGTGGTCTCGCTTTATTTTGTTTTCTATTAATATGCATGTACTACTCTAAATGCAAAAAATGCGAGGATTTGTTTTGGATAGGTAGTTTTTCGAGGTCATTTGAATTCTTAACAATTGGATGACATAACAAAATCTGTCTTGGGCAATGGTTGTTTATGCAGTTCCAGACATCAACAGTCCATTGATGTGAAAGAAAACCGTAGGTGTTTACACATTGTTATAGAATCTATAAGGTTTTGAAGGATTTTTTTTGAGGGAATTTCTCATCAAATTTCCTTATTAAACCCTTTTCCTTTGGTATTCAAATACCATGAAAAAGAAACGTAAACCCTAGTCTCCTGGTCTTCAAATACCATGAAAAAGAAACGTAAACCCTAGTCTCCTGGTATTCAAATACCATGAAAAGATCGTACCTACAATCTTTAGGACATCAGATTTACTGGGAAAAGAAGCAGAATGTTTTGTTTGAAGATGCCTCATTAGACACCACAGCAGTTTATGAGGATGCTAATTGATTTTTGAGAAAATACATTCATCGCAAATGCATTCGTTGTTTGATATATTCCAACGTAAGCTTGTTAAAGTTCGTATCTTGAGCAGATCCACCCTTGGCATAAAATCAATTCAAAGTCATTCAATCTGATATTGAGTTAAGTCAAGACTTCTTTTATCTTTGATCGTTCTAGTTTAGTTTTGGGCATGGCTTGTTTGCTTCTATTTGAACTCATTTTGAGCAATAATCCATTCAATTTCAATCTTTTTTCAATTCCAATCTTTTTTTTTCAATTTCCTAATATAAATTCTTAGTCCAACATACATACACATTTGCACTCATACATGAATAGATTCATATACATAATGGATGTGTAACTTTTTCAAATAGAAGTAAATAAATATATGCATATGCATATACATTTCAATTCCATCATTAATTATATAAATTCAATCCAGATTCCGTTTAATTAAAGTTCGAACTGAGCCATGCACGACTCTTTATTTTGCTCATCAAGTTCTATGCGAGCTCGCTGAATGATTTTTGATATACGGGCTAGATTCCTAGGTCAATATCAACTGATGTACTTGAGTACCCGACTTGTAGAGTTGTTAGTCTATGTGAATTGTGCACACCTAGGTGGTTATATGGGGGCCCCGCAAAACTAACCATAAGACCCCATTTGTTTGGTCAAAATTGGGGGATAGAATTTGGAATTGGCTCTTGAATTCCAATTTCGTTGTTCGGCCCGCCTTATAAGAGGATGTAATTGGAATTCCCCCCAATTCCATGGGAATTACAAAGGCCAAATTCCCTCCTCAATTTTGACCTAAGTAGGTCTGACTTTGACAATTCCTCCCATGCATATAAAAAAAGAGCTTTAGTTGAGAACTTAAAACCCCAAAATCATCAAGGATCTTTCCTCTCCGTTCTCGTTTCTTAAAGCTGAGAACTGAATCCTCAACATCGCCAAAGCTTTGGCTTTCTTCGTGCGCTGCCGCCGGCGAAGGGTTTCACCTTGGCTTCTCCACACGTCGTTGAAGCTTCTTCTTCATCTCAATTCTGCTTCCAAGAACACGAACTCAGAGTATAAATCCAAGAACACGAACTCAGAGTATAAATCCTCTTCCCTTTTCATATTTCCAGTATTTAAGAGTTTTGTGTGAATAAATTAATAACCAAAAAGAGTTTTAAATGATAAATATGATGTATTTTCACACAGAAATTTCTAAAGATGTTGTGAATACGAGATCACCGTTTTAAAACTTAGGACCATATATGTTGTTAATTATGATCTAAGAACAATTCAAATTTTATGGCTTGATATAATCTTCGATTAATTATATGTTCTCTTTTAGATAGTTGAGAAATCACAGATTTATTTAAGTTATGAAATGTTTATAGCAGACTAAGTACATTTTTTTTCTGACAGATCATGACTAATATTTAGTTTAACTCAATAATTTGTGTATAGTCATTGAATTTCGATCCGTAGCCGAACATCGGAATTACTAATTTCTATTTCTGTGTATGAATTCTTATTTGAATAATTGGAATTGAGGCCAATTCCGATTCCCACGTCTGAATTCCCTCCAAACGAACGGAGCTTAAATAAATTCCAACACTCCTCCTCAAGTTGGAGAGTAGATATCATCAAAGCCAAACTTTCATTTGAATGTATGAAATTGCTCAAATGATAGAGCCTCAATGGGAATACCAACTAGTTGTTCTGTGAACTGCATATGTTAGAAAGTAATTTTTTTCTTTTTTGAGTCATCTCTAACTAGGGCTGATATTGAGTCGAGTTCGAGCGATTTTGGCTCGGCTCGAAATCAAAGTTTTCGAGTCGAACTCGGCTCGAAATCGAAATTGATTTCGAGTCGAGTCGGCTCGACTCGAAATGGCTCGATTCCGAGCCGGCTTGAAATCGAATCGAGCTGGCTCGTAATCGAATCGTGCTGACTCAAAATCGGATCAAACTGGCTCGAAATTGAGCAATTTTTATCTTTATTCATAGTTGGCTCGAAATTAAATTGGGAAACATCTAAACTTAGCAAATGAAACACTTAAAGCCTTCAATATTTTTATTTAGGATTAAAATTTAGTATTTTTAATTTTAAAATAATAATATATTAATAAATACATAATATTTTTAATCAATTCGAGCTAATTCAAATCATATTTCGAGCGATTCAGGGCTGGCTCGAAATCGACTCGAAATCAGATTCGAGTCAAATTGAATCGACTCAAATTGAGTCGAATCAATTGTAACTGATTCCGATTTGGCTCAATATTCGAGCGATTTTTGAGCGACTTTCGAGTTTCGAATAATATGCTCAGCCTTATCCTTAACAAGTGACATTCAACCTCAATGTGTTTGGTACGCTCATGAAAAATTAGATATTTTGAATTTGAAAAACGACTTGATTGTTACATAAGTGAGGAATAAAAGAAAACATGACACCCATGTCTCGAAGAAGAGATCAAATCCATGAATGAGTAATCACAGTTTTTTTCTTTTTTCCATGCTACAAAATCTCCGCCTAAGAACACAGAGTATCGGCATGTAGATCTTTTGTCATCAAATGATTTAGCCTAATTAGCTTTAATGAAACCTTGCATAAGAAGACAGTCTCCAGGTCTAACTAGAAGGCCTTGTCTTGCAGATTTCTTCACAATATGTGATCCGGAGAATTCTCAGTAGGGGTTTGCATAAATTGGTTGACAATGCTCACAACTTAAGATATGTGTGGTTTTTTGATAGTAAGGTAAATGAGCTTTCTGATTAGTGGATGATATATGTCATGATAGGAAAGAGAGCATATTATGTAATATAGAAGTATCACTCGATTGGCATCTCAACAATCCTGCTTCAATTAGAAGGTCAAGAAGATGTCTTCATGCTGGTAAGAAGATATAATCCTTAGAGAAGATGTGTTCTAGAAAATCGAAGGAGGCTTGATGATAGTGAGGAGCAAATAAAGAAGAGTCTAGAAGATACAATATTGAAGAAGCACTGACATGAATTTAATGATAAGGTGTTCCACGGTGGTGAGAGCGGCATTGCATTCTGGTTGAGGACACTGCAAATGTGGATGGAAGATCAGACGCATGAGTCAACACAAATGCTTACTGTGGAGCAACTAGCGATGCAGGTGGCAGAAAATAAGCAAGTTCATTCGTCTTCAAAGGAATACACATAACAATAATGAAGGCACCTTAGAGAAATGTGAATGACGGCAATGAAGACATACGGGAGAAATGTGAAGCAACTATGATGTCAATGTGAAGCAACTATGATGTCAATGTGAAGCAACTATGATGTCAATGTGAAGCAACTATGATGTCAATGCGAAGCAAGACGACGACACTGGAAAGCAATGGAGATGTTAGTGCTGGCAATGACAATGCAAGGCAACAATAATGTGAATGAGGTGACTGGTACACACCAAAAATATATTGTATTAATAAAAGACATACAATCACGAGGTATACTCGCGCCCAAGCTCCCTAGGGTTGGTTCCCCCAAGGAGTCCTCTCCAAGAGAGATCCTAAACCAAGACTCCAAAGATACCTAATAATACTTCACCCCTCCTTATATAGGAGGGGAGAATACAACTAATTACCATATTGCCCTAATACATCATAATGCTGCTACACTAGCTGGGATAATCATCCAGATACGTATCAATACTCCGCCCTTTAAAATTGACCTTGTACTAAGTCGAGTAGCGATGGCGGCCTTTGTGAGCTTCAGTGCCTCAAAGTCCGCAACAATAATGTCATCATCTTTAACCGTGAGCAACAAGCACAATTCTTTATGGGGATATTTTGAAGAGGGGTGCAGGATTGTTTGAAGCGAAAACAAAGGCTCCGACAGAGAAGGCCGGTGTAATCTTGGTGGGAGAGGCGATGTGTTAGAGAATTTGTCTTTGGTGATGGAATTGGGAGTGGGGCTGGAGAGGGGGCGCTGACGGAATCTGTGTCGGAGGACCGTCGTAAGGCGCCAGACCGAGGGCATGTGCCTTCTCGGGTGACCCAACGTGCGGCCCTGCCAGGGATGTTGTGATCCTATAATGACTCGGGCCCCCCATCATTTTAGGAAATCCATATCCACAAAGTGGGCCTACTGAGTGGCCACCGTGAGCGTGGATGGATTTAGAGTGAGCAGGCGGGAGCAGATGTTTGAGAAGCCATGCGTGGCGTACCCGAGGTAATGGGTAATGGATAGGCCCATGACATGATGTGTCAACTCCACAAAAATGTTGACATAAGCCTCCACCGAATCGACTTGTTGAACAACGCAGAGGCGCTCGAAGGCATTCCTGGGGCCATTACGTCGTAGCGCATGATGAGTTCCTCCTTGAGCACGGATTACATCATCTGTGGTTGTTATTGGCGATGCTAACACATCCAATGAAGATCGGATCCTTTCTATGTAAATCATTGCGATAGGAACCTTGCTGTCTTTTCAGAGTGAGATGTAATGCAAACGATTGCTCCATACGGGCGATCCAACCGAGCTAGTCAGAGCCTTCGAGCAGGGACACCTCTATCTGCCTGGGTGCCATGTGCATGGGATCAACGGTGGGGGAGCTCCAACATGGGGATCCATCGAGCTGTCGAGGCCCGTCAGATTGACAACTGCTTAATTAGTGATCGAAGATGAGGGAGGTTTGTTGGTGGTCGGGTGGTCTTGTCGGAAGATCCGGAGGATGTTAGTTAGGGAAGATTCCACCACCTCCACACACGAGGCATGATTCCATAGTAAGCACTCCACCTCGTCGATAATCTCGGTCATTGCTCGTGCCGCGGGCATTCACCAACAAAGAGCCCAATTGCGGAGCGCTGCTCTAGAAGGACGAATGGTGATTTGCGCTTACGCAACAACGACAAACAAGATATCAACGAAGGCCGACGATGGAAACACAATGTTCAGTAGTGAGTACAATTAGGTGTAATTGAGGCCGCAACCGATCTGTGTTGCATGCGGCGGCACAGACGAGAGCGCTACTCGCGGAAAATAGAGACAGTGGAGAGCGGCGACTACATAACACAACAAGGACATAAAGGTGGGGTTGTGTCGATAACTGGGTGTGCGGTTGGAAGAGCAAGGCCGATCGAGGATCCGAACGGGCTTGATCAGGTAGCTTCATCGTTGGTTGGCGAACAAAGGTTCTCGTTCAAATCGGCCAAAGAAGCCAGGTAACGCTTGGGAATGGCTCCGAGAGGAAAAGGCGACACACAGACGTGCCTTGGTGTCGTCGGGTAGTTGATCGAGAATGAAGACTAGATGACGTGACAACATCGGAAGTCGCTCCTTAACAAGCAGCTGGGATCTAGAAAGGAGGGTTGACTCTAAAGTTTTTCGTGACCTAAGTTCAGGCGGGGGAAAGAGGCATGCGAAGCCAAATTGGTATGCACTCAAAATATATTGTATTAGTAAGAGACATATACAATCGACTTAAGTTCAGGCGAGGGAAGGGGCAGGACAGACCAAGTTGGTAGCACCCATAATATATTGTATTAATAAGAGACAAATACAATTGCAAGATATGTGCCCAAGCTCCTGAGGGTTGATTCTCCCAAGGAGTCCTCTCCAAGAGAGATCCTAAATCATAGACTCGAAAGATACCTAATAAGACTCCACACCCCTCCTTTATATAGGAGGGGAGACTATTACTAATTACTCTATTGTCCTAATACATCATAATGCTGCTACACTAGACAGAGATGGTGATGCAGGACAAGTCTACAGGTGGCGGACAGATGCAGCCCTAGCCTTACATGTAATAACAACTAATAAAATATTAAATCGGATGCAGATAATTTAGGCGGTGCAGTTTTATTTCTTTAAGCAAAGCAAAGTTTGACTTTCCTCCACGTGGAGGGCTAAAACAAGAGCGTGCGGCGAATGATTCCTGCAAATCACAAAATATTCCAAAAGCAAAGACCACGTTACTATAAATCCAAATGAGTATGAAATTACAATACCATATACTACTAATGAGAATTAAAGTTTCATACAACAATAACACTCACAAAGTAAAGAGGGGTTGCCGTGCAATGGAGGATCCGGTGACTCGCGGATGGTCGGTGGCTGTCCAGGGAAGAGAGGTGCGTTGTATGGTGGTTGGAATCTGGAATGTGGGGTGGTCGGTAGATGGAATGTGGACTGGAGGTGCTGGATGAAGGGCCGGAGGCTGTGAGGGAGTAGGTTTGACTTCCTGGAGGGAATATGGTCCACGGTTGTAGCAGGAAAGATCAGAAACAGCCCTTGTTGGGCGGCGGTTTGAGCAAGGGACCAGCGGGTATGAAGGGGAGGGGCTGAGCGGCTGTGATTTGTGGAGCAGGGGTGGTGTTTTGTAAGCAGACAACAGTTTGCAAGGGCTGGCAGCGGGCTGTGCGACTTTGTTTTGTGAAGCAGGGGCAGTGATTTGCAAGCAGGCAGCAGTCTGATGGAGAAAACATGGACTGACGGCTGTTTCCAGGGGAGGTCGGCAGGGATTTTGGATGAAATGGGGCTGCGGAAAACAAGGAATACAGAGGAAAAGAAGATACAAACCTAATGAGTCCACCTTAGGGCTTCGCGGCGTCGCACCACGAGAGATCGCCGGATTCCGGGAAGTCGTTTTCTCCAAAATTAGCAATGAAGAAGATGGCTGCCCCCTTACTCCTATTTATAATAATACAATATTAGGGTACCCTGACGTCAACGACTATGATTGGTCGAGAGTGTCAAGTGTCCGATCTCACTAAATAAATCCTGAAAATAATAAAGTAATATATGAAAAAATATGTAAACAAAAATCCAGATTCATCCTCAGAGTCGGATCGTTGATCCGGAGTTGCTGAATATGGCAGATGGCCAATCGGCCCCGAACGGGCCCAAAACTCGTGCTCTACCGCGGGTTCGTGCTGCCGTTCCCCGTCAGATAGTCTTCTCGATATATATTAGTGACAACCTTAGATCACATAATTAAGTTCTGCTACTATGCAAAAAATGTGAATCTTGTTTATCTCATTGGGGGGCAAATTGTCATATCATTCACAAAATATAAGTCTAATATCAGGAATGCATAAACGTAAAATATCATTAGACCACAATTATGATGTCATATGGATTTAATTATTAAGCCGTAAAGCACGTGTTGATATCTAAGTTGAGTGTGATGGAACTGAGAATACTAAAATGAATACGTAGCAAAACTTAAAAATATAAATACGAATGATTATATTAAATGAATTCATATCTAGTCACTATTTCTTTTTCCAAATCATAATCATTTTCATCATCTTCATCATCATCGTCATCATGTAACTGCTGTAGATATGTAAAATAGCCATTTATCGCATATTAACCTGAGATGCTTTTCCCCTCATCCATGACAGTAAGTTGGCCTATGCATCTCTATAGAGGAACGATTCATGAAGTAATGGAATTTTTTTTAAGATGTATTTAAATATATGAAGTGACTGAGTGCTTTCTTCCGTCCATTATGCCGTTATTATTTATGTAACATAAAATATTTGTACTAGTTTTGTAGATTTAAAAAGTTCAATAAATGTTAAATTGTTAATATATCAATATATGTAAATTAAAATAAATGATAATATTTATATAGAATTATGTATATAAATGACTAAATATTGAAACTTGATATATGAAATATTCCTAATATATTCCCGACATATAAAAATGACATGAAAACCCAAACCAATTTATTCTTGACATCCGACATCTGCAACCTTGATACCAATGATATTGGGATCCTATGATGGAAATTAGTTTGCAAAGAGGTTAAAGGAAAGTATGTCTGCTAAATTAAAGTACTGTGTTTCCATTTCTATATATTCCTTTTTAATCCCCACTGATGAAGTGCTGTTTCTAGGAGGAATGCCAACGTTTGAGGCAGAGCATCAAATGTGGGCTTATAGATCGGCTCAATGTGGTAAAATATGCTGCTAATCATACATACTTCTTGGGCAGAGGCAATGCTGAGCATATCTGATTCTCCTTCCCAATATCTTACACTTTCATCTGTCCAATTCTTCAGGGTTACATTCAGGAGAAAGCAAAGGTTCTTCATGCTGTGAGAGTCAATGATGTAAGTATTTTGATATATTGGCTACTTCTGAAGATAATTGCCTAATTTTACTCTCTATAGAAATTCAGCAATATCTCTTACTGCAACATACATGCATGTGATCTGTTTTCTATCTATCGTCCAGTCAATTGAAGCTGAAAAACTGCGTCTTAGCCATCTCCGTGATCGCGCAAGCGAAACTGGTCGAAGAAAACAATATCCTTGCATTGAGATAGCCTATAACTGTTACTTCTTTCCATCCTGCAGATTACTGTTTGTAGTTGTCTTTTAGAAGCGCTTTAAGTTTATGTTTTTTTTGCTTCTACTATAGTATCTTTTCATTTCGTTAATTTTTTTTCTCTAATTTGATGTGCATTAAAATTGTGTTTGTCTGCTAGAATGTTTTCTTTATTGTTCCATTCCTCCCATGAACTAATAATCTGCTCGTTACCACGGTAGCAGTTAGATATGAACTGGTCATGTGTCCTAGTTTCTTACCATGCCTATTTTTTCTGGTGTAGTGATGCTCTGTTTTCCTCTATACTTCACAAGAATCATATTGGTCTCTTACGTTTTCTTGTAGTTCAATCTCCTCATCTTGCTGAATGCATTTTTTTTCCATCTTTCACCAATGGTATTGTATACACAGTAACTAAAATACATTCAAGTAGGAATCCAAGTCCTAACGTTTGTGCAGTGGGACTTTTCTCTTACTATAACACGTCAAATGTCTTCTATGGAAGGTATAAGCTGTGTTGCCTGCTGCAATAAGTTGGGCAGTTAAAATTGTCATTGAGACATTCTATGACTATGTAGTTGAAAATTAGATTATATAATTTCCCGTTCATTTACATTTACTATTACTTTTAGTGCTGTTTTATTAAATTTCACCTATCCATTGCCTTATTTTCTGCCCTTTAGAATCAGAAAATGAGATTATATAATTTCCCGTTCATTTACATTTACTATTACTTTTAGTGCTGTTTTATTAAATTTCACCTATCCATTGCCTTATTTTCTGCCCTTTAGAATCATCTTTCTGAGGCTGTTTGGTATTTCAATTTTTTCTCCAGTGACATCTTTTGATTCACATCATCGGATAAATTGAAGTGTTTGAGTAACTTTCATTTTTAAGCTCCGGCGCGGTGAGAAAGATCAAAATTCAAAATAATTTTGAATTTCATTGCCCTCCGAATGATGGGAGCTTCATTTCTCATCTAAGCCACACGCACGGTTTTCCCAAACAGAGCCTAAGTACATATGCTAACGTTCCGATCTTAATAGATTGGGTTGATCCGACCTTGGCTCAAGATTGTTTCAAAGCAATTGGATCACGGGCTGCGTGAAGGTTTGTTATAGATTTTGAGCGATTCATGCCAAGCGTGACTCTTAACAAAAAATATTAAATGGAATAATTACCAAAACTTTGTCTGGAAGTTAGCGTAATTACAGGTTGCACCCTTGCGATTTACATTTCATAACAGCCATGCACAAAAATACCCCCTCGGAGTAATTTTTGGGTGCTGTTATTAGCAAACCATGTTTCGTTTTTAGCAAATCATTACTATTAGCAAATCATCAAATCTGACAATGGTTATGTGAAAACCATTTTGTTATTAGCAAACTACCAAAAAACTCCATATATTTTTTGTGTGCCCACGGAATAGTTTGGATGATCTGTACATCCTATTCTGTTTTCTGCATGTACGACCATGGTGCAACTTGTCTTGGTATGCATGACGAGAAACTGTTGTGGTTTGAGAATTTGTCAATTTTCTTAATTCTTCAAAAAGTGTCAATTTGGCGATGAAAGAGGTTTGAGATTGATTAAGGCTATACTGATGCCATTGATGATGTGAAGAATGAATGAGACGAAAGACGGAAGGAAGTGACTATAATTCTAGCTGTTCAAATGAGATCCTTTATTTATCTTTTGTGAATTTTATGGAGTATTTCAAAATAGTGATTTTAGGCCCATTCTCGTGCTTCCACATGCCCATTCTGAAGTGGAATGCGAGCAAATCTAAAGAAGAACGTGATTTCTATGAAGCTCTGTTCAGGAAATCAAAGGTGATGTTTTTCTTAAAAAAAGCAAAGAAACTCCACATTTATGTTTCCAAAGCAGATTCTTTGTGGACGATGTGCCGATCCGGTGGTACCTGAACAGGAGCCCGAAGACTACTGTCGCGATCCCAAGCGCGACCATTCGCTTACCCCGGAATGCCTCTCACGGTCGGTTGAGACTTGAAAAAGCCAAACACATTTTTTGGTTTGCTAATATAAATTATAGGGATTTGAAAATAATGATTTTTTGGTATTTTTTGGTTTGCTAAAAGCGAAACACGATTTGCTAATAACAACACCTTAAATTTTCAGGGGGTATTTTTGTGCATAGATGTGCAATCTGTAATTTCAAAAATAAGAGGTGCAATCTGTAATTTAGCAAACTTAGCGGGGAGGTCCCTGTAAATGGGTGTATATTAAATCTAACATATGTAAACACATTCCATACACATGCATATTATATTGATATATATATATAGAGAGAGTCACAGTGCAGGGGGGGTATTCAGCGGGGGAGGCGACATTCGGCGGGGGTGGCGATATTCTATTGGGACAGCGACATTCGGCGGCGAAGTCGACATTCTGCAGGGCGGCTACTTTCGTTGGCAACATAATTCCGCGGGCGGCCTCCAAGCGGGCTTCGCCCGCATCCAAGTGGGCTTCGCCCGCATCCAGCTAGCGGGCTTCACCCACGTCCAGCTAGCGGGCTTCGCCCGCATCCTGTGTTTCCCCCGCACCCGTGCACTATCACTCATATGTTTATTATAATTTATATTTTAGTTTGTGTATACATTATAAACGTTTATATATCTTTTTGTAAAATTATATCATATAAATTTATAAATTATAAATTATATTATATAGATGTTTATATAATTTAAATTATATTATATTAACATATAGTTTAAATCGTTATGAATGGAAATATAAACTTGTATTTTTAATTATTCTAAAAGTTATAGTTTCCTTTATATATATAGTAATTTAGCCATTTAGGTACTTACAACAACATGCCAGCTGATGTAGTGGTTGCGTCTTTATTCAACATATGACAGGTTGTGGGTTCGATCCCATGACAGTTCAATTCTGCAAGTATTAAATTTTTAAATGAAGATAGAGGCAAAATCGTAATTTCACGTTGTAGGGCAGTGACCTGAAAATATAGTCCTGGGCACCCTACCATAGTAGGTAGAGTTCTAGTTAAATTAATATGTGACTAGGTTTAATTTCAGCGAGATCGAACGATTGTGATTGACTTGATGGTAAACCATTACACCACAAGTGGATATCTTTATATAGTAATATATATACATATATATATATATAGATAGATAGATATATGCAACTGGGCGACGGTAACCGAGCGACTGCTAAGGTTTTTGAATTCGGGACGAGCGGAAGATGGAAGTCGAGGGCTGCGTGGAATGAGTAAAATTCGCGAGCGTCAAAGTCGGGAGCGTGTAGGTTTATTAAACCATTTATGCGCGAAATTATCGTTCAAAATGAATTTAGATGATATAATAGACGGTTGAGATCTTCCCAATGCCTCTTTTATCTAGTCATTTACAAAGCCACAATATTTCTTTTTAAGTAGTAATATATATATAGAGAGAAATAATTACCCGTACCTCCCCTGTAAGTTAGCATAATTACTGAGAGCACCCCTCTTATTTTCGACATTACATCATGAACAAAAATTCTGGGTTTTTTTGTAATGAAATTGTATCACGGATGTGGTTTTTTGTAATGAAATTAAGGCTTCGTTTGGGGGGACTTATTTACACCGGTCAAGCGGTTACGACCGCATGAACCGGACCCTAAATTAAGGTCCGGTTCATGCGGTCGTAACCGCTTGACCGGTGAAAATAAGTACCCCCAAACGGAGCCTAAAACTTCAAGGGAAGTTTTTGTAATTATGCTACCTTATAGGGGAGTTTTTTGTAATTTCGAAAATAAGAGGGGTGCTCTTAGTAGTTTAGCAAAGTTAGAGGGGAGGTCCCGGTAAATGGCCCTATATATATAGATAGATAGATATAGATAGATATAGATAGATATAGTTATAGATATAAAGAGAGAAATAGATATATAGATAGATATAGTAAATGCATTCATGCATAAATTAATTCTAATCTAAACACAAAGATATATTTATGCCTTTATACATACATTGCATATATTTTGATATCTTCAGTGCTAGCTCAATCCAATCCAAGCTTTTCTCAAAATTTTGATCGGAGCAGGCTTGACTCATTGACTTCGACTTCAAACAAATTATAATGATTGTTGTGGGATCATAGATCTCCTCATTTAAATTCCAACCCAATTTCTTGATCTTGTGTGCCCTAGTAAAATTTCAGTGTTGATCTTGCATCCATATTCCTTAAGGAATCTCCGATGGTATCTTTTTTCCTAGTGTAATACTTAGGAGTAGACAGATATAAGAGCTGAAATCCTTAACATCTTATACGCTCAGAGAATGTGTAGAGAAGTTGCAGCTTTTGAATAATCCTGATGAGCGCCGAAGAAGATTGATCGAAGCTCCTCAAATACATGCTGATCCAAAGATGGATCCAGAATACGAATCTCTGGAAGAAGCCGAAGACGATAAAAATCAAGGTGATTCTCGTGCTCTATCTTCGTATTTATTCCTACCACCGCTTTTGGCAATTTCTTAGGGATTTCGTTGGTTGAATGTTATGTTCTTGCCATGGTGTTTATCCCATGTATGCAGATTCACATGTTAAATCAAAAGAAGGTTTATCTCTGAGAAAGAGAAGAGAGTTGATTCCTCGGGGACGGGCTGGCAATAACTGGAACGATATGCATAGAAGTCCCAAATTCAACCATGATTCGAGCAGAAGAACACATGGAGAATTCGGACTAGACACATCGTTCCCAAATGAAGCTCTGTTGAGTCAAAGCAAACAATCTGAGGCAAGTTTTGCCGATCTTCAAGCTCCGAGTCCAAGAAATTTCGTTCCAAAATCAGGGCAGAAGCCACATAGCGCCGCTCCGGAAATTAATCCAGCAACTCCAAATGAAGCCGACAAGATTTGGTTCTACGTTGACCCATCTAATAATATGCAGGGGCCATTTTCGTTGACCCAGCTGCGCAAGTGGAGTACCACCGGATATTTTCCACCCGATATGAGGATATGGAGAACAACCGAGAAGCAGGAGGATTCCATTTTGTTGACAGATGTACTTTCCGGAAGGTTCTACACTCAGCATGCCAGCTTGTCACATCAACCAAACAGAGGCAACTGGAATCCACATCAAAATGCCAACCAACCAACTTTAGATGGATTGCCTTCACAGTCACCTGGATGGTCACAGAAACCTGCTGCCCCAGTCTACCATAATCCATATCATAATCCAGCTTTCGAAGACTCAGGAAGAGGAGGAAGTAACGGAGAACGGAACCAGGATCAAGATTACACGAATTTGTGGAGTCCGACTAGGCCTAGTGGTGCTGATACCGTACAGGCTGATCACAATGTTACCTCGGATCCACCCTTCACCAACGAGCGAAACAGTGGGATAAACAAATATCGAACCTTTGAAAGCGATTGCCCGAGTCCAACTCCTCGAACTGGGAATTTGGAAAGTAATCCTGAATTTGCTGATCCTCTCGGAAAATCGAATGCGGATTCTGCTGAAACTTCGAGAGATGAATTTCCTCGCAACGGAATGCCGAATTTGGACGGTTTGAAGCCCGCGTCATTCGAGTATCCGAGCAATCTTTCTCCGATCGTGGCTGCCTCCGGCGATACAGGTGTTCGGATGGATCAGACATCTTTTCAGAAGCAATTCCCGATTGTTTCGGGCCTCGTTCCACCGTCATCACATGATCAGATGCAGAACCCTAATCCAAACTTCTCAGCCATCCAAAATCAACTGAACCCACATAATGCTGTTCAAGTTGATTCCTCTTTTCCATCTCCTACTCCTAAGAGCAATAACCATACTTGGGGAATAGATCCTTCAGTTCCCTCTCAGACTGTTCAACTTCAAAATGCTAATGCATCATGGGGTGGCCCACCACAAGGAATTCCCGGCTGGGGCCCGCCGGCAAATTCTGGTTGGGCGACACCGGGTCAGATTAATACAAACTTGAACCCGGGTTGGAACACGCCAACCCTGCAGATGAATGTGAATACGGGTTGGCGGGCACCGGTTCAAATGAATGTGAATACGAATACCGGTTGGGGCGCACCTCTTCAGGGGAATGTGAACTCGAATACAGGTTGGGGGACGCCGGTTCAGGCGAATACGAACCCAAATACCGGTTGGGGGCTTCCGGTTCAGGCAAACCCAAATGGGTGGGGTACAGGCTCGACCATCGAAGCCATTCCTGCGCGCGACGACGATATTAATGTCAGAGCAGGCTGGCGATCTTCATTCGGGAGTAGGAATGGCGGCTGGAAATCTTCGGAAAGCGAAACCGGCCGTCGTTTCGACCACGAAAGGCGCAACGGTGATGGTTATGCACACGCGGGTCGTCATGGCGGGAGTGATCCCAGGAGCAACAGGTCGCAGTCAGGCGGCAGGGGAGGCGCCGGAGGGGACGGGCGGAGAGGAGTGTGCAGGTTTTATGAGAGCGGCCACTGCAAGAAAGGAGCATCCTGCCAGTATTTGCATACGGATTTGAAGAGAGACGTTCGATAGTGATTTTCTTTTGTACAGATCTTTATGAAGGCGTTGAAAGCGTATTTTATGATTAGCACATTTTATAATTTTTCTTCTTTGTTTTCTCTCAATTTTGTTTCTCAGTTTCTGTATTGTTTTTTTTTATGTGGTTCAGTCCGGCAATAAGAAGGAATGCAGAGCTTTTTCAAAGCTTTTAGTGTAGTTTGACTTCTTTGCGCGTTTTTGGGGCGGCTGCACGGGCACCGGCACGGACCGGTCAAATGCAATTGGGCGCACACCGTGTGGTGCGGCTCGCTAGGGGAGTTTCTGTGTCAACTGGTTTCCTGAGATTCTGCACCTAAGTTTTTTACGGTGGTAGGAAAATTGTTGAGATTGAGTGGCGGCGGTGCGAAGCATTGATAGTAAACGCATCTATGGCGGTTTACAGGTGTTTGTAGCATCCGTTACATTGTATTTTGTTCATGACCGTTAAAGCTTAACCACCACAGTTGCATGTTTTTGTGGTTGTGTTGTGAGAAAACAGTGTATTCTAATTGCATTTCAGACACATGATATAGTAACATATCAGAAATGGCTATCTGCAAATCAATGAGCAAGAAAATTTTGAATGTTTTGTTGTTACATAGTGCGTGCTCTGTGTGTGCGCGCGTGTGTACACACACACGAATAATTATCAAAACTTTCCTTGAAAGATAGCATAATTATAGATTGCACCCCTCTTATTATTGAAATTACAAAAACCTCCCCTGAATGTTATAAAACATAACATTTACTTCCCCTGAAGTTCATATTTCATAACATCCATGCACAAAATACCTCCCCTGAATGTTATGAAATGTGAACTTTAGGGGAGGTAAATGTTATGTTTTGTAACATTGAGTGGAGATTTTTGTAATTTCAATAATAAGAGGGGTGCAATCTGTAATTTTGCAAACTTAGAGGGGAGGTCCAGGTAAAATTATGTTCTAACCAGTTCACTTTGTTTTTTTGAAGAACGGCTTGCCAAATAACACAGGAAAAAAGTGCTTGAATAGGTGTTGAATCATTGAAAAGTTGAACCATACATGATCTTTAAGATTTCAACAGTTTGGTAATAAAATTAATAATTATTGTATTAGTTACGTTAGTCCTATTGATAGTGTAATATTAGAAGTTGGGAGAGTAACTGAGCATTTCCTAAACTTTTGGCGCAACATTTGACCAGCAAAATATAATCTTCCAGTTGCATAGGATTCTTCATTAGGGGAAAAGTTTCCGCTGAATTTACATGCTTAAATTTGGGTCAGATGATCGCATACGATCAAAATATGGTTTAGTGGTTGCATATAAGGGGGCAGCCCTGTGCACAAAGCATCTCCGCGCAACGAGGATCCGGGGAAGGGTCCCACCACAAGGATGAAATGTAGGCAAATCTTACCCTGCATTTTTACAATCAAAATATGGTTGTGTATGATAAAAAATGATTATTATAAAAAAAGTGATTGCATGTAGAGAAATAAAAGGAAGCCCCATTCATTGCTAACGCATCTTCCTATGTTTTCCTGGAGCATACTAGATTCGGCTTCGTTTGGCGCTGTGGTGGCGGTCATGAATTCGATGCATATTTTATGCTCAAAACTAGTTTATTTTCTTGGTAGTGGTCGTAACCTTTGTCTTGCCAAACATACAATCTATGATAATGGCATTTTTTACCCAACTCGCCGGAGCAAATAAGCCGCGCCAAACGAAAGCCTTAGTTTGCCCTTAATAGATATCAACAACAGTCTTTATCCCACCAAAGTGGGGTCGGCTATACGATCCTTTGCCGCCATTACGCCCTATCTTTAGTTGCCCTGGCCTTAATACATATAAAGGGCAGCCCGGTGCACAAAGCATCCCCGCGCAGCGAGGGTCCAGGGAAGGGTCCCACCACAAGGAAGAATTGTAGGCAAACCTTACCTTGCCCTTAATACATATAAATAAAATCTGGCATAATATCTATATGAATTATTTCAAATAAAAATGTAATTACACATTACACATGAATACATACATTTAATTAGACCGGGATAATTTGATTAGATTCAGGTCTAATTTGATTGCAGCAACCGAGTTGGTTAGTTTTGGATTGATCATTTCATAGGCGAGTTAGTATACTCAGGAACCTAAAATTAGTAGGTGCATATATCAGGTACAAGCCTTAAGTAGTCATGACCGGCGCATGCGCGCGGACACACATATATAGAAAATCGCCTAAAATAAAAATAGATTAGAAGTTAAATAGTATGACAACTTTAATGAGATTTTAAAGAACACTGGAGAGCTGAAATCATATTATAATAATCAGATGAGCCTTTGAGTCTTAAGATTACAGAGATTGTAAAAGCGTTCGAATCGTAACATTAACACGAATAAAAATTGAACGGACAAACCTTCAGCTCAGGCAAAATTGTCCGGAAAATTTGTACCATCCTCCCAAACTGCGGGGAGTAAATTTACATGCTTTTGGCGCAAAATTTCACTGAAATCATTCTAATGTGCCTTCTGTTTCTCCCTCTAGCTCTATAGTTGAGAATGTTCTACCTTATTTTTCAAACACCTAAAGTTTTGGAGCTAGTCATAATTCAAGAAATTCTTCTATTCAGATCTTCCTGGAACAGATGAGAAAATAGGATAGCAGGTGCCAAGCTCAAGCTGAGCCAGTATTTTCGGTGCAGCCCACAAATATGAAGAGTGGCCACCGACAACGTTAGTAACATCAACCTAACATAAAAAAAAACCAAAAAGTACATAAGCACACGCGCACGCGAGCGCTATTTATATAATCAAGTGCATAAATGTTGTTGATAGATGAAACAGAGGTTTGAGATTTACATTCTCAATTCCAGGAATATCAACAGCTTGAATTCCAGCCAAACCTTGAGAGAGCAGACTGCAATAGTTAAAAGGAAAAGTAAATATCCAGAAACATCACAAGTAATTAAAGTTCTTTTTCTTCCGGAAGAGGGGAATTGACTTTCAAGAGTTGGCAACTTGGCATTGAGAATAAGAAAAACAGCATCGTTGTTCGATTAGACGGAATTCAGTTGGAATTGGAATTGAGCAAAATTCCAACTTATTTCAACTAAATGACGAACGGTTGGGAAGGTGTGGGATTTCACGGCTGTCATAACAGCCATGAAGTACATTTGCAATGTGAAAATTAGCAAAGGAGAAGGTGATGGCTCAGTTGAAGACATGAAACAAGTACTAGTGTACTACCAAGAAGTGAGTGCTATACTTAAAGTGGTTTTGGATGAGATTTGGAAAGAAATATTTTAAATGTTTGACAACAAAGAAGTTTGGGCTAATTATGTGAAGGTATATTTTTTTGTTATTACATTATGATATTAAATCTGAAAGTTTTTAATCATGCAGACTCGTCCCGGTGTGAAACACCACACGAGCAAAATGATTGTTAATTGGTCTGATTTGACAGTGTTATGCGGGAATGATAAAGCTATTGGTAGTCATGCAGTGACTGCTACAGAGACAATAAACGAGGTAGATGCAAAGTAAGTTGCAGAAGTTAGCTTACACGGGGGTAGGTTGTGAAACCTTAGGCGACGCAAACCCTAGGTGTAGGGTCCAGGAAACAACCTAAGGGACAATAGGTGATGCAACAATGACTTAGAGTATGATGTTAAATTATAGGCGGGTAATAATAATTGCAAACTGGCACAAGAAACAAGAGAATTGAATTTTGAAATGTGTGTTGCTTTGCTCACGAGTGGAGTGCAAATAACTTAAAAGGGCAATGCGAATAAACCCTGCACATCTATACAAAATTGTGGAAACAAACACATAATATCACATCCATAAAGATATGGTCCAAGTGTAAAATGCAGTAGGAACAATAATAAAAAAAAACTTACGTGTGCATGTAGATGTGAGGCTTTGCAGTGAAGGTGCTCAGGGGAGGTATACGAGGAAGGGAGGGGCTGCAGGTAGGAGTATTGTTGGGACTATGGGCGGATGAGATGGTGGAGCATGCACGGTAACGGCTTAGGGAGGAGGGGTGGTTGTGACCTGGGGCTGTAGAGGGGAAGGAGGAGGGGCGGTATCTCGGGATCTGGAGATGGGGAAGTCGAGAAGCAGGAAGGGGGTGAGGTGGCTTGTGGCATGGATTGGAAAGGGAGATGAGCTGCGTCTGGGATCGACAGAAGGAGACAGGCTGTGCCAGGGATCGACAGGGAGAAGGCGGTTGCGGCTTGGGATCAAAGGGTTGGTGAGGGCTACGACTGGTGATGCAGGACGGCGCGTAGGGTTTGCGCGCCTGTCGGCTATTCTAGGAATCCCTAAGTGCATGCAATTTAAAAAGTTGAGATTTGAGCGGGCACCTTAAGAAATTAAGCAACTAGATTTTTGTAAAGTATAAAATTACTATTTTTGCTTAAAATGAATTTTCTTGAAATATGGTTCAATTCTAAATCCGGGGAAGGAAGTTCGCAACTTTCGTTCCGTTCCCCTTATTGTAGCAAACGGAAATCGTGAACTCCAAATACGTTTCCGTTTGGAGTTTTCGACGTAGCGTTCGCTGAAAAAATCCCGGGCGAAAATCCAACGATGAATCTAATAACCTAAGAGAAAATTTAGACGCACACAAAGGAAGAGAGAGAGAGAAACAAGTTACCCACGGAAAGAGGCGTCTTTCCGCAATCGAAGTCGGCGGCGATCCCGCAAGGAATTTCCTCGTCACCTTCGATCTCCCGCTCCGAGGTCGGCCGCTATCGCACAAGGGCACCACGGAATAAATTCGCTCACTCTCACACTAAGTGGTTCCACAGAATCTCAAACACTCACTAGTGTAAGGAGGCCATAAACTAAACAACCTAATTTCTCACTCGCTCTCACACCCAAGGTGGATCCACGAAATCTCCAACACTCAAGGTGGTTCCACGAAACCCCACACAAGAGAAACGAAAGCTCAATTCCAAGTCCAAAATCTGTAACTACAGAAAATACTGTTGCAGTTTACTCCCTGTTCACCTTCTTCTCCGATCAAATTCACAGCAAGGGAAGAGGCCTTAATTTTCAATTACAAACAGGAAAATGAGATTACAGGATTCGGCGAATAACAAATTCAGGATCAAAACTACTCGTTGGCTGCAACCGAGAATCACTAGCTACCCTCAACAGGAAATCAAATTACACATCAAATCGACATCAGCATTCTCGCAAAAAAAATAACTGGGACTATTCATCATCTCTTTCGCGGAAGCAAAACACGATACTCCAATAAAAAAAAACGCCAGTTCTCACCTCACGGAAACACTCTTACATAGCAACAGGAACTTACAAATCTCAAAACCGAACCTTCTCCTAATCACTATTCATCATCCCTGTCACCGGAAGGGGAACACACAGCAAACTGATTCAATATTTCATTCTTCACCTCCCTCTCAGTCCTTCAAAACCGCATTATATAAAGAGTGAGTTTGTATTTCAGGAACGTCCCCGTCGCATGCGTCAATCCTGGCTTGGAGCGTGGACATGGACTGAAAACCGCCGGAGTGGGGCTCAACGCAGGTGGTTGGCTTGGACGTGGCGGAAGATGCGCTGGAACTTGCGGCAAGCGGCGACATGGGCAAGCTAACCGGTGCAACGTCGAAATCGGGGAAGGAGCGGCTGGGAACTGTGGCTTTAATAAAAACATACGGGAAGATGAACAGTGGCTTGGACGGCTGGAGCTGTGCGGCTTTAATAAAAACATATGTATATATATATATATTTATATATAGGGGTGTATATATATATATTTATATATAGAGGTGTATATATATATATTTATATAGGTGTATATATATACGCGACACACGCAGGCGTGCACAAAATAAAATTGTTCAACACAGAAATTGCAAATAAAATAAAATGCAATAAAATAAAATGCAAAAGTGCGACACTCGGTGTCGGCAGAGATCCGGACGGGTGCGGCGTCGGGTACTTTGCGTCGACCGGACCTGGGCTGGTCTCCACCAACTGGTGAATGGGAGCGGGGAGAAGGATAGGGGGGATAAATGGGGATCTACCTAGCGGGCCTCACGGAGCCTGCACCGTGAGGACTGATGGCTCTGGAAAATCTGAACTGAAGCTTCAATGCCTTCAACGTCTGCATACACACATATATATAAGAAACACAATAATAGGGCGACAGATACGGGCGGCTCATATTGCAGGATTCGATCGGGTGTGATAACGCATGAAATAATAACTAAAGCAAAAAAAAATACACGATAAAATATCGAAAAAACCATTCAGAAGCAACTGGGGGCTCAAATCGTTCGAATGGGAAACAAATCAAAGCATACAACGGAAATAGACGCGAATGGGACATCAAGGATGTCGATCTCCTCGTGTATGGTGATCTCCATCAATAGCAACATTGCACATGATTGTCCTAGATTAGATGGTGAAGATAGCACTCGGTCGAGGAAGAAAAGAGCTACTGATTGAAGTTGCGGCAGAAGCCATGACTTATAAGGCCAATAGTTTGAGTTAGACAATCGGTACCGACATTGCTAGCTCGCCCGGACATTCATTTACTCATGCTTAGGGCAGATATGAAGCGCTTGCTCAATTACCTGATCAGGACGAACGTGAATCACTCAAAGCCATGGATGATTCTTCGTTATTGTAGAGGACAGAGTTGGAAACCACTATTTGAAAAAAACAACCAATTATATTATGTTCACTTAATACAAGAAGAATAGGTCCTTAAATAGGACAAGGGAGAAAGGAAGAGAAGAGAGAATAGGCAATGTGGGACTAAAGGAGGCCAAGGAGGAAAAGGACAAAAGGGTCTTTTTATACATGAGCTTTTATATGTTCTAACACTCCCCCGCAAGCTGGAGCATACAAGTCGTAGACACCAAGCTTGTAAAGACACTTCTGGGACAGAGAGCGAGGTAGAGCTTTTGTAAAAACATCAGAGACTTGATCAGCATTAGGAACATGACGAAGACAAACTTTCTGAAGTCGAACCTTTTCCCGGACAAAGTGACAGTCAACCTCGATATGTTTGGTGCGTTCGTGAAACACAGGATTTTCAGCAATATGTATAGCAACTTGACTATCACAAAAGAGAATTGCCGGAGCCAGAAGCTGGACTCCTAAATCAGTGAGGAGACTCTCAAGCCAGGTGAGTTCAGAGACGGCAGCGGCCATAGAACGATACTCAGCTTCAGCGGAGAAGCGAGCAACCACCGTTTGCTTCTTGCTTCGTCAGTATGTGCAGTAACTAGTGGTTGAGCGACGATCATCGAGAGACCCAACATAATCAGCATCACAATATGCCACAAGAGATAGAGAGGTGGAAGACTTGTATACCAAGCCTTATCCAGGAGCATTCTTTATGTATCTAAGAATTCGTTCGACGGCCTGAAGGTGGGAAGTCCGGGGAGCATGCATGAAGCGGCTGACCACACCAACAACCGCAAAGGAGATACCTGGACGTGTGACAGTCAGATAGATAAGCTTGCCCACGAGGCGCTAATAATACTCTGGATTAGGAAGGAGCATATCTGAGTCCGATCCGTGAGAACTCAGTTGATGGTTTGTATCCATGGGTGTGTCCACAGGTTTACACCTAGAGTAGCCAGCATCATGGAGGAGATCAAGACAATATTTTCGCTGAGAGAGAACCAAACCATCCGGTCGTTGAGCGATCTCAACCCCTAGGAAGTACCGCGAACGACCTAGGTCCTTGGTGTGAAATTGAGAGGCAAAATGCTTCTTGATGTGATGCCAGCAAGGTCATCTCCCGTGACAAGAATGTCATCAACATAGACCAAGAGAATAACAGTGCTGGAGGGACGTCGACGGGTAAACAATGAGAAAATCTGCTGAGCTTTGGGCAAAGCCACACTCACGAACCACTCGACTAAATTTCACAAACCATGCCCGGGGAGACTGTTTGAGGTCGTATAAGGATTTCTTCAGGTGACAAACTAGGGACTCCCCCGTGGTTGCATAACCATGAATTTGTTCCATATAAACCGTTTCCATTATATCACCATTGAGGAAGGCATTCTTGATGTCAAGCTGGTGTAGCGGCCAATGTCGATGGATCGCAAGAGATATGAGCAGGCGAACAGTGTTGAGCTTGGCAACCGGAGAGAAGGTTTCCTCATAATCAAGACCATGTTGTTGAGTGAATCCACGTGTGACAAGACGAGCCTTAAGGCGATCAACCCGCCCATCGGGATGATATTTGACAGCGAAGATCCACTTACAGCTAACCATGGACTGGTCAGGAGGAGGGGGAACAAGGTCCCATGTGTTGTTCGCCCACAGAGCCGTCATTTCTTCATCCATAGCGGCCCATCACCCGGGATGTTGAAGAGCTTATTGCACAGAAGAGGGAAGGGAAATAGAGGACAAAGAAGTCGCAAACCTCTGCAAATCAGGAGACAGCCGATGTAAGGAGACATAGTTTGAAAGAGGATGCACGGTGGAGGGTGCGGATGGATCAGCAGGCAGCGGAGCATCCGTGGTCGGCAGGGGCTGTTGCGAGGCACTAGTTCGAGGGGAGTGACAAGAATAGACACGAAGAGGAGGAGGTGTTGAGAGAAGAGGTGGTAACGAGGTTGTGGTAGGAACAACAGGACGTGAGAGATCACGAGGGGAATACAGTGTCATGGGGGCGGTGCCATGAAAAGACTGTTGTTCAAAGTAACGTCCGCAAACGTAATCAGTTTTCGGGTGTCATGGGGGCGGTGCCTTTTTGAGTCTGGGAGTACCCAACGAACATGGAGCGAGTTGCACGTGGGGCTAATTTGTCAACTGGAGGTCCAAGATGATGGACGAAGCAGACACAACCAAAGACCCGTGGAGTTAAGTGAAATGGTTCGCGCTCAGGGAATAAGAGAGAGAAGGGGGTGGAGAAGTTGAGGACCGAGGAAGGCATGCGGTTGATAAGGTAGCATGCAGTGGAGATAGCAAAATTCCAGTAGTAAGTAGAGACGCGCATCTGAAAGAGGAGAGATCGTGCCACTTCGAGAAGGTGGCGATTCTTTCGTTCAGCGACGTCATTTTGTTGCGGCGTATAAGAACATGAGATTTGATGAATAGTCCCCAAGGAACTGTAAAACTGTTGGAAGTCATGACTAGTGTATTCTCGGGCATTGTCAGTGCGAAGAATTTTAATGTTGCGAGAAAATTGGGTGGTGGTTTCAGCGGCAGCGTGGGAGTTGGCGAGTGGGATAGTGGGAGCTGGCGAGTGGGATAGTGGGAGCTGGCGAGTGGGAGATTGGGAGATGGCGAGTGGGAGAGTGGGAGCTGGGAGCTGGCGAGTGGGAGAGCTAGTGAGCCGGGAGCAAAGCATCAACCAGAAATAACATGATAGTAACCTACCTCTGATACCATGTAGAAGAACAGAGTTGGAAACCACTACTTGGAAAAAACAACCAATTATATTATGTTCACTTACATAATACAAGAAGAATAGGTCCTAAAATAGGACAAGGGAGAAAGGAAGAGAAGAGAGAATGAGCAATGTGAGACTAAAGGAGACTAAGGAGGAAAGGGCCTTTTTATACATGGGCTTTTATATGTTCTAACAGTTATGATATCTCTAAATATGGAATATTCATGAATTTGCTGGATCGAATGATGAGTGTGTGGCTGCTACGGATGCAGATTGATAGCTAGTTTTTTAAAATGTTTATGAATTTTCTTATATTTATGGACTATTTTAATATTTGTGGACTACCATTTGTAGCAGCTGCTTATAGACTTTTTTCTTGTGTGAACATTTTAAATATTTATGGACAACTATTGTGACCAAATTCCGTCCTGTAGCAGAGTAATCAAAATTCAATTCCTTTGACTTTATATCATCATGCAGCCGAATAACATAATTAGAATTCAGCTCAATTCTAATTCCTGCATGTATTGTAATTGGACTGAATTCAAATTTCTGAAAGACAATTCCATGCATTCGAACTTTCTTAACAAGACCGAGGTGAATTTAACATCTTCAGAGTTTTGAAATCTTGTTAAGGTCTGTTTATTCATTTTCTTATCGAGTACGAGCAATAATGAAGCTTTAATGAGTGTAATTATATGTTAAATGCTAATCATTTAAAATCCGATTCTTGATCTCCCACAATCTCCATTAGACCAATGTCGCCATAAAATATGGAAGTTGTCAAATTGCCCTCAAATTTTTAAGAAAGCCTATTCTAATCATCCCGAGAATGCTCGTTTTGACGATTCATCGATCCCCATGTCGGATCTCCAATATTTACCATCGAAATAGCAGAATTAACCAATTACATTTTTGTATGCTCAATTTTGTACTCTAGTTGAACAACAGAATTAGAATTCAGATCAATTCCAATTCTTATAGTAATTGGAATTCATCTCAATTCTTGAAATCAATTCATATTTTGTTCAAACGAATGGACCCTTAGATTTTTCCAATTTATTAAATCTAACTGTTTGCTGAATGTTTATTTATCATAGTTATATATTTATTAATAAGTTGCTACATAAACATGGAATAACCTATCAAATTGACAACTAAGCACTCGTTAAATGAGGCATTAAATCAAGCTCCAACAGACCTACTTGCCAAATAACAAACGTCATGTTCATGGATATAAACAAAGAGTGATTCAGCCATCAACCTTGATCAATCATTACAGTATTTGTGATGGTGGGGAACTATATCGGCAAAAAGAAAACAAGCATAAATGAGCTTTATATTTGTTTTTTGGGTGCACTATTTTAGATAGAAAATATAAGTGTTCGTCAATAATAGAGAATACCTAGCACGAAAGACTACTCCCAACATCCAATCATTTGTTGAGTATACATTTATGAATCTCCCAGCGACCATCTGCAATAAGTGAAAAGCCCAATAAAAGGTATATATCACAACCATGATTTAGACAAGACCCTTCAATATGCCTATTAAAGAAAAACAAAATGCTATAAAAGGTATTTCACAGATATGACTAGGCCAAGGATTATAAAGATGCTTAATATATTGCCCATAATCCCACTCAATATAATCTATCAAAGCATAATGAGATAGATGAGCATTTTTTTTCCGAAGGAAAAAACTTGATAAGTTCTCCTTACACGGGCTAATGAAAAAATAACTTCCAAATATATTCACCAAAGGCCGTGGAATCTATGGCTGGCCATGTAGTTCTCTTTGATACGTAGGATTTGCAGCTGAATTCGTAGCTTTCCCCTTGATTTGTAACTCATTTCTAGTTTACATGTTATACTAAGGAAACAGCAGTGATGCATGGCTTGAAATAATGGCGGACATAACGACGCATAATTGCTCGAGGAGATGTTGGGCACAAACGGACGGGCGGGAGCTCAATGAATTGTCGTGCAAAAACAGAAGGCGTACAGGGCAGCATGAGCTGCGTGGGGTTCGACGATGGCATGGGCTCAACGGGGAAGACGTGCGCTCTGTCGGGCTTGACAACTCTCTGGAATCGACGAGGGCAAAGGTGGGGAAGCTGCTTGTTGGATAGACCATGCTCAGTCGGGATTGGCCTAATCAGTCAACAAAGGGAGGTCGGTAAAAATCTGTTAGGGAAGGCCGACTAGAAAGAAAGCTTGGATCGGCGCACGGGACACTGAGCTCGAACGGTAGGTATATCCAACTAAGAGCGACAATGAAACAGTGGCTCTAGTAGTCAGCGCAGCAGTTGGCCTTCTTCTGCAGACTGCAGTAGGGACGCAACAAATCTTCTTCACGTGAAAAGAGACGTCTGACTGAGAGTTGAAAATGCAGCCGACTAAGAGAATGAAAGGCCCTGGATGCAGGCTCTGGTTCTGATATCCGGGAACCCCGACGAGTTTCGATGGGTTAAAGTAGCAGGAGGCCGAACTTAGATAAAAAAATGGATTGGGTGGATACAAGGAAAATGACGAAAAGATAAGAGTAATGAAGAATGGTTATGATAGCAAGTTGTTACGAGAGCGTTGATATCTCCTCGGAGAGGTGGGTGAAGGTGAAGATGACGGTGAAAAGGGATACTACAAAGCCGGAACTACAACTGTCTAAAAGGGGTGAGAGCTACCACAATCTCTTTCAAGGGACAAGAAGAAGATTCTAATTCATGTCTACCTTCGTTCCAACATCACATGCCTTTAAATAGACTTTACATGACACCAATTCTTAATGACTCACCCCTATAACCAACAACCTCTAATAACAAGTCGTATAAATAAAAGACAACCGATTTTAATTAAAAGACCATAAGGATAACTAGATGTGAAACCCAAAACAATAACAAGGCCCGAAGCCCATAAGAGTTAACAATGTAAACTTCGAGGAGAGGTTTTGGTAATTTTGAAAGATAGATGGGAGATCATTGTAATTATGCAAAGGTCAAAGGGAGGTCTCAGTAAATGGCCTTTTTTATACATGTGTAGATGTTTTTTTCCTTTTTTTTATATTTCCTTGTAGGTAAGATTCCATGATTAGTGGATTAGATTGGAATGATTGAACAATACCTGCTTGTATAAATATATGGGTAGAATACCCATCAGGAATAATATCCATACAATAAGTATCCAAAATCATTCCTTAGACTTCTTTTTTTTCTAGCTTATCTGTATATCATCCACTAACAGTAATTCGGGGATCAAGACAACAAACCTTAACCAAAACATATGCATACCTTTCTAGCAGATTCCCATTGTTCACCTCTCAGTGAGATTGGTGCCCCAAGGAAAACGACTCTTTCAACCAGTCCCCCTGATGTTTACAAAAGTCAATTTCTGGACACAGTTATACAGTTCGAATATATTTTAGAACAGAAAATTTCAGCTAATACCATTATCACCAGATTTAGCCAAATGCTCTAAGCACTTAAATATTACCCTTGCTCCCAATGAAAAACCAATGAGGGTCACAGGCCTGTAAGGTATATGGAAGTGAAAATTTAGTTTAAATAGTTCAATCATCCATATAAGCTTAAAAATGATAAACCTATTTCATTTACCTATTTCCTTGTAATCCACTCAACAGTGTTTCTGCAAGGAGCTTTCCAGCTTTATCAGATCTGGATGCCGTCAGAAAAAAAAAGTAACATTTTAAGTGAAACCATAGTGGATCTGTCGTAAACACAAATGGATCTGGTCTTGAGAAGAATAATTTGAATGGATTTGGAGAAGTTATCAACAGTGTGTCCAAAGTAGGTATAAAAGGGAACTTCAGGATTCTTAGGAACATCATAAAGTCTGAATTAAAAATTCATATTTACTCAAAATAAAAATCTTGACATAATTAGGATGATCAAGGCATGCTATCAATATAGGACAAATAATGAAAAACATATGTTCGTCTTTACCTATCAATAGCGATTGACCATTTGCTATCAATAAAATCAGTAGCTGAAAGTAATGCAGTAGGCCAAGCCAATGCAGTAACAAGTGTGCTTAATACAGTCATCATAGCACCACGCTTCATCAACTCACTTGTCAACTCTGCATAAGAAATAATGGAAAGTGATTAGTAAAAAGGGAAAAAATAGACAAGGAGATTATTTAGGAGGAAACAAGTTTGACAATATACTTGAGGTGAGCCAATCTTGGATCGCAGTACTCACTGCAATTAGATGCTTAGACTCCCACTGAAGTGAGTACCTGTTCTCAGGGATGAGGCACAATTAAAATAATAATACATAATGCAGCGCCCTAATTGTAATATTTAACTAGAGTACCAGTTTATTACTATGATTATAAGAAATACTCCAATCTAGAAAAGTGAATTGGAGGGTAAAGATTAATGAAAGGGTTGAGAGCTATATGTGATAAAATAGAGTAGTAAGAGAAGGAAGTGGGGAGAGGGGCATGGAATTTGCGTACCTTCAAAAACAATTGCATGAGAGCAATTCTTGTGGAAAAGTAGAAGGGACGGTCATAGCATATAAGTTCTAGAAATGAACTCTAGAATAGACAGGTGTGGCCCGAGTTATAGAATCTCAGTAATTAACATTAATGAAATGTCCCTTTTGAAAATGTACTGATTATAGGTTTTTGCAGTGATCTAACAGTTATAAAGTATAATAAGGGTGCATTCCACAATGTATTATAAAGTTACAATGCGAGCTTATGCTTTCTTAAGGCTCTAATGTTCCCCAAAATCAGTCAAAAGTTGTTAGACTCCTTTATATTTTCATCACTTTCAATTCTTTTTGGGGAAAACTCCTCTGCAAACACACCTTTCTAACGTCATGGCTAACAAACCAAAAATACTCTCAGCACAAGTAACAACCTTGTTCAGAATGTGCATATCTCATTCTACAGTTCATGTTGATGTCCCAAAGATTGAGGCCAATTAGTCCAAGCCCTGTGCTGCAGTTCATGTTAATATCCTTAAAAGACAAAAATTTGAACATTCAACCACAAGACCATAAACTTTTATCAACCAAAATATAGAATACTTTCATATAAAACTATTTTGTGGCAAAAAGTATTTGTTCCAAGGATGAATAATGATGATACTCCATCACGCTTGAATACACACCTTGTGGAAAAGGGGTATGCTCCATCACGCTTGAATCTGCAAGCTTGGCGGCGTGCGTGCTTGGCAAAAGTCGCAGCTAGAGTTATGGGAAAGGACAAATCTCTTCTCACAAAAATTTTGAACGTCCTATATTACAGCAAGTTTGGTTTCCAAAACTGTAGGAGTAGCTCCAAAATGTGGCGCCTCATATGTAGCAGTGGAGAGGTGGCAGCAAAGCACTCCATTTGGATGGTTGGGAATGAAAATTCAATTTCTACTTGGAATGATTCCTGGGCTGCACCCATGCCGCTGGCACGATGGCCAACCTTTCTGATCCCGCAAATTTTGCCTGACCGTGTCGCCGGGTTGCTCGACGATGATGGTTGATGGTCCTCTACCCTTGCTCATTGCTGCGGGCCTGAATTGGAAAATCTCATTCGTGCACGCCACAGAAATGACATTGGTGGTGATGATACTCTCGTTTGGTCGCACTCTGAACGGCCGCATGCAAATACGGCAATTCTTTATGCTGCTGAAATTCAAAAGTCTGGATTGGAGGGAAGTTGGATTTGGAAGCTCAAAGCGCAGCCCCGCGCTTTACTGCATTGTTGGCGGGTCATTAATAATTTAATTCCAACGGCTTATTGGCTATGTAGCCACCGCCTAAGCAGCTTTGACTCTTGCCCTTGGGGATGTCCCGCCGCTGAAACTATGGACCACGTATACAGCGAGTGCAATTTTATAACCAAAATAAGGTTGGAGTGCGCCAGAATCGGGTTTTTTGGCATGCCTGCGAGCCTCCAGCAAATTGTGGCAGAATTAATGGCTCTATCTCAAGGAAATCACAAAGATCCAAAGGGGAAATTAATTTTATCCATCATGTACAGCACCTGGAAAGCTAGAAATAATTTTGTCCATGGCCAATCCTTTTCTCAACCAGCTGCCATTGTCATTGATGCTCTATGCACAACAAACCCATCTCTTGGGAACTGGGGGAACAATAGTAACCATTTGGCACCTACGGTATGGACCTCCCCACCCCAAGGATGGATAAAAATTAATTATGATGGCTCGGTGCGCGAAAACTCAATGGCGGGGTTGGGCTGCGCCATTAGGGACTGTCAAGGAACCTTACTTGCCGCAACAAGTAAAAGATTATGCAGCAATTCCGTTGATATGACTGAGCTTAGAAGCGCTCTATGTGGTTTGGAGCTTGCCAACAATGTGTTCAACTCCAGATTTGGAGTTATCTTGGAAGGAGACTCAACAGCCGCCTACTATGCTCTCAACAAAATATTCATCTCAGAATTGCCCATCTCCTGAAAGATGAGAATCATGTATTCATCTCCCTTGTTGGGCGGGATGCAAATGGGGTCGCAGAATTTTTTTCAAAATTGGCTTGTGAGAATGATTTGTCTTGGGTTAGGGGTATGCCCCTACCCCAAAATGTTTTGCAGTTTCTTTTGTTAGACTCTTGTGCCCGTCTGTAGTTCGTTTTTGCCGTTTTGGCCTTTTATTGTATATAATATAGGCTATGTGCCAACCTTCAAAGGAAAAGGGGTATGCTCGGCCAAATGGTACTGACTATAAGTACATTTTCTCCCCTGTAGATGAGTACACTTCAGTTCATTAAATGCTTGCACTTGTTGCCATGTATGGCTAGTCCTTATATCAATTGGATGGGAAGAATACTTCTTTATTGTGACTTAAATGAGGAGGTTTATACGCAGCTCCAAGATTCATTCACTACAGAGCTATTGTATAAATTCTTCAATATCATAAGGAAATTTATGGAAAAAGTTTATCTTATCATAGTAGTGTTTCCTATGACATGGAGGGATATATATATATATATATCTTTAACTACTATATACAAGAAGTTGCCTTTGGTGCAACATTCAAAATTGTCAAATATAGCCTCATTCTTTTATTCCAATGACTTGACATATATTATGAAAAAAATGGAAATTCATAAAATATAATGGCTATTTGTGTAATTACACTCTATCCCTATAGTAAAAATAATGATGGAAATTCATAAAATCCAAAAGCTTTTTAGTAAACCCCACCTACTATGGTAGGTTATCATTAGACCTAGGTTATCATTAGACCAACTTTAAAATGATTTTTTTGAAAAAAACTATAATAAAATATTAATTAAAATTTTTGTGCGGTCATTTTGAGTAATCATATGTATATGTTCTGCCGGGGGCGGCGAAGCCCACCGGGGGGGGCGAAGCCCGCCGTTGCCGGCCGGGTACTGTCGCACTTGGACTTAGGGGCGGAGCCCCGTGCCTGTCACTCGTATATATATATATATATATATATATATATTTAACATACATATGATAATTATAGTGGCTTCATTGATACTAAAGTTGTAATTAATATAGATTAATACTTTCAAGTCGTGTTTATTATGTAATACCCGGTCGGGTTATTAGCGTCTTTTAGGCTCCTCTTACTAAAGTATATGTATGTGTAAAGGGCCTCTTTCATAATACAATTATTATCACTTTCTTCAACTTGGTATAAGAGCAAGCCCTAATCCCGCGTTGCTCTCTCACCGCGCTGCACACTGCATCCGAGTCCGCCTCCTTCTCTAATCCCGCGAAGCTCGTCTTCCACTTCTCGCTATTTTGTGGCCTCCTCACATGCCGAGCCCGTGCAGTTAATAATCGGGTCGGATGTTGCGCTCGCTGAAGGAGCCCGCCGCATCTCCTTGTGTTGCTGACTGCCTTGCCGCCGACTCCTCCCATTTCTTGTTGCTAGATCCGTCGTCCTTTTGTCGTTCCCGCCTGGCGATACAGTCGATGACCTAGGCGACCTCTTCCGATCGACCGTTGCTTCTGCTGGACGACATCAACTTCCGCTGGCCTCGCCGACATTATTGCTTTCAGCCATGCCTTCGACGACACCTTCCGCTACTTCTTCCTGTGTCTACGCTAATTACAGAAGGTGATGTCGCTGCTTGTAGTTGTTGCCGCTGTTACTGCCTGGGTCAGCTGCTGTCGTTGCTACTGTCTGCCGCTGCCCGTAGCTTCCGCTGATTATGCTATGTCTTCCTGGAGGTCCCACCAGGAGAAATACTATAGGGAACCAGATCCGCATCGGCAAGAACTCCATCCTCATCTTGCTCCACCAGGACGTGGTCGTGGACCCAGACGCATGGGTCTCGACAAGATGGTTCAAGATCTCATGATGTTGCCTATTCTACGAAAGTCTATGAAGAGCCTACCCGTCCTCCTCCAAGCCATTTTACCGCACATGAATTGGATGCTCTCCGTCGTCTACTTCACTCCTAGTCTGACGCTGTCTCTGGTGCTTCTACTTCCTTTGCTACTGTTGTTATGTCAGTGCTCATGCTGCCACCACTACTTCTGATTGGATCATTGACTCGAGAGCCACCGATCATATGACAGGATCCTCCTCAGGTTTTGTTTCCTACACACCTTTCTCTGGTAAGGATAAGGTTATTTCGGCAAATGACACCTTATCCCCCATTGCGGGCAAATGACACATCTCCTATTCTCCGTCCTAGTCCCTTTCTTCTGTCTTACATGTTCTCTCTTCCCCGCAGTTTACTTTCGATTAGCAATATGACTCGATCTCTTAACTGTTCTGTAACCTTATTTCATGATTCGTGTGATATTCAGGAACTGGGTACGAAGAGGACCATGGGCAGTGGTAGGAACTGCGACGGCTTATACTACCTGGATTCTTAACTACCGTCTCAGGCTCTCTCCTCTTATATACTGTTACTGCTGCTAATGCTCGACGCTGGTATTTGCGTCTTGAACATACCTCCCCTGTTTATCATCAGAAACTGTTTCATGTTGTCTAAACATGATAGACATTACTCTTCACATTTATCTTCTCCTAGTTGCACTCTTTTTGTTGTTATACATTTTGATGTTTGGGGGTCATCCCCTATTTTATCTTTATATGATTTTTGTTGGTTTGTCACATTTATCGACTGTTTTTCACTAACCACTTGGGTCTATCTTTTAAAGAAAAAAATGAAGCAGACTAGTTCAATGGTAATATTTGTGTCCTTCGTAGTGATAAGGGGGGGGGGGGGGGGGGGGATATGATGATCATGGCGTGTTTGGTTCTTATCTCAGCAGCCATGGTATTTTACATCAAACCAACCGCATTCACACCTCTACCCAAAATGGTGTTGTTGAACGAAAAAATCGGCATCTCCATGATGTTGCGCGCTGCCATCTCACCGTTATGCATCTTCCTAAATCTAATTGGGGTGATGTTTTCCTGACTGCTGCTCATCTTATCAATCGTCTGTCTTCACAGGTTTTAGACTATGTTGCACCTCTATCTCGTCTCTCCACTATGTTTGTTGTTCATACTTCCCATCTACCACCCCGAGTCTTTGGGTGTGTTACGTGTGCATGTTTTGTTCACGTACATCAACCTCATCATGATAAACTTGACCCTCGAGCTCATCGTTGTGTCTTTATTGGCTATTCCGCTACCACGAAATGATATTGATGTTATCACCCTCCATCCCAACGTGTTTTTTGTACCATGGATGACTTTCTGCAAGGAGGAATCCTATTATATGGATTCGACTCACTCCATTCATCAGGGGGAGATTGGTCACATTGCTTCTGATTCTACTGTTCTTCCCCCTCTGATTCCTCCTACTCATACCATCCCTTCCACCCTAGCAACGTCTCCTATGCCTCCTACGTCTACTCAGTTTCCTTTGCGTCTGTCTCTGATTTCCCCTCTTCCTCTTGTATACTACCGTCATCAAACAGGTAAACAAACTGTTGTCGTTCCACTACCTGTGCCTGCTTTGGACCTATATGTTCCCCTTGCATTGCTGAAAGGTAAAGCTATATGTATGTAACACCCTATTTCTAACCATGTTGCTTATCATCACCTTACTCATGCTCATCAGGTTTTTATCTCTTCATTTTCCTTGATTACTATTCCAAAGACGTAGCAGGAAGCATTGAGTATTCCTGTATGGACACGGGGAATGGAGGAGCAAATGTCTGTCTTGGACAAGAATCACACATGGAATATCTCTCCCCTTCCTCCTGAGAAGAAAGTCATTGGTTTAAGGTGGGTTTTCTCTGTTAAGCAAAACCAGGATGGTAAGGTTAAGCGTTACAAGGTTCGACTAGTGGCCCGAGGATACACCCAGGCTACTAGGAGACATTTGCTCTGGTAGCAAAGAAGGACTCCATTCAGGTTCTTCTGTCATGTGTTGCTTGCTTGGGCTGGGATCTTCACCAAATGAATGCAAAAAAATGTCTTCCTCCACGTCGAGCTTGATGAATAAGTGTACATGACATTCCCTCCTGGATTTGTGAAAAAGGGACATAAAGGGCTTGTCTGTCACTTAAGGAAGTCGTTGTGCGGCTTGAAGTAGTCTCCCAGGGCATTGTTTGATAGGTTTCTCTAGATCATGCTCAAGTTTGGCTACAAACAGGGACAATCAGATCACGCCATGTTTATTCGAAGATGTGAACAGAAAATGTGGTACTTATTGTCTACGTGGATGACATTGTGATCACTAGTGATAACACAAAGGAAATTGCAAATCTCAAGACACTCTTGTCTGCTGAGTTCGTAAAGGACTTAGGGAGATTACGATACTTCATGAGCATTGAAGTGACTAGATCAAATCAAGACATGTTCATCTCTAAACGGAAGTACGTTTGAATCTGTTAAAAGAGACTGGGATGCTCGGTTGTGTTCCAGCCAACACTCCTATGGAGGAGAATCGTAGGATTGATGAAGACAGTGATGGTGATTGCACTGATGCCTCGAGCTATCAGAGATTAGTTGTACCTATCTCACGCACATCCAGACATTACATATGTTGTAGGTATCTTGAGTAGATAACTAGATATATGCATACTCCTAGGATCAGACAGACATCAAGAGGCCACTTATCCTGTGCTACAATACTTAAAGAAGGCCCCTGGCCGTGGCCTCATGTTCTCCAAAAACAACCACTTAAAGATCGAAGTTTTCGCTGATGTTGATTGGGCTGGAAGCCGTGACAACAGGAAATCCACAACGGGATACTGCACCTTTGTTGGTGGAAATTTGGCGACATGGCGTAGCAAGAAGCAGAATGTGGTGGCCAGAACTAGTGCAGAGGCTGAGTACCGGTCAATGTCTCAAGGTCTCTGTGAATGTCTATGATTGCGTACTATGTTACAAAATCTGGAACTTCAGGAGAATGTCCCGCTCTCCTTATATTGTGACAACAAGAGAGCTATTAGTATAACTCACAACCCAATTCAACATGACAGGACTAAGAATGTTGAGGTCGATCGACAATTTATCAAAGACCACCTGGATAAAGGAAACGTGGTCACTTTATCTTGTTCATTCCAAAGATCAACTGGCCGATGTCTTCACCGAAATCTTGGGATGCGATGTGTTTACTGATGGCATCCATAAACTCGGGATGACTGATATCTTCCGTCCGACTTGAGGTAGAGAGTTGTAATTAATATAGATTAATACTTTCAAGTCGTGTTAATTATGCAATACCTGACCAGGTTATTAACGTCCTTTAGGCTCCTCTTACTCAAGTATACGTATGTGTAAAGGGCTTCTTTCATAATACAATTATTATCACTTTTTTCAACTAACTAAAAATTGCACTTCGCGTTAATTGATACTTGCAAGTGTTAGCTTAGTGCCATTAAAGAGAAGCAGAAGGTGGTATCACAATGGCGATGACAGGGGCTACTATAGTACTATAAGATGGTCTCTTACAGAAACTTCATTGTTGAGTTGGTTGTTATGGGCTTTGGTTCGTTGCCGGATTGTTGGAGGTGGAGATACAAGGGCAAGCCCTAGAATGATGGAGGAAAAGAGAGAGGAAGAAACCCTAGAGGGTGGAGGAAGGAGAGAAGAGCTTAGAGAGAGAGAGAGAGAGGAATTTAGAGAGATGAAGGAAACTTTTCATATTTCATTGCTTAATTCCAAATACATGAGATGGGTCTATTTATAGGACCCCGGGTGGCATACCCATAATTACAAGATGCATAAAATATTAAAGCGCTAAAACATTACAACGAGTCTAATAACGATGACTCAAGACACACGACGAGATAAATAAGATAACTGACGGAGGACCATAACACATAACAATCCACCTGTCCTTTTTGAGCTTGTCCTAAAGCTCAAACTCCAGTTAGATGTTCGGCTTCTCTGACTCCTTGACCTCGCGCCAAAATAGTGCCTGGTAGTCCGTCACGGTGATAGTGGCGGCGAGGAGTAATGGTGGCGCCTTCGGAAAGACGAGCGGTGGAAGGACTGGGGCCGAGTGGTCCGGCGGAGCGGCGGACGGCCGGAGTAGCAGGGAAACCGAAGGAACAACGTCCGGCAAAAGGAAGGGGTCTGGCGGGACCGGCGATGCGGTGCGAGGAGGCAACGGTAATGTGGTCGAAAGGGCCGACAGAGTAGTGACCGGTAGCAGAGGCAGTGGCGTGGTCGAAGGCGGCAGAGCGGAAACCGACGGTGAGGCAGCCGGCAAAGCAGAAAGCGACGAGGCTGGAGGGACCGACAAGGCAGGGGCCGGCGGAGCAAGGGCAGACATAGGCGGGGACTGCGGCGGCGACGGCGGCGGCGGCGGCGGCGGCGGCGGCGGCGGCGGCGGCGGCGGCGGCGGCGGCGGCGGCGGCGGCGGCGGCGGCGGCGGCGGCGGCGGCGGCGGCGGCGGCGGCGGCGGCGGCGGCGGCGGCGGCGGCGGCGGCGGCGGCGGCGGCGGCGGCGGCGGCGCCGAGGATGGCGGAGGCAGCCCAAGCTGTGCGGGCTTGGAGAGTGGGACCGGCATGGCAGGAGCCGGTGGCGGAGGAGGCGGAACAGCCGGTGGCGGAACGTCAAAGTATCCCAATTGATCAAGCTTGGCCTCGAAGCGAGACATGGAGGCTTGAAATGTCGTCGACCACTTCAGCAGCATCGAGTGGAGGGCGCCCGCATCGGCGACGCTAAGATGAATGTTCATCAAAATAAATTTGAGATTTGAGAAGTGGGCGGCTCGGGTAAGGAGAAAAGCTGGGAGAGAGTGATGGTGGGGTCCACGGAGAGTAAAACAAAAATGAAATAAAATAGCAAGCCGATGGGACTAGGACTGCTCGATAACAGCGGATGGGACGAAGACGGCTCGAGGAGCTGACGGCGTCGCTTGTCACCGATTGAAGGCGGAGGGCGGGGCTCGAGGACGTTAGGGCGCGTTACTGGGGACGACGTGCGGTTCTGGACGAACAGGAAGCCGATCGGCTTTTGCGATTGGAGCGGCTCGAGGAAGATGTCGTCCTGCGCAAGGTCGAGGAAGGCAACGGAAAGCTGCTCGACGGGAGGCTGCTCGATGTTCCACAACAGTCGAAGGCAGAGGAGAGAGACCTCTCGCGTGGAGGAGTCGAGCGGGCTGTTGCCGATCGGAGCGTGTGGAGTTGAGGAAGTGTAACGCCGAGGAACAAATGTTGGCGGCTTCTGGTTCAGCGTGCGGTAAGGAGGAAGGGACGGAAGGGAACTACGACAGAGGGGAGGTGTTGGCGGCTGCGGTGCAGCTTGCGGAAAACAGCGGAAGACGGCGGAAGGAGTGCCGGGAAGGGAGTCGCCGGCGTTTAGCTCTGATACCAAGTTGTTATGGGCTTTGGTTCGTTGCCGGATTGTTGGAGGCGGAGATACAAGGGCAAGCCCTAGAATGATGGAGGAGAAGAGAGAGGAAGAAACCCTAGAAGGTGGAGGAAGGAGAGAAGAGCTTAGAGAGAGAGAGAGAGGGAGGAATTTAGAGAGATGAAGGAAACTTTTCATATTTCATTGCTTAATTCCAAATACATGAGATGAGTCTATTTATAGGACCCCGGGTGGCATACCCGTAATTACAAGATGCATAAAATATTAAAGCGCTAAAACATTACGACGAGTCTAATAACGATGACTCAAGACACGCGACGAGATAAATAAGATAACTGACGGAGGACCATAACACATAACATTGGTCTTCTCTAGGACTCACCTTACATGATTGTATTATGATAACAAGAGTTTCCCATTGGGAACAATCCAATTTTCCATGGGCGTACAAATATATTGAGGTGAATTGTCATAACCACCGCGAGAAGATACAAGGAAAAATCATCTCCCTTCACTTCAAGAAGACTGCAGTTCAACTTGAAGATACCCACACTACACCTTAAGTGAGAAAGATATTTGGGAAATATATAACAAGTTGATAGAGATCAATATCTATGTCTGATTTGAGGGGGAGTGTTAGCAAAAGTTTGTGCATTCATCAAGGTTGCTAATTGGGGTGTGTAACATCCGAAAATTATAAGTATTTTTATAATCTCATTTTAGGGACCAGGCGTTAGTATTGTTGATGTTGTCTTGTGAACAAGGTATTTATTCTTGTTATCCATATTCTTTCACGTGACGTAATGACTTAAAGTCAATTTGAAGCTTCTAATAAGCAATAACAATTTTGAAATTTAATTTAAAACCAACTATATGTTCCCTTATATGTAAAAGTCGTGGTTTTAATACCTTACGACATCCCCTCAATTAAAAATTGAGAGTCACAATTCCTCCCCACAACGTTTTATTTTCATACTCACAGGCTTACCTTTCATTTCGGCGTCTGGAGCAGAGAGTGCACTGATCGCGACATCCGTAGTTAGGGCACACTCCTTTCCGTCGATTGGAGACGTAGATCCCTCTGTTCTCCTCGTTGGAAGCCACCGTCGATTGTTCCCTCCCAGTCGTAGAGGCTCGATGCCACTGGTAGCAGTTCTTATTGAGTAGTTTTTATATTTGTATTTATGTTTTAGTCCCACATTGCGGGTTCCATGTTTGTATATTTGTATCTCCCTATTTATATTTCCCCAGTATGGATGAATGGGATATGTTTTCTTTCCCAATCTAATTTGGTATCAGAGGGATCTCTTTGTCTCAGCGTGTACTGGGCTATGGCTCATGGCGCTACTGAGCTTCTCTGGCTGTGTACTCTCTTGACTGAGCTTGGTTTCCCTCCTTCTGGTTCCTCGACACTTGTTTGCGACAACCAGTCCGCTCTCATGCTAGCCTCTGACTCTGCTCTGCATGAGCGGACTAAGCATATTGAGGTTGATATTCACTTTCTCAGGGAGCACATCCGTTCAGGGACTCTTGAAGCGTCCTATGTTCCCTCCGCCGAGCCAATTGTCGATGCTTTCACCAAGGCGGTTGGACCTTCCAGTTTCATCTCTACTTGTGGCAAGCTGGGCTTGCTTGATCTCTTTGCGTCAGCTTGAGGGGGAGTATTGAGTAGTTTTTATATTTGTATTTATGTTTTAGTCCCACATTGCGGGTTCCATGTTTGTATATTTGTATCTCCCTATTTATATTTCCCCAGTGTGGATGAATGGGATATGTTTTCTTTCCCAATCTAATTGTTCCGCCGACGGTTTGACACAGCAAAGCTGATCGGTCTCCTCCAACATTTTAGGAAGAGGGTAAGCATTTCCTTTCTCCTTTCTTCCTCTTATAGGTTTTAGATTATCTTATGAGTTTCACCTTCACTTTTCCTCTCTTCCAACAACACCAAGTTGTTTCCTTTTTCGTAGGAAATGTTGATGATGGGTTTTGTTTAACCTTGGTAAGGCAATTTCTGGATTCCTTTAAATTCAGTTGGTTGTTCTTTTATAGGTTCGTAGAAACCCTAACAGTGGGCTTTTAGAGAGTAAATCGGAGGAGGTTTGCATAATTTCCAATTCAACCTTGTGAACCATGCTGCCACGCCGCGCCTATGAACGACGTAACACCGATGTAAGAAATTCGATTCCTTTTTGGTTAGACATAAAAGATAGTTCAATTAATGTTACATACTATACACAGTATTATAGAAGCATGTTAAGAATGTGAAATTAGTATTTCATACCTTATGTATATATGAGAATGGAAAATTACAACTTAGTCATTTTGTCACAAAAATACGAACAATGAAAGTAAAGATATAAGAAATTCTTCACACAACTTCCCTATGAATAGATAAAAATTGTATGAATTCTATGAATGCAAAAAATTAGGTATTTTTATATAGAAATCATGGAAAGTGAAAATCATAATATAGTTAATTCATCGTGTTAATATCTTTAACACATCTTTAACACTAAGACGAGACATAGAACATAAGGTTGATAAAATACGTAACTTAAGATTATGTTCTTATGCGGAGGTTCCCTTAAGATTAATCATACCGACCACTAATATTAAGAATAAAATATTAGTGGAACACTTAAGAATAGTGGTTTTATGTGGATGCTCCTATATGTTGGTTATGCCGACCACTATAAGAACATAAATAGAAGGAAAGATCGAGTATTTTCTCTCGTGATTGATGGGCGCACACCATCATACACATATGACGCAGTAGACCGTATGAGCCTCAAATGGGAGTCAAAACCCCATGGAAGATTATTGGATACGAGTATGTGTCCGACCGAGACACACTAAAGCGCTTATGCTCGCCATTATGGACTCAAATCTCTAGTATGTGCTTAACAATGTATGCAACTAAGAAAGAAAGTGAACATAAGACAACCCATGAAAGATTATTAGATGTGAGTCCGTGTCTGTGACCGAGCCACATTAGAGCACCTATGCTCGTCATTAGGAACTCAAATCTATTGAATGAGCTTAATAACTTATGGAACTAAGAATAAGAAGAAAGTGATCATAAGCCACCTCCACTATAGTTACAAAGTCGGAACTAGAAATCCTACATTTTAATAATCCCGAATTTAGAGAAAATTCAGCATATGATCCAAACATTGAACTTATGACTTATGCTCGAAAAGTACTTTTATAAAAAAGCATGCATAAAACCATAGTATAATTTTCCTCAGCATAAATATTACTTTAAAGCATGCATGCATAATTTTTTTAATGTCATTTTAGTGTCACTGAGTGTAAGAGTTTTTCTTAATCACCAGATGAGAGGGAACACAAGTCGGGAGATTCGCTTGGGATAAGTTTTCGTGGGTTCCTTCAATTTTGCTTATGGTTTCCCTTTACATTTGATGTACTAATTATTGTGGAATCAAAAGTATCAGACTTCTTGTATTTTACAATTCTAGTTGGCCATGTGAATCAAAATTTGAGGTGCTTATTTAACCTTAGCTTCAGTCATTTATTTTGTAGTGTACTTCTGTTATTTTCTTGCTATGTACCAATTTTACTATTGTTGCACAAGTGATGTCCGGGCTTTTGATTGTTGTTAAACTAGGTAGGGGCGTACAATGGTGTTCTCAAAGCCATGCTAAAGCTTAGGGGTTTCGTAATCTTTCTCTACTGGAAGTGTTAAAGGGTCAATCTTAAAAAAGAGGCAGGATTGTGTGGTTGGTAGTCGAGCAAATTATCAAGAGATCAAGTGGTGATCATGTCAAGTGTGCTACAACTCAACAAACCAACATCGACGTAACAATGAATAAGCGACTCTAGGGTCACTAAGGGTAACTCGCTATTCAGTAAGTCAAAAGAACCAAGTCGAAACCAAATGGGGGGACAAAGACACTGAGGAAGTCACCTCGAGGAAACACTGAATTTGAATTGGGAAATCGTCGAATTGAACAATGTGGATCTATACATACAGAGTGCTAGAATAAAATGGAAAGACCAATTGTTTTTCTATATTCTATTTGTATCATAAATACTAATGTATACAAAACTAGGTTCACTAAACCACCTATAAAAATATTATATTTACTGCTCTTAAGGGTCATGAATACAATTTGATTCATTTAGTTTAAAATGGCATCAGAGCAATATCCCTAACCGCTAACTTCCCTCCCTACCTCTACGGGTTGTCGCCTCCTCTCGCCTCGTGACAATCACAATATCTCGCATCATTAAGACGTCGTTGCCAAATTGCATTTGATGTTGACCCATGTTGTTCCTGCGTTGGACTATAACAAATTTTAATGTTTTTAGTGATCTCATTTCTTGCACGTGTCTTCCATTCTGTAAGTTGCTAGTCCATCTTCCCTTCTGTAAATTGCTAGTCCATCTTCCCTTCTGTAAATTGCTAGTCCATAGCTCCTACGGTCGCAGAGTGATGCCTTATCGAATGTTTTTTGTTGCTCTCAATTTCCTATCAATACAAGCTCTCCACTCTCAACACGTCATTGTTTCTCATCTCCTCATGTGGATTTACAGTGCTGTCTTTCAGTGTACTATTGGAGCAAACTCTCTATATCCACCCATCTTCCTTCTCAAGCCATCGTTGTACTCAAGTTCATCAATAAGTGCAATATTTGTTGACCTCTCCTCAACTGCTTCCCACTACTATAATCATGTTTTTCTCATTATCCTCCAGATTGATACTAACTTCTGCTTCGTCTCTACAACAAATCTCAAATCAAATAATTGAATAAAAATGAGAATCTTAATGGTATGATAACTACATGTGGTGGTCTTTGGTTGTAAAATGATTAATTGTTGGTACACGAATGTTGAAACTTGAAACATATTACTCATGATCCTCTTTCCTTTATAGATTCAATTTATGACACATTGATTTGTGAGCGTCATCATCATAAACATGATGTCTAATAGTGTGGAGAATTTTGTTGGCTCCATCATGTGTTATCTATAATTTAACAAAATGATAATACTCTCTACACTCATATTCCTCCATCTACTAAATGTTGAAAATAATGAGGAAAATAGAAGATGTTTGTTATTCTTCCCTTTAAGGGTATTTACAGAAGTACAATGACACAGGAAACATTAATAGCCCATGTGGGACTAAACATATAGAACTAAATAAAAATAAATCTAGAGACTCTAATGCATAGAAAAAACAATTATATTAACTCATAAATACGATAACTCCAACACTTTTCCTCAACCTGAAGGGTATAACCCACAACTTGAAAATGTCATATGTTGATAAAGGTAATAGAGATAGAGGCAGAAAAGGATGAATATCGATGGTGGCTCGGGGTGTGACAACATGAGCGCACAAAACACATGAGCAATCCACACAAGATTCCATCAGTCAATACCACAAACACACGATGGTATGACAATATCATCTACACTCGAAAAACATGTGGAAGAAACACGGTAATGGAAGATGTGAGGTCGAGTGTGTACATTTAAACACACAACGAGGCATCCACATAGAAAGTCTGTATTGGAGCACATGTACCTATAAAAATGAGGAAACATGAGAGATGCAAAGAGCAACACATAGACATAAGCCTGGTGGGCTGTGTGGGACTAAGGCGGGAGCCATGAAATACCACCGTGGTGACAAATATCCAACATGCGGGGGTCCACTTGGATGAATTCCACTATGTAGGGGTCAACCATAGTCGGGGTCTGAGTCACCTTCGTCTCTAACACTCCACCTCGCGTGGGACACACATGCATCTAGGTATGAAGAAACACACACAAAACGAACATCTGGACGACACAGACAACGACAATACAAATGACTGTTAAAGACATGTAATGATAAAACTATAAAAAGCTTCATCGTCCCAGCATGTTGCAGGAGGGAGGAAGTCGACAGGGGCTACATCGAATGCAGCAAGTCAACAAGGACGGCATTTGGTCTAAAGAATCCCGCCGAGGATGGAGAGGATGAATTAAAGGGCTCTATGGATGGAGAGCAAGAAGTCGGTGGGACATCATGATGTTGGCGGCGGTGGGAAGTCATGGACGAAGCAGCGGATGGATCATATCTCTGAACAAAAGAAGCGTCTAGATCGTATCTTTGAATATACGCAATTGATGGTCAAGGCCCACTGGAGTATGCATCGTGGACGAAGATGAGTATGGGCTGTGGAGGAAGTAGAAGTTCACGCCAGGCGAGCGTTGATCTGGAGGATTGTTACTTGAAGAATGGCAGCCGATGTCGACCGGAAGAGGGCAAGCGGTAGGATGTGGAAGAAGATCGTAGAGGCCAGAACTGTGCTCTTTCGCTCGACGGGATCTGCGACGAGAGCTGTGGAAGCTCCAGTTCAGCGATCGACGAGATCTGGAGCAACGACGGGCTTGACGTCGATCGTCAGGGGCCACGGGAACGTCGACTGGATCGGCTTTGACGAAGAAACATGGATATGCGACAGAAAAAATGACAGGAACTGAAGTCGTGGAACTGCGGAAACTGAAGCGGAAGCCTTTTTTGATGCAAAGAAGTCGCGGCGCTTACGGTACCGAGAGAAATTTCAGAGAGGAAAATATTCCTTCTCTGATACCATGTTGAAAATAATGACGAAAATAGAAGGTGCTTGTAATTCTTCCCTCTAAGGGGTATTTAAAAAACTACAAGGACACAAGAAACATTGATAGCTCATGTGGGACTAAACATATATAACTAAATACACATAAACCTAGAGACTCGAATACATAGAAAAAACAACAATATTAACTCATAAATACGATAACTTAGACACATGCATTGGCTCTGTGATATTTTAAAGAGAACCGGTAGAGCAAGGTGATAATATCCATGCCCTCATTGCCCACTTTACAATCTTCCTTGCGGAATAAAAGATCTATCAGCCATACTCACTGGATCATATTATTCTAGGGCCTCAACAACATACTCTTCTAATTGTTCTTTATCTCTAGCGTGTTTGCCTATTTCTATAATGTTTTTGATCCCACATCTTGATAAATCTTCTTAGCCCGACTCTGATGATCTTGCAACACATTTTCCTAGAGTTAAGTCATCTCCGCTTTCATCAGCCATAAATCTTATTCCACAACGTGCTACACAAAATTCTCATCTTGAACATGGCTCACTAACATCTTGTAGTCGTGCGTAATGTGGATCAACCCATCGAAGCCGTGGTCATGGCAAGAAAAATCATCTTTCCAAAGCATTGTACTAAGACAACACCAAGAATTGCACATATTGTCAAGGGTCAACTCACGTTTCAGTCATTCTTTTTTTCCGCATTAGGCTTCTAGTTGTAACTAATTCAACAGTCACCGTAAACTGCATACAATTTACTTTCCAAAACTTCTAGTAAGTTTGCAGGTACGACGGGTCTTATCTCATCTCACCATGGATCGTAGATTTAAGAATCTCCAAACATATAACACCTTTCACTTTACGACACTACCTATTTTTTATTTCAACGTAAACACGGTTGATAACCCACATATCTATGTACAAGGAATTGAGACTATTTATCTCGGTGCACAATTCATCTTAAATGTCTTCAAATTCCGAACTTTATGTGCAATTTATTATCTATTAGAAAGATTTGTGTTGACCCCAACTATTTGTAAAATGCTCTCCCTTATAATATATTTTTAGAATATTATAACAAATAAAGTGAGGAGCAAGTGTGAGCACCATGGTGTATACATCATGGATCAGCCAAATTCTACTCCAGCTCTTAGCACTTGTACTGAAACTTCACTTTGGCATCACAGATTGAGTTGTCCACCTATATTAATCCGTATGCAATTAATTCATAGTTCTCAGCCTCTTCCTTTCATTAGTTAGGAAAACATAATTCAATATCTTATCCTAGTCAAGTTAAAATATAGAGAAATTGTCCATTTGATCTAGTACGAGGTCCCAGAATTTTTTCAAAAGCAAAAGCATCAAACCTAATACATGTATCAACAATTCATAAATATTATTTCTCAATTATAAACATTTTTATAGAAACTCAAACTTATTAAAAATAATCCCCAAATTTTTTCTTTCTAAAAATGGGAGTTTACACCTAATTTCTCCACTCGTATACCTTTAAAAAAAAGATAATTACTTGAGACTGCGCAAACTTTAATGTTTGAGATGGATATTCCAAAACATTCCTGGATCTTTGGAGTTATCATTGCTTGCTATCCCATAAATTTCATGCCTAATGCAGTTATTGGAAATATTTACCCCTTCAATCTAGTATCCCATATGACTTGGCTTGAGATTTGTGAGTTAATATGATTGTCACATTTGATAAATGGAGAGGATCATGATCCAGGAAGGAATGCATGCATTAGTATTTGTTGTAGGAACGAATGTATGCATTGGTATTTGTTGTAGGAAGGAAGGAATGCATTGGTATTTGTTGTAGGAAGGAATGCATGCATTAGTATTTGTTGCAACTAACGAGGGAGTTGAATGTTAAATGCATGCGCATGTTAACGAATTTACACAGTAGATTTTGAAATTTGTAAAGTGAAAAACCCAGCCACGCCAATAGTTTAGTATACATGATAAACCTGCAAAAGGAACAGATTCATGCCAAGTCCTCGCATTACATTTTGCACATACCTTGAGAAGTATGGTAGGAAATTTAACAATATTGATATAATAATCTCAGTTGTCTCCTAATAATCATGAAAGCCCAAGTTCTAAAATAGCCATGAAAATATAAGTCTAGACCAGGCTGGATCCTTGGCCAATTATATCCAGGTAATGAAATCCTTTTTAGCTATTGAATCCTAATAACACTTGTGTTGTATTTTATATTAATTTTTCTTAACATATATATATATAGGATAATGGTCAAGCATTTTTTTCTTCATCTAAGAAGTAGAAGTACTAAGAAAGGGAAAGGGGCAAAAGAAAAAAAGAATTAAGTTATATATGTTGGTTAATACTTCCTAATTGTGGAAATAACTGAAGATATTTCCGATTAAAAGGATCATGTACCTCTCCAGATTATCCTCCAACTCCTCCCAAGGACTAACAAAATCACTTTGCTTGAAAACAAGACCAGACACCACAATGCCAACTGCTAAACGCTGTAAACAGAAATCAACCTCTTAGAGTGAAATTTGTTGAAATAAACTTCAAAATACTGAATGATTGGCTTATGGAAAAATAAGCACAAAGGAATATAGATAAACTTCTTTCAGAAACACAAAGAAGTTAATCACTTACACCCTGGTTATGGTTTTCTCCAAGAGGTACAAACTCAAATTCCTCGACGCCTCCAATTCTTCTAGCCATTTTGTTCCCAGTAAGTCCAGCTCCAGCAGCTGAATTGGAAATGTTGTTGATAAATAATCTCCAAAATAAACTGATTCACATTCTGGGTAAGTTGTATTGTTATTTTATATTTTTATGAAAAGTTTATCATCCCATTTGCAGAAGATAAGTTCACTATAAACAAATGACATAAAACTGGTGGACATAAGTATATAAAATGCACCTACTCAAAATAAGAATGTTAAGCCATCCTTCCTGACACAACGCTTTTTAGCGGTTGGGATTTTAGATTTTGGATTGGGGAAGAAGGGTTGGGGTATATTATAGTAAGTAGTTCTGAAATGGAACTGCAGCCACTGCAAAAAAGCAATTTAATTGTGGAACAAGTTCAATTACAAGGAATTTAAAATTACACCTCATCAGAAGTTTTGTAATCTATGAAGTAGAGATTATGCAGTTAATCTTCAGCCAGTATGAGTTTTCTTTCTAACTGCAACAGCGAACAATAAAATAAAGATCCCGCATTTACAAGGAAAATAAGCATTGCATAAAAATGAAATAAGAGTATAATTAGCTTTTTCTTTTATTTAACCTTGATCCTCCATCTTTTTATGTTACGCATCCACGGAGGGGGTGGCAACGTGTGGCCTTGGATGCATGAATATTTAATTCTCGCACACTATTTATATATTTTTCATGCAATCATATTTACTCGCATATCTTGTAGCTGGGTGAGAGATAATTGTAATATTTTGGAATCATGTGAACAAAGGGTGTTTGATAGCATGCAAAACTCAATTCTAAAAAACTCTTCTTCTCAACCTCTCATCCACCCCAATTCCCATGCAAAACCTAATTCTAAAAAACTCTTCTTCTCAACCTCTCATCCACCCCAATTCCCATGCAAGTAGTCGAACCTCCTTAGGGTGGTCGTGTATGGCTTGAGCACAACTTCTCACCGGAAGTACCCTTCCCTTCATCCCACCATCATTGGGTAATCTAGGTCAAGAAAGACTGAAAGAGAGAGAATCCTCTCTGGAACTTCTCCCTCTCACGACCGCGCACCCGCACGCAACTGAAAGCTCATAACAACTTGGTATCAGAGTCATCCACCTCCCCAGTCGTTGTCCCCAATCAGGCTACGTGTAGAAAACCAATCGCACAATTTTGTTCAATCAACGAGAGCATCTGCCATTTTCGCCTATCAGACCGCTAACCCGACGACCACCTCTGACCGAGCTTGTAATTGACGCTAGACGACACGAGCAGGTCGGTGAACCCTCTCCCAGTTCGTGCCCATGACTCCCAGCCATCGCCAAACCGACGTTGCTTGCTCGTTACTGTCGATATGCACTACTCCACTCAACATGCAACCCACGGGCGAAAGGCACCCTTCCATCGGGTCAAACGACCCATACCTACCTTTGAAGGGCTTCTCAGCATTCCTACAACACTCAACCACTCCTTCCCCTACCGATAGAGTGTCCATCCCACCAAATCGGGCTTTCTAGTCGTCCTCCTTCCCTACATTCTACGGCCACCACTCTCACGAGGAGAGTGTGTAGGCAGTGTACCGGTCAAAGTAATAAATAAAATGGAGAGTTACCCCCGAGTATCGATATCACGAGGAACACAAGCGTGGTGATTCATCGAAATGAAATCTAGTAAGGTGGTGTGGATCGTTGCTTTGATTTGGGTTTAACTACACTACAAGCATGAAAAGAAATCCTAAACTACAAGAACGTGAGGGTCGCATTCACCTCTTCGCAAAAGTACTATCGTAAGGATTTGAGGGTCACCTTCAGCTCTTCGCAAGAACACAGTCGCAAGGAGGGTCGCTGATGCGCGTCGGCAAGTGCACCGGTCGCTGTCAAGTAATAATTGTGGAGAATAAATTCCCCGGATGTCGGTCTCTTGAGGAATGCAGGATGGGTGATCGAATCGCGCAGTGAATATTGTTACACAAGCGTTTCACAAACACAAAGAGGGGTTTTTGGTTGGTTTTCCTAATTTTAACAACAATAAAAGAGATGCGGGTCGAGAACACCGCTTCGCAACGTGAGGTGGATGCAACGGCCGCGATGCCGTGCTTCGTGAGGCGAATGAAGTGGACTCAGGCGCGAGAGAGTGAGGGTCGCAAACACCTCTTCACAACCGTCGTTAGCTCTTGCCAACACGGAGCAAACACCTTGCGTGCGTGTGTGAGTGAGTGCGCTTGAACGTGGTGAATCACAACCAACCCATGAATAAGAACACAGAAACGTTCATTCTCATCAAGTAAATATCACAATATTCATTTAGTAAAAGATTCAAAGGGGTACAATCAAGGAAAGAGGAAGGAGATAACCGGTGGTGAAGACTAGCGGCCGTTCACGGCCGGAATGGTAGGTTGTCGGGCTACCTCCGGACTCGGGCGGACGATGCTTCCGGCGTAGAGGGCTGTCACAATCTCCCTACGTGCTCCGTCGTCTTCGACTCAAGGTCTCTTCTTCTTCTCACCGGGCGGAAAGCGAAAATGATTGCTTGGAGGCTTGCGGATGATGGAGAACGCTCACGGACGATGAAGGATGTCTAGGAATGGACCGAGGAAGCTTCCCCTTGCGTAGGAGATGAAGTAGGGGCGATCCAAGGGGGCGGTCGGCGGCGTACGGAACAGAAATCCCGCTCCCGGAATGAATCCCCGCCCTAAAATCGCAACAGGCGCTTAAATAGGCGCTGGATTAAACACTGCGCACGATCATTGGCGCACGACCAGTGGTCGTGCGCACTGGAATCCTGCGATCGTGCGCACTGCCTGGACAGAACCTGCACGAGATGAAATCATAAAATAAAATGTTCGCACGACCAGTGGCGCACGACCATTGGTCGTGCGCACTAGCGTCGGTGGTCGTGCGCAATAGGTGAGACAGAACTCATAAAATTACTATTAAGTGCGCACGGACAGTGGCGCACGACCGGTGGTCGTGCGCACTGGAGTTGATGGTCGTGCGCACTGCACCAGACAGAACTCGTAAAAAGGGGTTAAGTGCGCACGATCAGTGGCGCACGACCGGTGGTCGTGCGCACTAGAACAAGTGATCGTGCGCAGTGTTCCTGTGCAGAATTGCACCGGAAACACTTGCACGCCTCCTATTCCAGCACAAACACAGATCTAGCCACCGAAAGTGGCACTTAACAACATATGAGTACTATGAAAGGAAATAAACACGAAAACACACCAAAGTGGGCCAAAATGTGCACCTAGCATGGGTTATCAATTATAAACTATAATAAGGCTAAAGTGCGTGATATTGACTAAATAATGGCCCGGATGAGTCCATGAAGGTGTATATAATCAGGACTCATCACACCCCCAGACTTAACTGTTTGCGCGTCCCGAGCAAACTAATCCGGCGGAAGTTGAAAAAGATAATTAAAATAGCGAATTACGCAGGGGAGTACAGTGCGAAGTAACATACGCATGCGAGTAGGAATTCTAGTAGAAGAAGATTCTAGCTATGCTAACTAATTTACGTAAGTACTAAAGCGTAATCAAAGATTTAATTGTACTCAGTGGGTGAATTATGAAGAATTTGACGATCATGCCCGGTATGAAAGTGACGAGACGCTGAGGCGGGTGTTGCAAAAGATCGGGGCTTAGGAATAACTCCGCTGAAATCCATCAACGTCGTGAACCATACGCTTGCCCGGTCACACTCTCTCCACGGCGCTAGCAAACTCGCAAGTCAAATCAGTAGGACTTATAGGATTAAAACGGGGCTTAGGTTACGGAATGATATGCAAAGATAAACATGACGGCTACGCAACCCAAATGAGCCAACGGCACACTGCACCTTACAAAACCAAACAACTATGCTCGTGTGACACACCCCCAGACTTATCATGAAAACCAGGTGTGCACACAGCCTACTTTACAAATACCAACAGATTTTTCTCTTTAGCTTGGGAGGATTATTTTCAGGATACTCTTTTTTTTTTTTTCTTTTATATATTTTTCTTCTTTCAAGCAACCTCCAGTTGGTTCAAAATCAGCGGATAGACATTATTTTCTCTTCAAAACACAATGATACCACACACCACACAAGTTGGAAATTATGAGCACAGTTAAAACATTTTTTTGGTTGCGGGCGTAGGATAGGCTTCAGGCTTTGGTGGATGAGGAGGAGCTGAACATAAAAATGGTAGGCACAAATTTGGCTTGCAAAGGCGAATGAAAGGGGCATGGAATAACAAAGCTCAAACTAGCCAAATGGTGGCCTACATCATGCTTGACTCAACAAGTAGCTCTCACCCATGCTTCAAGAGTCGCTTGGGGCAAGTTCTTAGCCCACGAGAAAGATAAACCTTCCTCCCGACTCGAGCAACACACGTTTAGCGACCGCACACACACAACACCGGGTTATCATCAATTTCATTCGAATTCACCACTTGAGTACATTAAATCTAAATTTACGCAGAGATACTGCACATAAATTAAATGCATAAAGAAAATCTAATTCTACTCAGGTTCTACTATAGCATGCGAAGCGACTAGAACACTACATGAGTCGACACCGCGCTCCAAATAATAATTCCTGTGTCAATAGCCTATTTCACATTCCAACCAAACTAGTTTAAACGGAACAACACAAAAGAAAGCACGCACTCAAGTGGGTGAAGTGGTGTGTGAAGATGAACGATACTAAATAACTGAAATTAAAATACTTCTAGTATGCAAATGAGATGAGCATGTGCAGTGGGTGACAAAGAAACGGCTCTCCCCCAGACTTAATCAAAACCATACAACATAATGATATGACAGTGAAAATCAAAATTGAAAGCTAGGGAAGAAGTTACCCAATGCTCAGCACGTGAGCATACCAGAAGAATGGCGTTTAAAATCAAGACAATCCGCAGCATCCACCATCGAACACAAAACCTGCAAGCAAAACTCAAAACAACAAAAGCAAAAACAAAAACTGAACTAGGAAAGGTTAGATAAAAGGAAATATAAAAAAACGGAAATCTGGGTTGTCTCCCAGTAGCGCTTTCATTTAACGTCCTTAAGCTGGACCAAATACCTGTATTAGCATTGTTTATAAAGAGTGCAGGAATTAAGAAGACATACTCAAAAATAGTTCACTACAGCAATTAAAAACACGCATCAACTAAAAGCGCTCTTGTGGTGCGCATCTCCCGTAGCATGTAGGCGGGAGGTGAAGGCTTTAGGGCCAGCACTGGTATTACCCAATGCTCCCCTAACCTCCGCCATCTTGCTACGAAGAGCGGCAGCACGAGCGTCACGCAGAAGTTTTTCTTTTTTCAGTTTGGTGACGGTTGGAGATTGCCACCGTTGTGAACTCTCAGATTTTTCCTCCTTAGAATCAGGTGGCGTCACTTCCGGTGTCACTGTGACCACCGGATCGGCCCAATAGACGGAACGCTTAAACAGTTTATTACACGATTCATCACAAGAAGAAAAATAATCAGCATTCTTGACTAAATCCACATCATCATTTCCCGGACAGCCGTCATCCTCCTTCTCGGCGTCGAATTCTTTCCGAAAGTCAATCACTTCCTCCTCATCAGATTTGAGCTCCTCCATTTCCCCTTCACCTGTTTCTTGGAAATGCGTCTTCCCTGCACAACTCAGAAGTTCATCAGAAATAACAAGAGGGGGAGGAGTGGATGTGTCGGCTCTAGCTTCGAGATGAATGGGCTGCAGCGCCGTGTTAGGTAAGATGACACACCCCGTGGCAAAGTCAAGGGTGGCGCCGCTCTCTTTCAAGAACGGCACCCCCAAGATAGGGATGGATTGATTTTCCCGGGGGCCCAACACCTGAAAGTCCGCGACCACAGTTGTCCCCTCAACTATTACTTCCACGTTTCTCACCTCTCCCTCGGATTGAATAATGGTGCCGTTAGCGAGAATCAGCGATTTCTTTTCCTCTGTGTTAATCTCCAATTGAAGTTTCGCAACATCTTGCAGCGCAATAACATTGCGAGAGGAACCGGAATCGCATAGAGCCTTTGTTTCAACCTGATTGATGGAACACGAGATTATCAGCTCACTCGGATTGGCATCCACCACATCCCCCAGACTTTTCCCTTGATCAATGGGATTCTTTTCCGTATTACTGGGAAGGGACCCCTGCGAACGCTCAGTTAGCGCTTGGGCCAATTGGCCCAAATGCGTCTCCAAGTTTCGCATAGATGCAGTTTGGTTTGCCATATTCGAGTTAGCTACAAGCATGAATTTTTCCATCATTTCTTCTAAATTACTCTTCTTTTGAGTAGGGGGTGCTTGGTTGTAATCCGGGTGCGGCGGCCTCGGTTGGCTCCCGGAGGCGTAAGCATCATTTTGATGCTGCCCCGGTGACCATCGTTGGCCGGGCGTGTTGGGATTCCACGAGAAGTTCGGATGACTTCTCGCTCCCGGATTATAAGTGTTATTATACGGCGCCCCCTTGGACTGATTTCCAACATAATTCACAGATTCATTTAAAGATAAGTGCGCGAAATCACCTACCACTTGGTTCCCCGAGCATTCGTAAGCATGGTGGCCTCCACCTCCACATCCTTCACAAGTAATGATGGCAGCAGATGGAGACGGAGAAGGAAGAGAATCAACCATGAAGAGTCCTCGGCTGCTTCTTGGAGCGTTTCTCCCTGCAGTCCAGAAGGTACTGTGGGAGGCAGTGTCACGCAAAATCCGCAGGGCATCTTCAGGGGTGTGGTTCATCAAGGTGCCACCGGCCGCAGCATCGATCATTGCCCTATAATTGGGCTCGATCGCGAAGTAGAACAATTCAACCACGTTCCATGGCTGGAGCTCGTGGCCAGGACAACGGCGAAGGAGTTCATTGAGGCGCTCCCAAGCTTCCGCAAGAGTCTCTTGATCCAACTGCCGAAATGTGGCGATTTCACGCCGCAAGCTTACAATCTTATCCACCGGGTGGAATTTAGCCAGGAATTTGGATGCAAGGGCATCCCATGTTGCAGCAGTCCCGGGCGGGATGGAATGAAGCCATACTTTTGCTTTATCACGGAGGGAGAAGGGGAACAGTCTCAGTTTGACTGTGTCATCAGCAATGCCCGCATAGCGGAAAGTTCCGCAAATATCAGAGAATTCTGCCAGATGCAGATGCGGGTCTTCGCTAGCCATCCCCGAAAACTGAGCATGGTTTCGGATAATGTTTAAGATCGCCGGCTTTATCTCAAACTGATTGTTCATGATATTGGGCCCAAAGCCCGGATACACGCTTCCAGCAGTGGGGGTGGTATAATCTCTCATAGTACGAGGTCGAGGTCTCTCCGCCTCCTGTTCATCAGTGGCCGGATTTTGCCCCTCATCGTGCACTCGCGCATCAGCATCATTCGGGTTCACATGATCACCCATGGCTGCTTGCAGAGCCGCAGCACGCCTTCGCGCGCGAGCGGTTCGTTCGATTTCTGGGTCAAAAGGTGCAAGTTCACCTGCAATCTGCCTCTGCATGCACTGTCAACAACAAGAAGAAAACGAAAAGATCAAAAACAACTGCTCGTGTAACGAGAGTCACGACACAAGACGATACACGCCTGCGTTCCCCGGCAACGGCGCCAAAAACTTGATGCGCGTCGGCAAGTGCACCGGTCGCTGTCAAGTAATAATTGTGGAGAATAAATTCCCCGGATGTCGGTCTCTTGAGGAATGCAGGATGGGTGATCGAATCGCGCAGTGAATATTGTTACACAAGCGTTTCACAAACACAAAGAGGGGTTTTTGGTTGGTTTTCCTAATTTTAACAACAATAAAAGAGATGCGGGTCGAGAACACCGCTTCGCAACGTGAGGTGGATGCAACGGCCGCGATGCCGTGCTTCGTGAGGCGAATGAAGTGGACTCAGGCGCGAGAGAGTGAGGGTCGCAAACACCTCTTCACAACCGTCGTTAGCTCTTGCCAACACGGAGCAAACACCTTGCGTGCGTGTGTGAGTGAGTGCGCTTGAACGTGGTGAATCACAACCAACCCATGAATAAGAACACAGAAACGTTCATTCTCATCAAGTAAATATCACAATATTCATTTAGTAAAAGATTCAAAGGGGTACAATCAAGGAAAGAGGAAGGAGATAACCGGTGGTGAAGACTAGCGGCCGTTCACGGCCGGAATGGTAGGTTGTCGGGCTACCTCCGGACTCGGGCGGACGATGCTTCCGGCGTAGAGGGCTGTCACAATCTCCCTACGTGCTCCGTCGTCTTCGACTCAAGGTCTCTTCTTCTTCTCACCGGGCGGAAAGCGAAAATGATTGCTTGGAGGCTTGCGGATGATGGAGAACGCTCACGGACGATGAAGGATGTCTAGGAATGGACCGAGGAAGCTTCCCCTTGCGTAGGAGATGAAGTAGGGGCGATCCAAGGGGGCGGTCGGCGGCGTACGGAACAGAAATCCCGCTCCCGGAATGAATCCCCGCCCTAAAATCGCAACAGGCGCTTAAATAGGCGCTGGATTAAACACTGCGCACGATCATTGGCGCACGACCAGTGGTCGTGCGCACTGGAATCCTGCGATCGTGCGCACTGCCTGGACAGAACCTGCACGAGATGAAATCATAAAATAAAATGTTCGCACGACCAGTGGCGCACGACCATTGGTCGTGCGCACTAGCGTCGGTGGTCGTGCGCAATAGGTGAGACAGAACTCATAAAATTACTATTAAGTGCGCACGGACAGTGGCGCACGACCGGTGGTCGTGCGCACTGGAGTTGATGGTCGTGCGCACTGCACCAGACAGAACTCGTAAAAAGGGGTTAAGTGCGCACGATCAGTGGCGCACGACCGGTGGTCGTGCGCACTAGAACAAGTGATCGTGCGCAGTGTTCCTGTGCAGAATTGCACCGGAAACACTTGCACGCCTCCTATTCCAGCACAAACACAGATCTAGCCACCGAAAGTGGCACTTAACAACATATGAGTACTATGAAAGGAAATAAACACGAAAACACACCAAAGTGGGCCAAAATGTGCACCTAGCATGGGTTATCAATTATAAACTATAATAAGGCTAAAGTGCGTGATATTGACTAAATAATGGCCCGGATGAGTCCATGAAGGTGTATATAATCAGGACTCATCAGTCGCCTTCACCTCATCGTAAGAACACAATCGCAAGTGTACAACCCTCATTCTCCGAGTGTGGGCCCGTCTAAAGGCCACGTAAGCAAAAGTCAAAGTCAACGATCAACATTAATATCAGACGGAGCAGCAGGATCAGGAGACTTGGTCGTGCGAGTAGGAACTTGCTCGCCCCATGACGAGGAGGAAAGGCGCATCCGGAGTTCGCTACCTGGCCGAGCGAGAAGGTCGTAGGCCTGGACATTCTCGCCTATGGACGCTTGCACCAACCAACTCGCCAGATTAGGCCGAGGTCCTCACCTACTCGCCTGCCTATGCCTTTGCTAAAACCATCTCCAAGGGGATCAGGGATAGTCGTCTGCTTCCTCTCCCTCAAGATTTGTCTATAAATAGACCCCCAGGGGTACCAGGAATGACACTTGTCAAAAATCAGAGCTTCACCCCCCTTATAGGCGAGAATCCTCCCTAGTCAGTGTCTTCCTAGTACCAAGCTCGGTCATTCGTGGTTTTGGAGGAGAAGACTCCTTTGAGCTTCTGGGTACGTGGTGGGACCTCCCTGCCGTAGCACCTAGGGTTGTGTTTGTTATCCTTATATTTCGCTCGTCGTGGCTAACCAAGTCTTCTCGTTGGACCACTGGGAAAGTAGCCTCTGGCTGCATTGATCCAAATTTTGAAGCTTAGGATTTTCCTGGCTTCAACAGCAAGGACGTCACAATCACAAGAAATCACAATAAACACAAGCACAATCAATCACATCATAGAAAAGAAAAGTGCAAAGCATGATCATGAGAGTTCATTACAACGATCCACACATCGCAACATTCATAAAAATAGAGAATCTCATTGAAATAAAGCCTAGAGAGGCGGAAGATTAGAGAAAGATACAAACAGTGCTCGAGACTATGCCTCGGGTACCGACGGAGCTCCTGTGCCGGTAGCTTTGATCTGTCACGATCCTTGGTTGTGACCGGGGTCGTAAGGGAGTTGTCACCTCCACAAAAGTTTTTACCTGTCTTCTCGAGTTCTTCACACCATCCACGTCGATCTCCTTGCTTGGCGGCTTAGAATGATGAAGAGAAATCTCATCCTTAGAGCTTTGAAATGTTAGAGAAGGCTTTAGGGACAAACCTCACTTCAGGAAACGAAGCAAGTGGAGTTGGGAGCTAAAATCCCGAAGGATTCGAATTCCTTCAACAAAAATCGCATTTATAGATCGTCAGAAAAAATGGTCGCGCACGATCGAGTACACAGTCGTGCGTCTGATCGTGCACGAAGGAATGAGAAATTGGCGCAAAAATGAGAAGCCCTAACAGCCAAAAATGATCGCGCGTCATTAGCCTCGCATGGTCGTGCGAGCGCAAAGGCACACTAGCGTTTTCAGAGATTGGAATTTTGAGGAATCGCAAGTCGCAACAAATGTACATGCACAGTCGAGCACGAAGAAAAGTGCACGGTCGTGCAAAACCTTAGATGCGGACCAATCATGCACTTTAAACATGACCAAAACACATGGGCAGGTTCAGAACTTTAGATTTTCAAGCAATTCGGCCGTGAACGCGCACGATCGTGCAAAATTTGACTCGCACGATCATGCGTTTCACAACAAAGTTCAAAACCTGCGCCACAGACTCCTCAAGGCGGCTACTAACTGCCACACATCAATATACAATCTATATTACTCATAAATCAACAGGAATCATAAAAGATGAGGCGGAGAGGTGATCTCCCCCAAACTTGAAATGCATGAAAACCACAAAAACCCGCCTATGTTGCTCACAAGATGATCTTATGTGAACTTAATGAAAACTTCATGATATGCAATGGAAATCCATAAATACAGGAGCTAAACAATGAGAATATAAGCTAAATAGATGTCAAAATGCTTATATGAAAATCACTCATCACTCCTCTCATGGAACCTCCGAGTAGCACCCTAGACAGCCCAACAACCATGGACAAGGGTGGCCTTACCCTCACTCATCATGGACTATATCCAAAAGATGATAGCCAACCAAGTAGCTCGGGCGGCTCAGCAACAAACCGCGAATGTCGCCGCCTTCGAGGTCTCGGCGGCCCGCATCGATGGCATGCATTTACCACCCCAACTGAGACACCGTCGATAACTACTAGCTCTAATAATGACAGTCCACATTACACTGGGCACTCTGAAGGTTGAACCCCGCAGAAGTCGGTCCACGGGAGGCAGTGTCGCATTATATGAAACTGAATTTTCTCCAATTTGAAGTCAAGAGAGACCCCCTGGTCTGACTCACACGTTTCGCCAACCAACACACGTCGTTGGAGAATTGGATATCATTCCACCTCATGGGCTCAGTGCAATTATAACACGTCCATCTTGAGCTGAATTGGGTGGCTTTCAAACACTACTACAATTTACATTTCGGACCATCGCTTTGCAGCAATCTGTTGGATGACCTCGTCTCCCCCAAAAAAGGGGTATGTGAACAATCAGTTGGAGAGCTTTCAAACACTATTTGCATGTCCCCCTTGGTACTATCAGATAATCGAATACTTATCTTCACAACAAGCTTGCATGATCGACTGTGTCTCAACGTCAAATTTGAAGCGTTGCGGGACCTTAGTACTGCCATGAGCTTAGCCAGCACCTGTGATAAATGTCTCCTCATGGACCACCCGTATGACAAGGAGGAAACCCCTTCTTATCACTACAATGGCTTCCCAACCGCACCCAAAGGCAAGGATTTTGGTGCACCCCACCCTTCAAGCGCCTGTCACACATAGAACTAGCGAAATAGCGCATCAATGAGCTCTGCTTCAACTGGGATAAGCTGAATACAACAAAGCACATGTGTAAATGCATCTTTTGGCTAAAGCTTGACGATCCATTGAATGATGATGATGCAATGACGGTATGAGACCTAAACCCTTTCCCCACTCAAGATTTAGGACAAGCTTGATCCGCGAGGGTATGATGATGTTACGGGTCCATAGATGGGGAACAACGTGTTGTCTTCAACGCTTATATCATAATTCTCACAAATTATTTTATATTTTCCGCACGATTGTTTACTCACATATCTTGTAGTTTGGGTGAGGGTCATAATTGTAATATTTTGGAACCTTCCACTCTCACTACTTAAGTGAGCAAGGGGGGTATTGGATGACATGCACAACCTAATTCTAAAAATTCCTCTTCTTCACAACCCCTCCTACTTCTCAATCCCCTAACCGGTAGTCGCACCACCTTAGAGTGATCGCGTGTGAGTTGAGTTTGGCTCCCCGGAAGTTTCTTTACCCTCATTTCTCCACCATTGAAAAATTCTATGTAAAGAAAGGGTTGAGAGGATCCTCCGGGACTTCTCACGACCGCGCATTCGCTAGCAATCGGAGGCCCATAACATTGAAAATAATTAGAATATCTATTTTATAGTATTCTAGTTGTAGAGCGGTTCTAATTTTGTGTACAAAACTGATGCATCAAGCTCTACACAGTATCAGAGAGGTGTCATAATCATCGCTTGTCTTCTTCTCTCTTGGCAACCACTTAGCTCCTATTATCCTTTGAGCTAGAACTCCGAGTGAAGGCCACGATCCTCCCACTTCACACGAGCTTTTTCCTCCATCGAACTCTAGATCCAAGCAAGAACAACAATGAGCTTCTCCCTCCGTAGAGATCTCAACCCAATCTATTTCCTACGCCAAGCAACAATCCTAAGAGAGGCCAACCAACCACCTTTTGGCAAGATCCAGGGTCAAAACCACATCTCCAACGACATCAAACGAGATTTCCTTCAACTTTATTAAGATCCATTTTCTAGGAATTACAGTCGCTCGATCACCTTCCACGCACGTTGTTGTTGCCACCTCGTCTTCAGAGAATCGTTCTTTAAATGTTGTCGCCTCGCAAGTCCAACCTTCCTCTGGTCGCATTCTCGTGATCTCAGACTCCGCAAAATTCATGGCTATGTGCCAACAGTAACAATCTTCAATGGTTTAGAATTTCAAATTTTCAAAATCATTGACGGGATCCTCACCAAGGGTAGTAGGCCTTTTCTCATCAACACCGCACAGTAACCATTGATTATCTCTTTTATTATTGGTCATATGAATAATGACGTTCATTTAGTCTCGCGCCATGAATCTCAAATCTGAATATCTCAATGATATTGATAACTACATGTGGTGCTCTCTCGTTGTCCAATGATTCCTTGCTAGCAAACACATGTTGATGCATATTACATATGATCCTCCATACTCCTCAGATCCAACTTATGACGCATGGATCCGTAGTGATATCATCATCATGAACACGGTGACTAATATCTTTACAATGGGGCTTCGTGAACTACAACGACTGAATGTCGAATTTGAGTCTCCTCAAGACTTGGTGATTGCTATGGGTTTAGCCAGATTGTGTGAACTTCGATTTTAGTTGTATACCTGTTTCGGCGCATTTATATACCCACAACTGCAGGGACTCAGGACGGACGACTCGAGGGAACCCCACATATCCGTCGGCTATCTCAAAAATGTCTGAACAACACACAAACGGGTTATTTTATTATTGTGATGAGCATTACGCTCACGGACATCGCCGCAAGAGGCTCTTTTATCTGTACGTGGAGGACTCTGATGATGAGGGAATTGGGTGAAGTGGACACCGATTTGATCTCCCTTGAGCTTGAGGTCAAACTCATTTTGAACAATGAAAGAGATGTTACGGGCTTCGCGCTCAGGGGTGAACAATCGGGTCGTGTGTATAGTTTAAGATACTCTCTAATCTTTTATTATTTCATAAACATGCTACGAATCTAAGATATTTTTTAGGAGATTCACGAGGTAAAGCAAGATGATTAAATCCAAGCCTTCACTTCCCACTTTACTTTTTTCACAAGGAATGGAAAATCCATCATCCATACATAATTCAATGTTCAGAAATCTGAACTACAACCTCTTTTATTTGTTTCCGCCCTGTGTAACACCTCAAATTTTAGCCAAAACAATTGAATTGTATGATTAATACTTTATTACTATTTATCGTGTTTAATTATAACTTATTCTGATTTATATATATTTAATTTAAATTATTCAAATCATTTAATTCAATAATAATTAGGATAATCGTTTAATTTTAAATCTAAGTAACATCTAAATTTATGATAGTTTTTGGAAGTTATTAGTTCTCAAAATATATTATTTGTTACCCGGAGAGAAAAAAGAAGAAAGAAAGCTTATATATGCTCATAAACTCCTCTAACAACCAAATTTTGATATTTCCCTTGCTCCTTTACAATATCCTTCGCCCACTTGATCCTTCCTTGGAGTCAACGGTTGGAGGAGGAGAGAAGTGTTACAGTAGTGCTGACGAGCCAATACAATATCTTCAAGCTTGCACTTGAAATGAACATTCTTGTAAATTCATTAGCAATAAGAGGATAGATTCATTTGTCATGATTATTAGATAATCATAAAGGATTAAAGGATACAGTCATCGGTTCATTGATAGCTATAAGGCATGGTCGCGCATTTGATGGTGATCAAAAAATATTCCTCAAGGTATGACCCTAAATGTTCCAAGTCGGGAGTCATCGAGAAAGGACATTCATTATTTGTTAAGAGTTACTCGCTCAGTGCGTACCTATCATAAGGATGTCTCCTTTCTTGAGATGCAGTGTAGAGACACTAGTGCATGTGCAAGCATGCATGTGTGGAACTAGTACATTGAACGACTCTGTTTCTAATTTCTTAATAGATAAATCATCGAAGAGAGTGCGTTGTTGTTGTGATAGTGTGAAATTAGTCATTGGACTTGAGATTTAATAAGTACTAGCAAGTATCTTAATTGTGCTTTGATTTAACCTATGAACATCAATTCTCATAAGTGATATTTTGAGTTTGACAAAAGTGCATGTAGGAGAATAATGTCAACAAAACATCAACAACCTACCTAGTAGAGTAGGAGATTTCATCTGCTTTCCACCATGCTTGATCTTAGAAGTTTTTGGCCACTGCAGGATGCAGAAAACTGTTTACTAAATCCATAAAAGATCAGCATTGTGAAGAATGAATGAATGGTTATTGAACTATTGGGGATTCGACGAAAGAATCACTGCCCTATGTCTGATTAGGAAATAGATCGTTAGAAAGCTCATACTTGCATGGTATTCATAAATTAAAAATCTTTGCCGATCGCAACTTTCACTAGATCTTCATGGCATATAGCTAGATGCTAACCATGATTTGTAGGTTCTTGCGATTAAAGAGTTAATTACGATACTTGGATCAATTGTATTGCTCAAGTAATAAGTTTAATTGATTGGTTTAGCAATAAGTTGCAAATTGTCCGTGACCTTATTACTAGCTTATGAATGAAATGAAAATGTCATACATTTGGAAAAAATCATTGTTATTGAGGAATGATGGCTCAATTGTTGAATAGTCCATGAGAATAATTAAGCATATTAAGTATACATTAAGCTAAGTTAATTCAAATGTTAATTAATGTAAGTTTGATTAATTAGATAAAATTGATTAAAATTAGCTGAAAGTGGGGATGGCAAATAAATTTGATTAATTTTGGGTGACCATTTAACAAAAGTAGTTGGTTGGATTAAATCAGATTTAATTTGTTTTTTTTTCTTAGGAACATCAAGTGGGAAGAAGGTTTTTCTCATAGCAGGAAGGAGTAGCCTCCCAGCCACTCTTAGACCGTGAGTGCTATTCCAAGATGAAAGAGTCATCTTTGCTCCACCCTTCTTTCTCCCCCACCTCTTCGCGGTTCATCAAGGAACATCATCGAGTGTGTCTTAATAGAACATAGCCATATTCTTGCAGGCATCCATGGCGTGAACCACCCTTGGAGGAGCAACACGTAGGGATCTTATCAAAGAATCGTTCTCATGTCTATGACTATCGGGTCTTGGCATGATCGACTGAAGTTTTCTTCTTCTCACCCATCTTATTTCTTCGATCTTGCTCGTGCATGATAGAACTCAAGGGGAGCCCCATGAAAGTTACAAACAACAAAATCTCGAGGTGCTCTGGCAGCAAGTCCAGATAAAGGAGTGTAACGCCCCGGTCTACTGTGGGTGCGCTACAAGTAGGTCTGTTCACAAATAGTATAGTTAGTGAATAGTTCGAGATTCGATTCGTGAAGATTCGATTAAAATTTATATTTTTCGAATTCGAATTCGAATCCGGATTCGAATCCGAATCCGAATTCAGATTCGAATAGTTTTCGAATCCAAATCCGAATAATTTTATTCTTGTCCGAAGGATTCACGAATAGTTCTCGAATAGTAAAATATATAGTTAAATAAATTATATATATGTAAATAAATATTAAATATAATTATATTTAAACATTATATATAATTAAACATTATAAAATTCGAATTCGAATTTGAATCCATGTTCGAATCCGAATCTGAATCTGAATTCGAACCTAAATTCGAATCCAACATTTCCTGCCGAATCCGAATCCGACTTTGAATATTCGAACGAATCTGAATCCGAATATCTGCATTCTATGTCAAATTTGGATTCGATTGAATAGATATTCGATTCGATTCGGTTCGTGAACACCCCTAGCTACAAGTCTGCAGACCAGTGACCCCAACCCATCTCCACGGATCTGATCGGTCGCAGACGCTAATTCTAGTGGTGGGTTGTTGAGGCCGGGATTTGAACCCCAGACCTCATGGATAAGGGAGCTGCACTTTTTATGTAACGCCCCGATCTACTGTGGGTGCGCAACAGGTCTGCAGACTAGTGACCCCAACCCATCTCCACGGATCTGATCGGTCGCAGCCGCTAATTCCAGTGGCGGGTTGTTGAGGCCGGAACCCTAGACCTCCTGGATAAGGGGGCTCTAAACTGGTCATCATCACCAGCTGCAGCTCAGTTGGTGATGAGGACCAGTTTAGACTCAGTTGGTGATGAGGACCAGTTTAGACTCAGTTGGTGATGAGGACCAGTTTAGAGCTCCCTTATCCAGGAGGTCTGAGGTTCAAGCCCCGGCCTCAACAACCCGCCATTGGAATTAGCGGCTGCGACCAATCAGATCCATGGAGATGGGTTGGGGTCACTGGTCTGCAGACCTGTAGCGCACCCACAGTAGACCGGGGCGTTGCAAGGAGAAAGGTTGTCATAAAGGCGACTCATTTAGGCTAGGACTTGTGATGCACCATAACACAACAATTGTACATATAATGTTGGATTGTAAGAACTATTCTCATGATTTGGTATTGTCCAAAACGGGTCCTCCTAGACCAACACACGGGATAGTCTTGTGCACGCTGAGCAGGTTCTATTTAGCAGGACCATTGTGTAGGCCCATTCATGAAACTACACTCTTTTAAGGTCCAACATTGGTGTAACATAAGATTATTTTAGACTTCGCAGAAGAAGTTATGGCGCGCGCATAAGGTTCTGTCATGAGCTACACAACAATGGCACACGTGTAGCTCATGATACTGTCAAATCGGGACCAGTATAACAGTTCTAGGTCCTGACCAGTAAGACGTGCTCATGTGTCGATCCCATTTGGGGTATCATAATTTTCAATCCGTGATTGGTCACGAGATTTGCCGCCTCATTTAGAAAGGAAATCAGAGATATGAGGTTGCAAGTTGCAGGACTCAAAAGATTATATAACAAAATTTTACTAAATTGTTTAAGGAAAATCATAGGCTATGATGCGTTATAATTCATTTGATGAGATAACTTAATAAACAAATTATGAAGAAATCAATAAGATCCCATATTTAAAGAATATCCCTCTTTTAAATTTCCAAAAAGAGATAAGATAAGACTTCGTCGAAATCAAACATAAATGAATAACAATAGTTGGGACCTTACTATCCATTTCTTCTACTAAAATAAGAAAAATCGGTCCTCCTTATTTAGTACTTATCCGCCAGTTATGGGATGCCTAGCCACTAGAGGATTCATTTCAACTTCTAAAGATATGATTTCCACAAGATTTGATTGCTCCAGTGTTGTCAATGGATCATGGAACATTGTCGTTGTGTAAGTAGCATGCATGTGTCAAACATATTTATCAATTCAGGAAATTCATGTATAAATTCATGAAATTGCTCGAATGAGCGAAGCAGCAACATTTACCATGTCGTCATTTGAGATGTACTTTGTAAAGTCCACTTCATACAAATATCAATGAAAAGCTGACCATTTTGCTTATATGAAACAAATGCTGAGAGATAAGTTGGATGTGAGATTCATTTACGTTCCTTGAGGGATAGAAATTAGACGAATATTACTTCAATAGCAAAAACTTCACAGCGCGGACAAAGTCTGAGCTGAGGGAGAAGAGTAAGATAGAGAAAGTTGCCGGTGAGGGAGAAGCTCGGCAATGACAAAGGAGATAAGGGAGGATTTCATCTCTGACAGAGTCACAAAGAAGTGAGGGAGAAGTTGTATCACTAGAATAATTCAATCTTTTAGGGTTTATCGTAGACAGGGGGGAGTTTCTTGCTCACAATGTTGAGAGAGTCAAAGAGAGGATCTACGGGATAATAATAAGATAGAGAAGCTCACCAATGAGAGAAAATTTCATCACTGATAAAGAAGTTCGTCGTCGACAGAGTCACAGAAGAGCTGAGGAAATTGTTACCGGAAGGAATCAACCTTTCACAGTTTATTGTCGATAGAGAAAGTGGAGCTCGTCGATGAAGAGATAGAGGAGTTCGCCACAGATAGAGGGGTAGAAGGACAATGCAGAGGTGTCCTCGCCGACGGTGAGAGGGGAGCGTGTCGCAGAAAATAGAAGAAGTTTTAGACGAAGTTCGTGAAAGATTTTCTAACATTTATAAGTCTATGTCCAAGATGACAATCAAAACCAAAAGAATGGGCTAATATTAATTAACAATGGTAAAGGTTGCACCCACTACACCAAAAATGTCTTAAATATGGCGTATTGGATCTAATATCAAGAATGAGTTTGAGAGAGGGACTATATAATGAAATTGACTGTGCAAATTGTGGTTATACATCATGTCTATTTGAAGAGACAAAGAGGAATCTAGAGAAACACCCATGGTGAATATTACAAGAATGTTCTCAATTTAAACAACAATAAAAAGGTAAATGTACGTAAATATACAGCTAGGACTTGTTCAGGAAATTCTCAAGCTTGCAATAGAGGAGAATGTTGCTACCCTAAAACCTTGCTACCAAGAACAATACGTCAGTACCCTTGACATTGTGCAATTCATGCACTGGAAGATGATGGATTTATCAACTGTCATTCCTTGCTTGTTTACAAAATACTCTGGAGAAATCCTAAAGTTATAAATTTATCATGCTTTTCAACCACTCATTTGTGACCATTTCAGTGTTATTTGACCACACAATCCTTTTTCTTTTTGTATTTCCTTAAAGTAACAAAATAAGCACGACCTATTTATTTTATAAATATTTTAACCATTTTGAGATTTTAAGTAAATTATATTGAAAGATTTTATAATATATCCACCATAATTTTTAGAATCATCGGCATCATCCATTGAAGTTATAAGAAATAGAAATGTTTGAAGGCAAATCGCACCTCCAAATGATGCAGCCACAGCCACAGAACCAGCAATTGACCCTGCGGCACTAGCAATAGTAGCAAAGCCACTTGCTCCAATCACAGGGACCAAGGTTCCTAATGTGGGAGCTAGTGCACCAAAACCAGCTGCGATGGCTGGAGCAGCTAAACCTATTGAAAAAGACGAATAAAATATGATGAATACACTTCAATTACCTGAGATAGCTATTATTGGTTGTTCATATTCCACTATCCTCTTTCAATTAGTTGGTGTCATACCTCCGGTGACGGCCAACAAGGTTCCTCCTGCCAATGTAGAAGCACCAATGATTCCACCTCGCTTCCATTTATCCCATTCATTTGTCGTTGAATTGGTTTCTTGTTGCATTCGCTCTTTTACTATAGCCATTGCCGAGCAAGCAACCATTACCTCCATAGCTTCCAGTGAAAGATACTGCAATTAAGTTAACTTTGCACCAAAAGGCTTATTACCAGATACTCAGATAGAAACAGTGCATGCCAAAAAGGGTTTTAAACACTTTTCCAAATGGAATCTGATGGGGAAGCAAAAGAAAATGAATGAAATGGCTAGAGTAAATTTAGAAAATGGGAGGGTAACTTGGTGGGTAGAAGTCATGGCATATAGACGATTGCTTATGAACATAAAGGACATATTTAAAAGTTCAGACGTTATTACTTTTTAATACAATTTTATTTGAGGATGGACATATAAAAGAAAAGGAACTAATATAATGCTTTTTCTTTTGTGTGGCAGTTAAATGTCTACCTAATGCAGCTTTATAATTTGACAAAAGATGAACCAGAATATCATCGATGAGTCCAATTTGAGTTTTTTGTTTCATATTAGTAGTTCATATCAAGTGCAAGGATCTTAAGTCCTCTTTGATGATGGCAGAAGTTTCTATCGAAGTAACCACATAAAAGAGTACTAGTACCAATAAGGTTCAATAACTGTCATATTTAATTAAAATTTACGATATTATAACCATACCAACACTAGGTATTTTGAATAAGAATGATCTAAGATGAGGACTAGCCAAATTAATGGGAAAAATATTTTCCATATATTGACATAGTTGTCTTCATCATCGTGATCAACTTTATCATAATTGACATAAGTAACGAGACTGATGCAGCTCACATAGTTCAAAAACATGTGCAGTTAATTCCATTTTGATAAACGAATTTGCAAGATAAAAAAGCAAGCTTTAAGGCCTAATAAGTTTGAGTTGCCTACCATCTTTCTCCAGTTGACATCAAGCCATGTTGCCAAGAACCTTAAAGCAGTGCGATGTCGAGCATCATAACCCTTCCACGGAGCAAAAGGTTCGTCGGTATCTTGAGATGAATTAGCCAAGCAAGCAGAGAGAAGCTCAAATAGAATCAAAACCTTCCTAGGATGGCTAAGTAAAGTATTTTCAGACACGAATTCTTTATCACGGGAACTATGGTACCGATTGAGTGCCTCCTCTTTGATGGCTAATAGCTTGACCTCAACAACTTCTGGAGATTCAGAACATTCTTCAATACTTTTATGCATCACTTCTCTATTGGATTCATCGTGTGTATCATTCAATGCCTTTTGAGGTGTTTTCAAGCTCATCAACATTGAATCAACTGAATTTGCCAAAGCATTTTCTTGCTCAGAAGATTCTTCAATGTTTTCCTCAGTCATTATCCTGAGATACTACATCATAGAAACAAGTAATAAAAAGATCATAAGTAAAAATTAACTAAATATACTGAGGATATATTCATTATATCATTGTAATAAGTAAATTTTGGATGAATAAAACAAAATAGACATCTAGAAGGATGAAAAAAATGGAATGATATGCCGCTTATATTTATGTCAACAACAGACTGGTATAGTCTTCCATCCCAAAGCAATCTCATATATAATATGCCGGATTATCACAATAACCCACACCCATCCTCCTTAGCCTTATCTGAACCACTTGTTGTGGGATTTATGAATTCACGTCTTTAATTCATTCCTATTAAGTGCTAGAGGAGGTATTAACTTTATTGTGCGCAACTTCAACTAACATTTCTTCATAATCCATCTTCATTGACTTTATCTCCCTTTGTACAGTAAAGACAATGTAAAAGAAAAAAAAAGTTAAATTCTTAACCACAGTTTTGTTGGAACATGCGTTCTGCATCTCTTTAGTTTGACAATATCAAATCTCATATTGTATTTGATCATGCATGTCTTGGGTATAGTGTGCAGGTTTACAGGTGTGAAACCGTCGAGAATTATGTTCTCAGTGATCTACCGTCGGGCGCTAGTCCTACCGCCGGTGCTAGCCAGTGCGTCGAGACGAATGTCATCTCAGCGGTACCGTCGAGAAGACTTAGCATCTCGACGGATTCATTCAAGAAGACTACCGCCGCGCGCTAGTCCTACCGCTGGCGCTAACCATTGCGTCGAGACGAATGCTGTCTCAGCGGTGCCGTCGAGAAGACTTATTGTCTCGACGGATTCATCGAAGAAGATTACCGCCGTGCGCTAGACTACCGCCGCGCGCTAGACTACCGCCGCGCGCTAGCTCTACCGACGTTGTCGTCGAGAAGGATTCGACGCAACCGTCGAGAAGGATTCGACGCTGCCGTCGAGAAGGATTCGACGTCAATACTACCGCGAAGCGCTAAGCCTACCGCGCCGCGCTATCCAAAGACAGCAAGAGAATGTTCTCCGACACCTTGATTTGGCACTGGACAGCTGGAGAAAGCGCGTAAAGACGCTACCGCCGCGCGGTAACTCTACCGTCGGCGGTAACTTAAAGAACCAGCTATATAAAAGCATTCTTTTCTTTTCCAGAAGTGGGGCTGCCGAAACCTAAAAGAGGAAGTCGGTTGTTTCGCCGTTTCTGCACCAAGGAGCCATCACCGGAAGAGAAGAACCTTTTCCCTCAAGCTTTAACGAAGAAGGTCATCGGAGTGCGAAATAAGAACGAGAATCTGAGCACCAACGAGCGCTTCCCACACGAAGATCAAAAGCGTTGTTAGCTCAATAGATCACTGCATCCGGAGACATACGTAGAGGGAGCACTTCTTCTCATCTCTTCTACTTCTTCTCTTTTATTGTTTTACATTTTGGTGTGTGAAATCGTCCGGTGTGGACGTTGGAATCCGTGGAAATCGACCGGGGAGGTCGTCGGAATTCGGGGAGGATTCCGTGGGAAATCGTCCTGGGAGGGCGTCGAGATCTGGGAGATCTCGTGGGCTCCAAGACCCTTTCTGGGAGGAAGGTGAGGAGCGGCTCGAAGACTTTTCCGTGGAGGAAAGGGCCAGAGCCAACCGGTCCTTGGATTAAGGTCGGTATAGAAAACTCAAGGTTGTCATATTCTTCGCCTCCGATCTCCGGCGTCATGGAGATCTAAACTTTGTATAAACAATGTTTTGTTATTCAATGATATCTTGATCCTATCTTTTATAATATAACATGTTGTATTTTTCCTGGTGTGATATTGATTGGAGCATTGCAAATCCCGAAACTATATTCTGCATTTACTGTGCTGTTTCCAAAGCTAACGCTGCGCGGTAGAGTTACCGCCAAGCGCTAGCTCCAGGAAGGCTAATCATGCAGTATTTTCTTTAAAATCTCCAATAATAGATTAAAACCCTTATTCAACACCCCCTCTAAGGGCGCCAGTAGATCCAACAAGTTTGAGAAGTAAAAACAGACAGTTGAGAAAGCTATGCTTACAGGAAACCTAACTCAAATATTCCTTGAAGAGTTAGTCAAACAATTGGTTTTAAATAGAGTTAGTCTGGTTAGTGGCATTGATGTATTCAATACAATTCTTTAGTAGGCACCGCAGAATCCATGAGTTAAGGGTAGTGAGATTAGTCAGCCCTGATACTGAAATTTGAGGCAGGCCATCTCATTGAAACAAAATTTTAGAACAACATTTTGAAGCAAATATACCCTTTAATTAGGGATCGATAATCTACTGTCATAGGAAAATATCATATTAGGACATTCTGAGAAGAACAAGTGATGGTACCGCCACGACATGTTGCTTCACTTCAGACAGCGACGCCGTCTCCTCCAATCCTTGCCAGGCCTTCGGATCGATCTCTAAAAACCTAAAATATATGCTCGGACAGTAACCAGAATGCAACATTTGAGATGAGGAGAGGCGACCGGCAGGTGAAGGGGACAAAAATACCTAAAAACTGGTCGTAGCAGCCCGCGGGACTCATGTGTCCAGAATTGTCGCGAATCGGCGTCGTCATTACTTCCTCGGCTTATGGCGCTGCTACCATCAGTAACATCACCGGCGGCGGAGGATTCTCCGGGGAAAGGGGGATCAAGGCGATGGGTCTGATGGACCTGCGCCTGGCGGAGGGCGAGGGCGAAAAGCGCTCCCGCCGCGTACCTTTGCACGGGTGTCAGCTTGGAGTTGGTCATGGCGAGGAACGGTGCTACGGTTCGACGGGGCAAACGAACGTTTCATCGAACATATTCTTGCAGAAAGCGGGTAATTGAACATTGGTATGGCTCCTATCTTGGCGCGTGCGATCTTGCAGGTTGACGGAGAAGAGCGATGATATGCGAGTTTCACGGAGTTCTCCTCGTTATTACTTTTAATTTATATAAATAAAATTTATTATTAGCGACAATATACATATTTTTTCTGCCACGCTCTAATTTTAACTATTATATACAAGAAGTTGACTTTGATGCTGCGTTCAAAATTGTTAAATATAGATTTATTTTTTAATCCAATGACTTAACGTATATTATTAAAAAAAAATTATAAAATATAATTACAAATTGTGTAATTACACTATATGCAAAAGCTTCTTATATCCAAAAGCTTTTTAGTAGAACTCTTGCACCTATTATGGTAGGTAATTATTAGGCTTCTAGACTTATTTTATAATTTTTGTTAAAATATAAATTTTTTAAAAAAATAATTATAAAATATTAATTAAAATTTTTGTGCGGTCATTTTAGTACTCATATGTATATGTTATTGGCGCAACTGGCTTGATGCGGGCGTTGTAGCCCGCCGTCGCGGGCCAGGTACTATCGTGTTTCGCCGGGGGCGGGCGAAACCCGCCATCGCCGAACGGATACTGTCGCGCTTGGTAGTAAGGGCGGAGCCCGTGCCCCTCACTCGTACTATATTAAAAAAATGCAATATTAAACTTTTCAATTTTACTCTTTTCTGTTAATTTTTTTCTAAATGTAAATATTTAACTTTTCTTCTCTCTATTCTAAGATTTTCAAAATTTTATAAATTATAAAGTACTCTTTTAATTAGATTTGATGTGTGTTGAAACCAGTAATCCGATTTCAGCGTTCGAAAGGGGGATGCGGCTGTTATGATTGATTCGGATTAAATTTATATATATTAAGATTATATATATAAGGATATATATATATATGAATTATATATATAATAATACATTCAGTTTTTCCCATAACTGAACCCTGAAAACCCGTGAAGTGCTCCCCCCTGTACGTGGGTTTCATTTTTTTGGAAACCGCCTGTAGCCTATCTCTCCCTCTTGCGTGAAGAACAAATTAAAACCGCCTGTATCACCAGTAGCCGCCTGGAAGAGTTCCCCCTCCTGTTCACGTGAGGAAATGTTGCCGCCTTGCTAGCGTTGGAGGTAAGAGCCGCCGCCGCCGCCGCTGTCGTGTTGCTCTTGGTGCCGCGAGGGGTGGGAGACCCCTGTAGAGATTCCGCCGGTGGTTGTCGTTGGTGCAACACCGTGCGATGGCGGCGTAGTGAGGAGATAATGGCGGTGCGGGCGTGGCGGTGCGGGCGTGGCGGCGAAGGCTTGCGGTGGTGCAGTGGCCTTGATGGAACTCCTCTCCGGTGGTGCGGCTTGGCGTCGATAGCGTGCGCGGGTGCAGTTGGCCTCGACGGTGCTTCTCCGGTGGTGGTGCGGTTGAACGTCGGACGTCGACGTTGAAGGTTCGGCGAACCTTGTGCGTCCGCTGTGCTAGCGGATTGCAGTCCAGATTATTATCTCTCCCGCGGGTCGAGCGAGTCCGGCTCTCCGCGGTGTATTCTGTAACGGACGTCGGTACATTTCTTCGTGAATATGATTGCAGTTGTAGTATTTACGTATGCAATGTTTTTGTTCAGATTTCAGTTCTTGTACACACTGTATTATTTGGTTGCGCCTAGGGGATTGTTTCCGCATTATATCCCAACAAGTGGTATCAGAGCTAGGTTGTGTTGGCGACTGATTGGACATTCGGGGAATGGTTTGACTGCGGTGGGTGACGACTAGGTCCGCTCCCCATCTTTTCAAATCTGACCTTTGAATTAATCAGGTCTCCAGATTGTGCCGTAGGATAACCATGACAGTGAAGAACGTGAATCTGGACAGTGTTTTTTTTTTAAGAAGTGCGACAGTGGCGGGTTTAACCTATGACAGGTGGTACTGCATGAGATGGTCATGATAACCGCGGATTTGTTACAGGGAGGTGATTATCTGTGGGAATACAAGTCGTGTTCAAATTGTTTTTGTGTCAGTTAAAGGCAGCTGGTGCAGAGACGGAGGAGGACGTGAAAGCCCATTTTCACTTCTTACCTCGCTCGCATTTTTCCCGGCCTTAGTGACGATGCTCTTATATGAGAAGGATACGGTGGAGCTGGTGGAGGTCACAATCGCAGTGCTATCCAGACAGATGTTAGTGGGCCCTACTCCTGAGGGCGGTCACATCTTGGCAGCAGCGGATGGGTAAGGTGAGGCAGTTTGGCAAGGGATTGAGTGGAGCACGATCTCGATCTGGGTCGAAGGAGGGTGTGGTATTTTACCATTGCAGACAGTGCAGTCACACAGGAGTGCAAGTTCGCAGCGTGCAAAAGGATCTCGAGACCAAGGTGCGAACAGGGTAACAGCTGGGTCAGGGTGCAGAGTGATGAGGTCCTCGCCATCACTGAGAGTCTGTGCGACTCTGACAGCTAGATGTTTTACATTACTGAGCGGATTGGCTTCAGGTGGCTACAGTTGGGTGGCCCGAGGTGGAGTCCTGATGGTGGAGTGAGGGCGTACCATGCTCAGGAGAGCTGTGCAATGCGGTAGTTTGTACCGGCTGATGGAGACCATGATGTGTGGTGGTGCACCCATGATTTCTGTGGACGACATGGTGGATTGTCGTGGTGGTGCAGAAGATCGTCCTTCTGGGATTCAGATTATGCGAGTCAGTTTCTACGATCAGGTTGCGACGACGTTCACAGGTTGAGCCAGATCAGAGATGAGTCGACTGGAGCAGGTCGATTGATGCCTCAGACTGAGGTGGTGCTGCGTGCAGAGCTGCTTCGCGCAGTTGGTTGCTTCGCACAGTTGGTACTTCGTGCAGGTGGTGGTTCTGGATCCCGAACCAAGGTGGTGATTGTTATGATTGGTTCGGATTAAATTTATATATATTAAGATTATATATATATATGGATATATATATATGAATTATATATATATAATAATACATTCAGTTTTTTCCATAACTGAACCGTGAAAACCCGTGAAGTGCTCCCCCATGTACGTGGGTTTCATTTTTTTTTGGAAACCGCCTGTAGCCTATCTCTCCCTCTTGCGTGAAGAACAAATTAAAACCGCCTGTATCACCAGTAGCCGCCTGGAAGAGTTCCCCCTCCTGTTCACGTGAGGAAATGTTGTCGCCTTGCTAGCGTTGGAGGTAAGAGCCGCCGCCGCCGCCGCTGTCGTGTTGCTCTTGGTGCCGCGAGGGGTGGGAGACCCCTGTAGAGATTCCGCCGGTGGTTGTCGTTGGTGCAACACCGTGCGATGGCGGCGTAGTGAGGAGATAATGGCGGAGCGGGCGTGGCGGCGAAGGCTTGCGGTGGTGCAGTGGCCTTGATGGAACTCCTCTCCGGTGGTGCGGCTTGGCGTCGATAGCGTGCGCGGGTGCAGTTGGCCTCGACGGTGCTTCTCCGATGGTGGTGCGGTTGAACGTCGGACGTCGACGTTGAAGGTTCGGTGAACCTTGTGCGTCCGCTGTGCTAGCGGATTGCAGTCCAGATTATTATCTCTCCCGCGGGTCGAGCGAGTCTGGCTCTCCGCGGTGTATTCTGTAACGGACGTCGGTACATTTCTTCGTGAATATGATTGCAGTTGTAGTATTTACGTATGCATTGTTTTTGTTCAGATTTCAGTTCTTGTACACACTGTATTATTTGGTTGCGCCTAGGGGATTGTTTCCGCATTATATCCCAACAGCGGCTAACTCTTACTTGACCTAAGCTAAGACCCTTGACTGGTCACTAAGAACTGAGAGACTTGCCCTTGACGATCACTGGAGTCTAGAGACAGACCCTTTAAGCTGCAGCGCGGAGGTCCCACCACGCACCCAGAAGCTCACTCGGAACTTCCCCTCCCAAGTCAATGCTGAGCCTGGGCACCTTGGAGGGCACTTAGAACCACCTCACTGTCAACCTTCGAAGACAAGAAGAGGGGGAGGTGCTTGCTCACAAGACCACGCGAGGGAGGGGGTAGGAACCAACCCTTCCCAAGGTGCACATAGGGGTCTATTTATAGACTTCCCAAAATGGGTTGCGGATAGCCAAAATTCCACTATCCGCAGCTCGACCACAATCATGAACGGACAACGCAGGAGGGGCGAGTGGGACTCGAGGTGCCCATTTCCCCCCTTGTCAGGGGTCGGGGAGTGGACCGAAGGTCCACACCCTATCTGGGTGAGTGGACCTTACGGTCCACTCGACCCCTGGGCGAGTGGAGGGCTCCCCCCCACTCGCCCAAAGATGGGGCGGCGAGTGGAGAGGCTGCCCCCACTCGCCCAAAGAGGGGGCAGCGAGTGTGTGTGTGTGTGTAGGGGGGGGGGGCGGCCCCCACTCACCCAAAGAGGGGGCGGCGAGTGGGGGGGCTGCCCCCACTCGCCCAAAGAGGGGGCGGCGAGTGGGGGGCTGCCCCCACTCGCCCAAAGAGGGGGCGGCGAGTGGGGGGCTGCCCCCACTCACCTTGCTAAGCCGTTTCCCACCCCTCGGGTCGTTCCTTAGCCTCGCTCGGTTTCGGTCTCTTCCGAGGGGCCGACCTGCCTGCCTCGGTCTCCTTAACTTCCGACTCGCGTCGGGTCACACCGGCTCGGAAAATATGAGGGTTGTACATAATCCCCGCTCTTTTCGAGCTTGTCTCAAGCTCGAAAAGAAAGTCCAACCCACCTATTTGACGAGTAGGTGGGACCTGAGGGGGGATCCACGAAGAGACCTGCCAACGGGATACCTTTGCCGAGCTTTTTAGTTGAAGCTGCCTTGAGGCGGGAGGCGAACGTTTCTCCACTAAAACACCCCTCCTTTGAGCCGAGCTCAACTGGAGGTGGAGAAAGCTCAACACCTTAGGTTGGGCTAAACTTGACCGAAGGTGGAGGAAGACTCAACACCTCTAGTCGAGCTGAACTCGACTTGAGATGGAGGGAGACTCAACACCTCTAGTCGAGCTGAACTCGACCTGAGGTGGAGGAAACTCAACATCTCTAGTCGAGCCGAACTCGACCTGAGATTGAGGGAGACTCAACATCTCTAGTCGAGCCGAACTCGACCTGAGATGGAGGGAGACTCAACATCCCTAGTCGAGCCGAACTCGACCCGAGATGGAGGAAACTCAACATCTCTAGTCGAGCCGAACTCGACCCGAGATGGAGGATACTCAACAGCCCTAGTCGAGCCGAACTCGACCCGAGATGGAGGATACTCAACATCCCTAGCCGAGCCGAACTCGACCTGAGATGGAGGGAACTCAACACCTTCCAGGGAGCAGAGCTCAACTGGAAGTGGAGTCAGCTCAACACCTTCCAGGGAGCAGAGCTCAACTGGAAGTGGAGGTAGCTCAACAAGAGCCTGCGCGCCGGTCTCTCTTCTCGCTTGCTGAACCCCAAAGACAGCTAAGGGAGAAAGGACCTGAGGTCTCAGCTTGCTGAAGCCCAAAGACAGCTAAGGGAGAAAGGAAGAGAAAGAGGCGAACCTTCGAGGGCAGCGACGTCTGCCCCACCTTACCCTGCTGAAGCCGAGAGTACTCGGAGGAAGGTTGTGATGTCAACGACCAAGCCCCGGTGAGCCGCCCTCATGAGGCGGACGCTCTCCGAGACAGCTGGAGGGGGGTCTCTGCCGACGACATCCTACACGAGTTCTTCCCTTCTCCCAGGCGACCTGACTCGTCCCCTTGCTGCGATGGTTATTCCCCCTGAACGTAAGGGTTGTCAGGGGCCTCTTCCTCCTTGCTGCTTTTCGTAGGAACCATCCATCCCTTGTATACATGTTTCTTTTAATCATGCATGCACCAGTAAAGGTGGAGTGATAAATTATGTAATACATGTTGCAAATGAACTAACTACTATTCTAATGAATCTCTTAGCTTGCTCTTCTTTCTCTTTACTGCTTTGGGGATTCGATACCTTCTTGAACCGATCACCGAGTAGCTAGTCGACCTGACGAGCCTATCCACCTGCCGGCATAACTGAGCCCGGCGAGGGGTCCCTAGTCAAGGACCTTAACGATTTGAGGCGGAATACCCATCCGCGTCCTAGGTGCTTCGCTCACCTGGAGACAAGGGAACCCAACGCCCTCTCAATCCGATTGGAGGCGGGAGTACCCACCCGCGTCCTAGGGGCTCAGCTTGCCTGGAGACAGAGGAATTCAATGCCCTTCCAAATCAGTTGGAGGCGAGAGTACCCATCCGCGTCCTAGGTGTTTTGCTTACCTGGAGACAGGGGAACCTAACGCCCTCCCAATCTAATGGGGGCGGAAGTGTCCACCCGCATCCTAGGGGCTCAGCTTGCCTGGAGACAGAGGAACTCAGCACCCTTCCAAATCAGTTGGAGGCGGGAGTACCCATCCGCGTCCTAGGTGCTTTGCTTCCCTGGAGACAGGGGAACCTAACGCCCTCCCAATCTAATGGGGGGACGGAAGTGTCCACCCGCGTCCTAGGGGCTCAGCTTGCCTGGATACAGAGGAACTCAGCGCCCTTCCAAATCAGTTGAAGGCGGGAGTACTCATCCGCGTCCTAGGTGCTTTGCTTACCTGGAGACAGGGGAACCTAACGCTCTCCCAATCTAATGGGAGGTGGAAGTGTCCACCCGCGTCCTAGGGGCTTAGCTCGCCCGGAGAAATAGGAACTCAGCGCCCTTCCAAATCAATTGCTGAATAGCGAGTCGACCTGACGAGCCCCCCATCTGCCAGCATGACCGAGCCCGACAGAGGGTCTCTAGTCAGGGATCTTGGATCGGGATATTACCCCAGAACCCTTTTTCATTCCTAGTTCGTCTATTATAACTTCATTACATTACGCCCCTCCCGGGCACTTCATTACACCTCGCCCTTCCTAGGCACTTCATTACACCTCGCCCTTCGTGGGCACTTCCTTACATCTCGCCCTTCCCGGGCACTTCATTACACCTCGCCCTTCCTGGGCACTTCCTTACATCTCGCCCTTCCCGGGCACTTCATTACATCTCGCCCTTTCTGGGCACTTCACTCGGCCGCATGCTCCTTGGCCATCTTCTTCATCACTCCCACCATCTCCTCAACTTCTTCTTGGTCCTTCCAGGTAAAGTTATCCCCCCTTTGCCGGGGTTCTTGTTCCTTCTCTTTCCTCCAAGGGCTCTGGGCAGGTGGCTGTCGCGTGATCTTTTTGCTGATGGTAGTCACAGTACGGCAATACCTGCAACCTTGCTTCCTTCCCTGCACGACCCCTCTTCTTATTTCCCCTTTTTCGGCCATCAGCCAATTCGATCACAAAGAAAAGTAAAGCTTACACGACTGAATAAGTCAAGTCCACATCACATTTAAATAAACCATCATAGAGATGTCCACAAACATAACTGAAACAAAAGAGATAACAAGGGCTCCTGCCCGATACATAAAAGTCTCACTACAAAAGTTCACTCGCAGAAGCAAATTAACTATAACTAACACTCACGGATCCTGTCATCGGTGCTCCTGTGCTAGACTGCCCTGCCTCCACCTGAATCGGCCTCTGGTGCTGCCCCATCGCCGCGGTCTCCTAAAATGATAAGGTCCACCGACCGTTAGTCAAAAAGACTAAGCCAATCCCCCACCCCTCTCCCAGTGACTCATAGGCACCGAGCGGGAGGACGAAGCGAAGGTAAACAAAGGGGGTAAGCAAATGCAGGTGACAGGGAAACTAGTTATGG